>VZTD01002541.1:215611-271340 GCA_013397725.1 Rhagologus leucostigma
GCACGGGGACGGCTCCCGCGGCAGCCCCGGGCACACGGTTGCCCGTGGTTTCCTCCGGCCCCTTCCCGCTCCGGGAGTCCCGGTGCCCCCCCAGCCTGGGCAGTGATCCCACCGCAGGCCTCTCCTCAGCCCGTGCCCAGTCTCTTGTCCCATGTCACTGCCTCTTGTCCCCAAGCTCCCTATAGCACCCAAAGCCCCTCCCAGCATCCCAACTCCGCTGAGCATCCCACCCCCTGCACCCAAAGCCCCCCTCAGCACTCCAAGCCCTTCTCACTCCCTTCTCCACCCCAGATGTACTCTACTTCCTCCCCCTCCGGCTCCCCCAAAGCAGGCTGTGAATAGGGCAGAGGTGCTGTGGAAAGGCTGACACAGGCCCCAGGGCTCCCTTGGGATCAGGGATGCTCCGGGGTTTCTGGTCCTGCTGCTGGAGCCAGCAAAGCCTGGCTTGGAGGGAGCTGCAGCTGTGACCTGCCTGACCTCAGTGGGGTGGGGTCACAAAAGCTCTCAGTTTGTGGGTGCTGCTTAGGGCCTCCCACAATGTGGGGCTGGCACCGTGGCCGTGGTGAGCACTGGGGTACCCTCAGTGTTGTGGCAAAAGAAGCGGCACACAGACAGTCCATGCTCAGGGCCTGGCCCCAGAGCTCCTCAGCTTTCTTGCCTGCAGGGGAACCTAGATGGCTCCCAGGACCCCCCCTGCCCAGGCCACCTGCAGGAGCAGTGAGCCCAGGGCTCCCATCAGACCCCTCCTGAGCCCGCAGAGCGCACGGTGTAACTACACTGACTTCGAGAAGAGCAGAAACGGAGGCTTCATTCTCTTGAAAGCCCAGATCCTGCCCTGGAATGTTTACTGTGAATCACCTCCCGGGGAGAGCGCCTGCTCCTCCCGGCCGCTCTGCCTGTCAAGTCAAATAGCCAGAGCGGTGTCACGAATGCACAACACCAGTGTCAAACAGCACGAGACAGAGCCCAACCTCTTCTCTAAAGAGCCGGTTTGTTGATGCTGCCATCTGAGAAGTCCCCGCTACCTTTGCGAGAGCAATGACACCGATCCCGTTACCTCAGCAACAACCATCACACTCCGGTGTCACTGCCAGTGCCGCCACGCAGAACACACCGAGTCAAGGAACTGTCCAAACACGGGGACTGATCCTGCTGCCGTTTTCCCTGCCGGGCTCTGCTGAGCTCTTTCCTGCCCCGGCGCCACTGGAAGCAGAGGCAGCAGCCCGGGGATGCTGGGGAGCGGGTGGCAGGTCATTTGCATTCCCGGTGTCACTCCGAGCCGCTGCCAGCTGGGAGCAGTTGGGCAGCAGGAGCGAGAAGAACGAAATAAGAAAGGGAGAGAAAGCAGCGAGAGGTGCAGCGTGTTATTTAACACTGTCACTCTCATACCCAACTGGGACTCGCCTGCTCAGAGGTTTAATTTGGTCGAACAAAGCTTTCTGTGGCACAGCGAGCGCAGCCTGCGCCGCTCCCCCTCCGCTCCAGCCCCGCTTCCCTCCCGGCCTGCCGGTGCTAAAGATAAGAGTTGGCTCTCATTTAGCAGTTCTCCTTGAGTGATTTTTATTGTGCTCATCTGCATTGTAGTAAACTCCTAAGATAGCCAGATAATAACAGCAGTGCCATGGAAACAGGCAGGAAAAGAGACCAAACACTGTATTTGTGATGCAGAAATGCCCACGAAGTGGCAAAAGTTGTTAGTGATGGAGAGGGAACGGTGAGGCTCAAGCCTCAGCTGCTCAGCCGGGTTTAGGGGGTGCAGGTGGGCCCAGCTCCCACGAGACTGCACCCTGTGACTGCAGGGCATCACAGCTGGGGAAGAGACCTGCTGCTGGGAATTGTGCTGCCGGGGGGTCTCGCAGCGGTGCTGGGGTCCTCCCGTCCCTCCATCTTTGCTAGGGACTCAGGTGAGCTGGGAGGCAGGAGTGCGTGCAGGGAGATGGGCTGGGATGAACCACGGGATGCACTCCCCGGAGCTGCTGGGATTTGAATCATTTCCCTCCCGCAGCTGGCGCTGAGGCCTAATGGGCTGTGAAATCTCACCCGGAGGAACAGCGGGAAGTGTGCCGAGGGAGAGCGGCAGCCTCGGTGCTCCCGGGATCACCGCGCTCCTGCTGCCCCCCGAAACACCAGGCCCCTTCTGCCTGCGGCTGGGACCTGTCACCTTGAACCCCCCTGAGCTGGACCAGCTCCTGCAGACCCGGGCATGGCTGGGCATCGCTGGGCATCGCTGCATGCACAGCCCAGCTCCATGCCAGGAACAGCGCCGACAGGAGCGGGCAAAGCGTGGCCTCTCGAGCTCCTTCAGCAGCACTCAGGGCCAGAGATGTTTGCGTGGTCAGAAACCTGAGGTATTCTGAGAAATAAGGCAAACGTCTCCCGAGGCCACTTCATGGGCATTGCTCTAATTAGCACCGTGTTCATCGGCCGTTACCTCAGACCTTTGATTAACAGTGGAGAAAATCAATAACTGCTCTAAAAACTCAGATAAGTTTCACAGCTAATTTTAATTTCACATTTTAATCTTGTATTAATGTCAATCTTAATTACCATAATTAAGTCAGATGTGACTTAGCAAGAGCAGCTTGAAGATAAGACATTAAAGGCAGACGGTGCCTTTCTGGTGCTGCTCACCGTGGTTTGGGATGGGGCTGATGCCAGGGAGCCGGGGGGTCCCACAGCCAGCACAGGACACCCACTTCCCTGCCCTTCCCAGTGTCCCCAGCCTTGCCAGCTCCCTGCCTGGGGTCTGTCCCCTGCACTGCAGCTCAGAGTTGCTCTGCCTTTTGGCAAAGAGTTGCTTTTATTTTGGATACCTGAGCCCCCAGCCCCTCACACGGCTGCTCCTCAGCACCGGGGAGTGCAGGGAAGTGACAGCCCCACGGCGCCGGCCATGCCTGCGCTCCGCTTGTCACGGCAGCTGAGATCCATGAGATCCGAACTGCCCGGAAAATCAATCTCTCATTTATTTTCGCGACGGTGCTGCAGCCGCCGGTGCTGCCGCGTCGGCTCTGCAGTCGTGCCTATCGATCGCCTCCCGCTCGCAGCTCCCCATGCCCACGGGGCAGGGGCAGCGCTGCCAGGGGCTCCGTCCAGCCTGGGCACTGCCCGTGGAACCCTGGGACACGTCCACCTCGTGGGATCCTGCGGCAGCTGCCCTGCAGCGGGGTGGGACACACGCTGTGGGTCCCGGAGCCCCCCAGCACCTCACAGGCAGCTGCTGTGCCCCCACACTGGTGGGAGACGGGGACAGAGGTGCCGGGGGGACAGACCCCACCGGGGTCCATCCCTGACTCTGGGCTCCAGATCCGTGTGAGCTGTCCCAAAACACGCCGGGGATCCTGTTAAGGACACAGCTGCTCCGTGGGGCTCCCGTGAGGGCACACGGGGCATGCAGGGGGTGCCAGGCTGCTGCCTCCCAAGCCCTCTGTGCCCACAGGGGACCGGCCTCCTCCCTGCAGCTTCCTTGGGAAGCTCTCACCCCTCCTCCGCAGTGCCCGGGGGGACTTCAATGGCAGAAGGAAGCGGAAAAATAACCTCAGCTTTAGACTTGGAGGCAGAGGTGCCCCGTAGCGCAGCTGAAAGGCGGCTCTGAGGAGCTGTCCCCGGGCTCCGCTGGCTGGGGGCACGGCTGGTGAGTGGCAATATTGTCCCGGGGCAGAAAAGGCCTTTGTGCCTCCGAGATGGCAGAGCCACTCCAGCCTTTGGCTTTGGGAACGGGGCTGATTCCCTGCTCTGCCTTCCAAAGACGGCGCTGAATGGGGGGTTTGAGCCGGAGGCCAGGCTGGGATCCAGCCCCTTTGAGCCAGTGCCGGCGGGCACAGCTGGGGGCCCGCTCAGGAGGGAAGTCCTTGTTCCTCGCCAACAGAAGAAGACTTTGCGCAGCTCAAAAATAGGCTCCCTGTTGCCCGCTGGGGTTTGGAGGGGGCTCAGGGAAACAAACCCGCCGAGGGGAAGGCAGGCGGCAGCATCCCTGTGGAACGGGAGGGAAGGCACAGCCTGCCCGGGGTGCGGTGTCCCCAGCATCACCTCTGCACCCCTCAGTGTCCCTGTGTGGGCCGTGGGCCCCAGCACGGCTCCATGGCCCCTGTGTCACATCCCAGTGAGCCATCCGCCCCGCGGAGCAAAAGCTCTCCTCGTGCACCAGGATTGAAGCCTGGGAGCACCTACCTGAGCCCACGGCTCCTTAATTCCCCAGCCAGAAATCAGGACATTGTTTTATCCTCTATGCATAATTCATAGTTCAGAGCTTAATTAACTAAAGCTTCTCGTGGCAGTGCCCGGAGAGGCTCCCACCAGCTCCAGGCACTGCAGCTCTTCCAGCCACTCCAGTCCGTGGCTGCTGGGCTCCTTCCCAAGGCAATGGTGTTGCTCTGGTTGCTGTATCCACCTCTCACTGCTGCACTGTGACGTCCCAAAAAGTTTTCAAGACTTTTCTGTTGTGATTTTCAGTTCTTTGCTCTGGCAGGATTTGCATCAGGCAAGGAGCAGCCGGTGGCTTCACGGTCCTCCCGTCCTGACCATCCCCACAGCTCCTGGAGAAATCTGCCTTCTACAAATCTGCCTTTCAGCTGGAAAAATACCTGCTCTGGGGAGGCTTTCCTACCTTGTCCTCCATTCTCTGCGTCCATTCCAGAATCGGTATTCCTGCCAGGACTGCTGGTGTTTACTCATCGCATCCCATATAAATTGCAAGAGAAATTACCCTGATACATAAAACAGCATTTGTAAATCCAGGAGCGCACAGAACTGTTGCCCTCTCTTGCAATTCCTCCTTGAGGAATAACAAGAAGTTTTTATGAAGTGAGGCAGAGTGCAGCATGATTTTAGTGCTATCCCACTGCCTCTGGAGAGAGGGATTTCTTTGTCTCTGCATTACTCTACACTCTCTGCAATCCATTAATTGTCTCCAGGAGAATGCTCTGGGCTTTCTCCCTCACACCAGTGTCTCCCTGTGCATTTCAGGGTCCCCTGAGCCAGGCAGGAATGCCCGGGAAGGCTGGAGGTGTCTGCAGGACGGGAGGAGCTGGATGCAGACCTCGGCCCTCAGCACCAACCACAGGTAAATATTTTTCACCCGGCTGGCCCAAACAATTTCCCCATGGGAATCATAAAAGCAGCCTGTGAGGAACTGATGCAATCAGCATTCCTCAGTGATGCTGATTGGGAATAATCCTTGAGTTGCTGGAGACACTGGAGAGAGGGGGTGAGCAGCAGTGATGAGTGGGAAGGGAAAGGAAATAAGAGAAAAGAAGGAAATCACGGATTACAATCGGCACCAGTAACCATGGCATTGTGAAAGCCGGGCTTTGTCCAACAGCTGATTGTGATCTTCGAGGGGATGATGCATTTGAGGGAGGGAGGGAGGTATCCGGTGGCTGCCGTGGGTTGTTGTGATGGATTGGATGTGGCACCAGGCACATTCTCCTGGAATCAGCGTGATGCAAGATCAGCGCAGCGCATCCTAAGTGGGAATGAACTGGCTCGCTGACAGATCCCGAGAACAGACAGATGAGGAGAATCATCCTCACGAGGAGGAATTAGTAATGAGCCCGCTCAGACCCGGCGTTTGCTCTGTCACTGCTTCGCGCTCCCACGGCCTGCAGGCAAACACCAAATCCCTGGAGATGCTGTACAAGCCGGGATCAGGGGCTGGTTACCGGGAGTGAGGACGTGCAGCCACACGGCACAGCCCCGATCTCAGCACAGAGTCGTTTATTCAGCCAAAAGCAGTCCAGCCACTCGCATCAACTCATTTCTGTGCCACGAAACAGGGGGCTTGGAGGGTCCCAGGGAATGGAGGGTCCCTCTGCAGCGGCTAAAGGCCCCAGAAACCCCCTGCAGCTGGAGCAGGGAGCGCTGCTTTGCTCCCCCACAGCTCTGCAGAGGCAGTGGCAGCCCCACAGAGCTCACTCCTGATGGTGTCTGTGGCCTGGGGCCAGCAAAGCCTTGGGCCAGCAGGGCCACACCTGCATCTCCCCTGCTTTGGGCACCACGCAGGGAGCAGAACCCATGAACTGGGTGGCACAAGGAGCAGGACAGTGGCACTAACTGTGGCTGTGCCTCACAGGGGAAGTGGCAGCCGCCTCCCAGCCCACCCCCACGTCCTCCCTGGTGCCCCAGGCTTGGCTTTCTCCGCAGAGGCTGCTTGCTCTCTTTGTGGGGGAGAAAGGGATTTGTACTAAAGCTCTTTGCATGAAAAAATAAAATCCATACTGTGCTGCTTTGCTCTGCCCCGGCTCCCAAGCTGTGATGTTTCATTGATTAGCTTGTAAGAGCTTGGAGCAGAGCCCGTGCTTTGCTGGGAGCGTTTCCGCAGCTCCCGCAGGTGGAAAGCCATTAGCCGCCTCCAGCCTCGTCCCTCCGCCTCCCGGGAGCCTTTGGGTGGAGGCTTCGTGGTTGTTTCAAGAGGAAAACCCCTAAAAAACAGCCCACACACCGTGGCTGGGGGCCTCACACTCTGCCCTGAGCTGGGGACCTGGAAGGGGGTCCCCACGCACAGTGTCACCCCCCGGGGAAGAGCCGCTGCCCATCCTGCAGCTCCGTGAGCTCACGTGGGCACAGGGATATTTATTCCCAGAGATCCTAACAAAATAACAACATTTCACTCGTGCAGAGCTATTATGGAGCTCCCTGGAACTTCCTGCAGCTGCGTGTGTCAGCGTGATGAGGGGCCGGCAATAAACCTCCGGCAGTCCCTGAGCGCTGCTGGATAAACGCCTCCTCTGGAAGAACTGGAATAACGGTGCCTTGGCTCCCAGCAGCTGCTCAGCGTCCTGCGAGCAGGGATTTGTGGGGATGGAAGGTCTGGGCACGGGATCTAGTGGTATTTCCAAGAGGGGCTTGTGTCTGGAGCCCTGAGCTCCCGGCAGGACCCAGCCGTGGCTCTACGCAGGGGGCTGCTCTGGGTATTTCGGAAGGGGGGGTGCAGAGATCTCGGCGTGGTGCCACAGCAGCCGGCGGCACCAACCCCACCCCAAATCCCTGTTCGCAGAGGCATCAGCACCTGGAGGATCCGCAGGGATCCGGGCAGGACTCGGAGAGGCAGGAGAGAGGCTGGGGAGGAGGAGGAGGAGGAGGAAGAGGAGGAGGAGGAGCAGCCAGGCTGGAAGCAACACGTGTGGGGCGCTGGCAGGGCTTCAGCGCGGCAGCGTGTGCGTGTGCGTGTGCGTTCGCGCGGTGCGAGATGTAGCACAAGCTGCCACGAGGTTTAGGGAATGTTCTGCAAACACGAGCCAGCCGCCAGGGAAGCGCTCCCGGGGAACACCGACCTCGCTGCCCGGGACTGTGGGTGCTGCTGCCCAGCTTTGGTGAGCGTGCAGAGAACGTCCCTCGGCGGGAGAACCCGCGGTTTCCTGCAGCTCCAGCACGCTGGGAGCAGTGCCTGTGCCTCCCAGGAAGGTCCTGCCCCTTCGTGGCACGGGATACGGAGCTGCCAGCCCTGCCCTGCTGACTACACGTCCTCTGTCCACTCGTCCCACCAGGCACAGATCGAGGCATCATCCCGGGGTGGTTCTGGCCACGGTTCCCATCCCACCGCAGTGCCAGCCCTGCGGGAGCCATTTCCAGTTGCGGATAACGAGTGTGTCAGCTGAACGACACGAGCGCGTTCCACGGCAGCTCCGCTCTCCGTGACCCCCGGGGAGATGCCCCCAGGCCCTGTCCTGTCACCCAGAGGTAACACCAGAGCTCGGAGCTGCTCAGGCTGTGGCTCAGGCGGGGCTGGGAGCTGGGAGAGTGGGAAGGAGCCTTGGCTGCAGGTTAAAGGAGGTCACGTTATTGCAGTCAGCACTGCTGAGATCCCTGAGCAGCCACGGGGTTAATGGAATAAACCAGGGAAATCTGTAGAACTCTCACCAGCACCCAGGAGATCGGTTTCTGTTTTGTGTTTGGCAATGGAAGCAAATCCTGCTCCACTCTCCTTGACCCAGCTGTTAGGATGAAATAGTGGGGACTGGTTTTGATTCCCAGGAGGGTTTTATGCACCTGGGAAAAGCTCATTGGGAAAGGTGCTGCACCAGCCCCAGCTCCCCGAACTCTTGGTGGCCCCGAGCCCAGCGTGTGCCGGGGCTGGAGGGACATGGGGGACACAGCCCAGCTGAGTGCAGGGAGGGCACAGCATCGTGGGGGTTTTAATAGGCGAGAAGCCTCCTGACAGCCCACATGTAGGTCTAATAATTTATTATAACTGCTTTTATGGCAGACCGTAAAAATCTAAAATAGGGTTGGGAATTGTCAGAGAATCCCACATGGAGCTGAATTTCTGCGTAATCGGAAATTCTGGAGCCACCGTTTTTAGGCTCCAGTGCCTTCCTCTGGAAACTCTGAGCTGTTCACTGGGCTCCCGCAGTCCTGGGGATGGGTGGGGTCACTGATGGAGATCTCCGGTGGTTCTGTCCAACCTCAGTGATTTTGGGAGGCAGAGATCCCTTCTCTGCTCTGACTCTGGAGAGCAGCCCCTCACCCTGCACCCTCCTGACCACCCTCCAGCTATCCCCGGCCTCTCCACGGGGACCAGCATCCCAAGGAATGCACAGAGGGCTTTTGTTTCCTGGGCCCAGGCTCTCCAGTCCCCTCCACGTGGCACAGGGAGGACACGGTCTGTCCCTGGAGGGTGACATTAAGCAACGAGGTAATTCTGCCTCCGAGTGCTAACCCTGAGCTGCTATCACAATTACTCCCAGGGCCACTGGATGATACTCGGTAATTACGTGGCTCTTTCATCTGGGATCTCAGAGCACTTACTGATCAACTAATTACACTTCGCAGCAGGCTTTGGCCTCGGTGCCAGATGCAGATCAATAATCTCTCTCCCGAGACAAGGCTGGCTCTGAATGACACGGCCCTGCCAGCACAGGGCTCACCCAGCGGGATGGTGTCCGGGCTCCGGGGTGCCCAGGATGCCCAGGGAAGGTGGAGGATGAGGGCATGGAAAGCTCATGGGTGAGAATCACAGAATTTTGGTTGGATAAGACCTCTAAGATCTTCGAGTCCAAGCCTTAACCGAGTTCGGGAGGGTCCTGAGCGCTGCCGGCTCTTCCCCACCCTCCAAAGGTTTTGTTCCCCTGCTGTTGGAGACAGATGGGAGAAGGGCAGTGCCAACCAGATCCTCCTGATCCTCACGGCCCCAGGACAAGCTGTTGACTTGGAGCTTTGGACACAACACCAAGTGCCGTGAGCACGGGTCAGAAATCTCCTCCCAGAGGGGAGCCTGGCTACACCCAAGTCTGGATTTATAAGTGTAAATAAGATGGAAAGCAGGAGCTCCCCTCAGGGCACGCAGGGGTGGGAACCCGCAGGTCTCCTGCCTGAAAACTCCTCAGGTTTTTCATCGGTTACTGCAGGAGGAGGGAACTCACAGGGCTGGGGAGGTGCTGGAGCAGGGAAGGATCTGCAGGAGGCTTTGGTGGGAGACTGAGAGGGCAGAGAGCTGCCAAAAGCTGCGGGTCCGTGGCAGCCCCATCCCTCCTGGCAGCAGAGGAAGGATGGGGTCAGCTGAGGACGGTGGCAGGGTCTGCACTGGCTGGGTGCCCATGGAGGATCGAGCCCAGCTGGATCTGAGAGTTTTTAGGGTGTCAGGGCAGCCAAGAGCCGGCCACGCTGACAGCCCACGGAGCTTCTCACCTCTCACTACAACGACCTTCTCCTCACAGACTTGCCCTGTGTCTATCTAATAAAAGATTTTCCATTGCATTTCCCCACTATCGACTCTTCAGCGATGCAAGAGTGGAAATCAAGGGTGTGGGGGCTGTCCCCGGGCGGGGTGTCAGAGCCACCTCACAGCCCGGAGCAAAACCGCAGCGCTCGCAGCCCGTCTGTGCCAGAGAGCCGCAGGCTGCACCCTCCCTGTCCCAGCTCACGGCTCAGAATCGCCGGTCGCAGGCGGAGAAACTCTTCCCCCCGTTCCCCTGGAGCCCCAGGGTTAAACCGAGCTGCTCTCAGTCCCCTCCTGCTCGGCCAAAGAGCTGCGTCACTGCAGCCTGACATCCTCTCCCTCCTTTTCCCGGCTGCCCTCCGCGGTGCGTCCTCCCCGTGTCACCCGGCTGGCAGGACCGGGGCTCCCGGTCCCTGTTCCCGGTGCCGGGGGGGACGGTGGCACACGGGAAGGGGAGCAGAGCCGTGTAGGGGGGGCTGGGCTGGAAGCAGGACGGGTTTTGTCCCCCTGGGAGAGCGGTGTCTGCACTCTTGGCTGTCCTTCCTTCCTTCCAGGCAGCCTCTCAGCCCAGATGGAGAGCGCCATACGGAGTTTCGTTTCCTTCCCAAAACACGCGACGCATTCCCTGCCTGTCTAACAGGGCGTCAGCGCCGGGCTGTGTGACACGGTGAGAGGCACAGCCAGGGATCATCCATGTCCCTGAGCGGGGACTGAGGGGGACACAAGGGAGCTCTGTCCCCCCACGCCCCACGTCCACCACTGGGCCACCCACTCCTTGTCACAGGGCAGCGCGGAGGAGGAGGTTTGGGAGCTGAGGGCAGGTGTGGGGCACAGCCAGGTTGGAGATCTCCTGCTTCCAGCTGGGGCTTGCTACTGAGAGCTGCTGAAAAAGGCAGGGCTGAGCCTTCCAGGGGTGCTCCTGTGGAGGAGGATGAGGATGGGGAGGACTTTCACAAGGGTGTGCAGTGCCAGGGTGAGTGGGAATGGCTTTAAGCTGAAGGCGGCTATGTTTAGATTGAATATCAGGAAGAAATTATTTTCTGTCACTGCCCAGAAAGCTGCGGGGATGTCCGGGCATTGGGATGAAGCGGTGCCAGCGGAGGGATAGAGGGATGATCCATCAGCTGGGATTTCTCCAGCGCTTAAAAGCCTCCTTCACATTCTGTGCCATGAAACACAGCCGTGATTTTCTCTTTACAAGTGTGATTGCTTATAACAGCGTGAAATTACAGCCAGGGCTGGTCAGCCTGGCAGCAGATAAGCAGAGCTGTGAGTGTGGCACTGTGTTGGTACACGGGCAGGGAGGGAGGGAGGGTGGCAGCCCCTGATGAGCCACATCTCTGGGCTGTCCTGGTGGGAAGGCAGTGGGGATCCTACAGGGGATGCTGCAGGGTTTGGTGATGGAGGTGGGTGGGCTGAAAGAATTAGGCAAGGGGCTCAAATTGGGAATAAACATATGGGTCCCCTCTCCAGGGCATCCTCAGCCTCTCATTGGGGACTCCAGTTCCAAGCGCCCTGGGTGCTGCTTCCAGCACTGCTCTGCGCCAGTTCTGCTCACAGCCCTGTCCCACACCTCCCTAAACCCCTGGCGTTTTCCTCACTTTCATTAGCTTTTTTACCACTCTGCGAGAAAAGGTCTCCATTTACTCATCACTGCTCTAATTCCATTTGCGAGCTGTGGGTGTCAGCCAGAGGTGGGCCAGCGACACCCGGGAAGGATTCCCGGCGGAACGAGCCTGTGTGTGCAGGGTGGGATCGATTTCACGGCACAGGAGCTGCTCAGCAGCAACCCCTGCCCGTGCACAGCACTGTGGAAAATGCACTTATTCGCGTATTAGACCGATTCTCTGAAGTTCAAGCCTTCCAGGTATTTCTGGTCCCTCCCAGTCTTGCCACCTGCTTTCATCCCCTTTCATCCCACTGCCCCTGCGTCTTCCTGCTTCTGCTCTGCTTCCCGTGTTTGTCAGAGGGCAAATAAAGCAGCTCAGGGCTGGCCTGGGGCTGGCAGTGCTGGGGGCTGGGAGCGTTTTCCTGGCGACTGCGCTCTGCCAGCCTGACCTTTCCAGGGGCCAGCCCAGGCAGGGCTGCTCCTGCTGCACGCGGCTTTCCCTGTGCCACAGCGGCAGCACAGCCATGAAAGGGGCCAGTCCCAGCCTCTGGATGCCCAGAGAGCCTCGAGCATCATGGCACGGCAGCAGAGGCCTTTGTGGGATCGGCAGTCCTGGTGTGGGACAGGGCTTGGGGGCATCAGGGCAGTGCTGCTCTGGGAAGCAGTCGGTGCCTCTGCCTATTCCTCAGACCCTGATGGATCCCTGTGGCTGATGGCTGAGTCTTTCACCCTGAACCAAGCTGACAGCTTCCAAAAATCCTGGTGATGGATGATCTCATTACCCAGGGGTGCACTGCGAGGGAGGGAAGGGAGCAAATGACTTATTGCCTCCGCTGGAGGCTTTGCTGGTAGCGTGAGGATGGTTCATTCCCTCTTCCCCAAAGCCAGCCAAGCAGCAGGTGTGTTCATCACTGCCTGGGAGGTCCCTGAGGGGCTGGGAGCAGATGCCAGACAGAGGTTGGGGTGCTCGTTGCAGGTCCCTGTCCTGCTGCAGCCCAGAGCGATGCTCCATTTCCAGCTCTCGTGCCCAGAAGGAGCCAGTGAGATGACCCAAAGCAGCCAAGGATGTCACGGGGCTGGAAATGTGCCTGCAGCCAGGGAAGACACCTCATTGTGCTGGAGAGCCCTCTCCACGCTCACCACTCACGGTTAGTTCTTCCCCATGTGCTCGCAGCGAGGACATCCAGCAGGGCGATGATCCAACACAGGAGTGGGAGGGATTTTGATTTTTCTTTCAGGGATCGTGTTTGTTTTCTTGACGTGTTTCAAGGAGCTCTATGCAGCAGGGTAGAGGATGAACGGGCTCTCCCCAGCGGTGCCTGGGTGCAGTTTTGGCAGGGGATCAGGGATACAGGGACTGAGGGGAGATGGACTCTGCCCTTCAGTGATGCTGGGATGCCCTGGGGCTCGTGGCCCAGTGGGACACGATTTGGTTTACCCAAGTGTGCTTGCTCTTGAAGTGAACAATTAAAGGGAGAGTGGGAGCTCGAGCAGGGGAAGGTTCCTGGCTGTGTCAGAGGGAAGATTTGCAGTGCTGGCTGTGGGATCAAGGACTGCATTAGTATTGACCTCAGGTGTGGCGAGATTTCCCAACTCAGCACAAGGCTGTGCTCGACTCTAAACCCCACAGAGCACTGGGCAGGGATACAGCAACACTGGGCAAGCAACACTTGCAGGAGTGTTTGGGGTCTTGATTCATCAGTGTCTCCTCAACACCCCCATTCCCAGAGGGGAAGGATGCTCCAGCAGTGGGACCCACAGTCCCGCTGCTGGTTGTGCATCAGGCATCTGAAACCCAACGCTGTGCTGAGCAGGATCCCAGCTCCAGTCCCAGGGAGGGAGGGAGATGATTGAGGAAGGCTGGGGGAATGAAGCTCCCCTATCCCCTCGTCCTTCTGCTGCAGCTCCGCTCTGGCACGGCAGAAAGGCCTCACGCTGGGCTTCAGGCAGAAAGAGCAAGTGATGGTTGTAAAGTCTCATGTTGCTTGCAGGAATGAGTTATCCCAGGAAAAATGCAGGTTCTCTCCCCCTGTGGGCTCCTGAGGCTTTGATATGCTCCTTCTGCGAGTGAGAGAGCCAAAGGGAACATGGAATCAGCACTGTCTTCCCCCTGGAGTTCTTCTTCAGGCTTCACTTGGTGTCCTAATGATCCAATCAATCCCGGGAGGCTCCAAATAATTATTAATTAAGGCAATGATTGGGTGATTTGGCCGTCATTGCAGCTGTCTTTCACAGGGAGAGAGAAAAGCCTGTTCCTTTCTTATTTTTCCCTAAAGCCCGACTCTGATGGCACGCGGCTGCTCTGCAGAACACAATGTAATAGCAGGGTGAGTCACAGCCAAGGATTTGTATTCAATATCGGTTTGGATTACATTAGCTTTGCCTAATGCCTGAGCAATAAAGTGCCTCTTCATTGTATGGCTGCAATTTATTTCGGCTCCTGGGTTGGTACAGAGCAAACATCCATCATGCAGCAACACGTGTGCCCTGCGATGGGAGCAGGCTGGGGGGATGCCGGCTCTGCCTCTCCTCCTGCTGCCGGCAGGAGCTCCTAGTGCTGTGGAATCCTGGAATGGTTTGGGTTGGAAGGGATTTTAAAGCCCATCCAGTCCCACTCCCTCGCCATGGACAGGGGCACCTTCCACTAGAGCACACTGCTCCACGGCCTGTCCGGCCTGGCCTTGGACGCTTCCAGGGATGGGGAATCATCCATTTGTTCAGCCGTAAAGCCTGCCCGGGTGTCACGCGGGAGCCCAGCTGAACGCGGTGGCCTGTTCCCCCCGCGAGCTCTTGTGCTGGCGTTGGGTGCTTCGCTCCCGGGGCAGATCCCTGAATCCCCCGTAACAATCCACAGGTCCCGGAGCAGCATTCCAGCCCCCTGCCGTGCTGCAGGCTGCAGCCGCTGCCTCTCAGCGCTGAGCAAGGGCTCTGGCTGGGATTTGGACCCACCCGAGTCTTTGGGTGGACCCGGCGGATCCCCAAGCCGGTGGCGTTCTGGTCACATCCCCGCTGTTCTCCTCGCTCTGCCGGCCTCTCCTCGCTGCCTTTCCCACTCGTGCCGTTCCCCCGTGCGCGGGCGCCTTGGCAGCGGAAGAGAGATGCAGAAAAGCAGCGAAGGCTGCGAGAGCACAGCCCGGGCTCTGTTCTGTGCCGGCTGCAGCTGCTTGGCAAAGGCTCCCTGTGCTGGGCTCTGGCAGCTCGGCGCCGCCGGCACAGCCCAGAGCAAGGGCGAGGGGACAAGCCAGGATTGCTTTTTTTAGTTTGCAGAGGTCTGGGAAAACGGAGCGCTCTCCTTGGCTGCCCTAACGGGACCCAGCGACGCTTCACGTGGGCAGCGGTGAGTAAGAGTCTTATCTTTATTTACTCGGTGGTTTCGTGCCGGCGCTGTGGAAGACCTCGGAGGAGGAGGGGCAGGTCCACAAGGAGCCTCCGTGAGCACTTCCAGCCTGGCTCTGGTGAGAGGAGGGCTGAGCGAATCACTGATGATTTATGAACTCTCCGGTGAGGGGCAGAAGTCCCTTTTTTTTGCCTTGCACTGGGCTTGTTGACGGAGGGAACCGGCCCCAGCGTCGCTCAAAGAAGCTGCCAGAGATTTCCTCATTGCCGAGGAAACGCCCCCGCGTCTCCTCCTGCTGTGTGGCGGTGGGCGTCGCGTGGTCCCTTCCTGTTTGTCACCCGGCCAGGAAGAAGGAGCGGGGCCTCGTCTGCCCTCACCCACAAGGAGCAACCCACGAGTATTCGCAGCGAGCTCGCTGCAGTGTCCCCAGCGGGGATGGACAGGTCGAAAAGTCACCACCAAGCAGGGACCCGGTGCTGCGCCACTCACCAGGCGGTGACACAAAGTCCCACGCCATGTGGGAATGAAGGAAGTGGCTCCAGGGCTGTGCTGGGACCGAGGAATGCCCCTTTAAGGCTGAGTGATGCCATCACCATTAATTAGCCCGTGCAGCCCTGACTGCAGTGCCCGCGGTGTGCCCGGGGCTGGGGCTGGACACTGCTGGTGAGCAGAGCTGTCCTGTTCCCGCGCTGCACCGAGCTGGAACGCCACTGCCCTGGCTGGAGACGTCGCTAGAGGTGACATCTGATTGCTGAGAGCACCTCAGGCTCGCAGCCCGTGACTGCCAAGCAGGGCTGGGCCAGTGCCAGCTCCACGAGCCGCAGCCGCCGTGGGCACATGCCTGGCCCAGGATGGGGCTGCCCTGGTGCCCATGCGGTGCCATCCACCTTCGGGGCACCACCAGCACCCTCTGCTTTCCCACCTGCGTTTCCCAGGAACCAACAGCTCTGCCATGGCCTCTTTGGGACCTCTGGGATAACCCAGGAGCAGCACCATGGGGCCGGGCCCTCGCTTGTGTTCTGGTGGCCAAGCCAGAGCCCTGGAGGGTGTGTGGTCACCCTCTTCTTTCCTCAGAGGGTGGCTTGGCCACCCCTTGCACTCCAGGGTGTGCCAGTGGCTGTGGCAGCAGCTGCGGGAGGGCCACAAGGACTGAGCAGGGCAGGGAATTCCCTCAGCGCTTCCCAGGCTGCCGGGATGGGAACGGGGATCCCTGAGCCCTGATCTTCCCACAAACCCAGCACTGCTCTCACTAAGGAGCTTAAGCCACGGGGCTGATGCTAAACCTGTTAGTGCTGGCAGCAGCGCCCAGGGGCCGATGGCTCCATGCCAAGGGTGATTCTCCGGGATTAAGAAACAGTTCCCTTCTCACAGAATTTGGGAAAAGAGCCCTGTTTTCTGGGACTGCTGGCTAGACGGTGTCCCACGGGAGATGGGGGGTCTGGGTTCCTTGGTAAATCTACTGCCATCCAAGACAAAACATGTTTTAATCAAATCCAAGGCAACGTTGCGATCTAGACACAGGAAATATAGGCCATGCTCACAAACTGGGAGGCTGCGTCCCAGAAAACATCAAATGTGAAAATAATTTAGAGGCTGGAGGAGGAAAAGCAGCTCCACAGGCATTCTTAGGGCTCTGACACCCTCCAAGGATGGAGCCAGTGGCCCCAGCACAGCCCTGGTGAGGTTTAAGGAGTTGCCGTGATCCTGGCACAGTCCTGATGCACCTGTGGGACCAAGGGGAATATCCCATGCAGGGCTGGGAAATGTGCTTCATCAAAGAGGGGCTTGGCAAACAGGAGAGGGTGAATAAAAGAGGGAGGAAAACTCTTTGAGGACTGGAAAAACACCACTGAAAGGCGAGGCGGGAGCGAGGTCCCTGGGATTTAGCCAGAGGAGGATCCAGAGGTGCCTTGAATCCGCTGTGCAGAAATGTTCCTGGGATACAGCAGGCTCTGAAAGGGCCTTTTAATCCGACAGGGAAAGCACACGAGAGCCAACAACTAGAAGCCGGGGCCAGACACATTTAAATCAGAACAAAAGCCACATTTCTAATAGTGAGGTAATTAACCACTGGAACGAATTATCAAGGGGAAGTGGTGCTTTCTCAGTCTCTTGAAGTTTTCAAATTAAGTCGGGATGGTTTTTTCCGAGAAAAAGCTTCACTTAAGCAAAAAACAACTGGAGGAATTTACTGCCTGTGCTCGAAAGTCAGCCCAGACCCTGCAGAACACTCTAGCCACAAAACCAGCTTTTTATAAAACCAGTGGAATTTTTAAAGCAAGGTTCAAGTGGTTACCATCGAATGGGAAGAAGAGACATTTCCCAGAATATTCCTGTTCCCAGCGAAGCCAGGACCGCTGGTCCTGCCACAGGCCGTGCTTTTACACTTGTGACCCTCGGGGCAATTCCTTCGCCCTTTGGTAAATGGCGTCTGTACAAAATTTGGAATTTGGAGAATGGTCTGGATGCTGCCCCAGGGACCTGAGCCGGGGCTCTCCTTGCAGGACACTATGAATACACACGCAAATATCTATATTTGTATTTATCTATTTACATTCCTGTGGCACACTGACAGGCCTCCAGCAGTGGCACCGCTGCGGTGGCCGTGCCTGAGGTGAGGTTGTTCCCGTGTGTTTGGTGTCAGACAGTTTGGCCCTTCCCGTGAGCCGGGGCTGAGCTGGGAAGTCAATCACAGCTGCTCCGTAGAGCTCTGGTCCTGTAATTACTCCGTGATTAAATAAAAACGTAATTCCTTCAACACCTCCGCACTCCTGCTTTATTGCAGGAGAGCCCACACAAGGAATTAATGTTTAAATAATGGCTTTCCTCCCCAGGAGCAGGCTCTGAGATAGGCAGGAATATATTAATGCTCTGTCCCACAGATGGAAGGAGCAGCACCTTGCTGGGGGCCACAGAGGAGACAGTGCAGCATCCACTGGGGTTTTCCCAGTGATCTCTATCTCCATGGCTTCCGGGCACAGCCCAGGGGTCCCTCGGGATGCAGCCCCCCAAATCCCCACCCCAGCTGGCACCCCAGGAGCCTTCCCCGGTGCAATGCCAGGGCCTGGAAGCTGCCCGGTAATTCCTGCAATTTGGATGGGAGTTGGATGCCTGGAGCAGCGCAGAGAATTCCAGCCTCTGGCTGCACTGATTCCTAAGCTGTCCATCTTTTCCTATCGGCAGATGCCAGCTGGGACGTCGGTGCCTGCTGAGGAATTGTCTCTCCCTGCAAAGGGCGACGCGGTTTCAACCTCTTTATTAAACCAAGCACAATCCTGTGCACCAGCAGAGATGAAGAAAAGCTCCTGATAAGTGGGACTGGCCATTCCCCGAGTTCCCAGTCTCCTTGGTTACAGTACGCCACACAAATGCTTTTCTCGGAGAGCCGGCTGTGAGCAGGGAGCTTGAATCCCAGATTTTGAGAGGTTTCCCCATCTCCCTGCCTCATACCTGGTGCTGGGAGGATGCTCAGCACAGGAGGGGGTGAGAAAGGGGCTGCTGCTGGTTTTGCAGAGAGTCAGAGCAGATGCGATGGACTCTGTGCAGTCCCAAATCCCAAAGCCCGGACGAGCTGCTCCCAGCTATTAACAAGACTGAATGGAGGATGTGCTGCCTGTTGGAACTGGTGTGAAGATATGGGGACCAGTGTGGGGCTCAAAGTGCCTCAGCCCTCACCCAGCACCTCCAGGGAAGCCCAGGAGGGTGCTGGTCCCATATCCAGAGACAAAAGGGTGCTGGTCCCACATCCAGTGCACAGAAGGGTGCCAGTCCCATATCCAGTGCACAGGAGGGTGCTGGTCCCATATCCAGAGACAAAAGGGTGCTGGTCCCACATCCAGTGCACAGAAGGGTGCCAGTCCCATATCCAGTGCACAGGAGGGTGCTGGTCCCATATCCAGAGACAAAAGGGTGCTGGTCCCACATCCAGTGCACAGAAGGGTGCCAGTCCCATATCCAGTGCACAGGAGGGTGCTGGTCCCATATCCAGTGCACAGAAGGGTGCCAGTCCCATATCCACTGACAAAAGGATGCTGGTCCCATATCCAGAGACAAAAGGGTGCTGGTCCCACATCCAGTGCACAGAAGGGTGCCAGTCCCATATCCACTGACAAAAGGGTGCTGGTCCCATATCCAGAGACAAAAGGGTGCTGGTCCCATATCCAGAGACAAAAGGGTGCTGGTCCCATATCCAGAGACAAAAGGGTGCTGGTCCCATATCCAGAGACAAAAGGGTGCTGGTCCCATATCCAGAGACAAAAGGGTGCTGGTCCCATATCCAGAGACAAAAGGGTGCTGGTCCCATATCCAGAGACAAAAGGGTGCTGGTCCCATATCCAGAGACAAAAGGGTGCTGGTCCCATATCCAGAGACAAAAGGGTGCTGGTCCCATATCCAGTGCACAGAAGGGTGCCAGTCCCATATCCACTGACAAAAGGATGCTGGTCCCACATCCAGCGACAGGAGGGTGCCGGTCCCATATTCAGTGACAAAAGGGTGCTGGTCCCAGCTCTAGAGCACAGGCAGGAGTGGCTTCAACACAATTTGCCACTCTGACCCTGAACCCATGCTGTGCCCACAGTGCCACGTGCCGCAATGCCACCTCGCCGGTGTCACCCAGGGCACGGCAGTCCCGAGGGATTGCTGTCCCCACAGCCAACCTGTGACAGCCATTAGTAACGTGATCCCCTTGGCTGGTCAGAGCCTCCCGTAGCTATGGTAATGGACTACCATAATTCACAATTACAATGTCAGATTTAAACCCAGGGCTTGTGCAAAAGGATAAAAATATCTCTTTGCTCGTGGGATCTCGGTATTATTTGCTTTGCTATATTGGAAGCTAAATGCTCTCACGAACATCAAGTGATTGTGCCGAGATTAAACACTTTTCTTCTGTTTATGCACGTTTCACCCTTTTATAGTTTTATTAAAACGCTGGCTGCACTCTCAATTAAGTGAATTCTTCCTGCAGTTGTAAGCACATTTCATAGGAATAAATAATTTAATCTGCAGGGTGTTTTGGGCTCAAAACCACAGTGCTAAGATATTGGGTGGTGCAGAGGTGGGGCAGGGGAGTGGGCACTGCCATTTCACGGTGCTCCAGCTGGAGTCAGGGATGTAAGCATGGAGCCCTCCAGGTGTGCCCTGGGTGTGCCCCCTCGCACACCTGGTGTGCACCTCCAGCCCGTCCCACCACCCACGGGGGGAAAAAGGGGGCCCACATTCCCCTTCCTGCACCCCGTCACTCCTGCGTTGTGCTCGGCCACCCATCGCGGCGATGCCACTGACACCTTTCGCCTGAGGAGCCCAAAGCCCCCTGCAAATATTAATGAATTAATCACCCAAACCGCACAGCTTGCGCTCAGCCAAACTCACAGCCGTCGTTTCTCGGAATTTCGCATGGAAAAATCTGTCTGTTTTCTGCCATTTCTTAACCTCCAAATGTTGCTTTTTTGGCACTTTCCAGAAAGCACATGTTCACGTTTCCAGCACAGAGTCCTGCTTCCCTGGATCCCTGCCCACGCTCCCCGTGCTCGCCTGAGCTGCCACGTCCTGGTGCCGGTCCCGGTGCCGGTCCCGGTGCCTGCCCGGGGCACCCCAGCACAGAAGCCTGTTCCCTGTCCCTGGCACCTCTCCTGGGTGTGTTTGTACAGCACCAGGCAGACAAAACCCCTGTGAAATCCCACCCACCACTGCTGGGAAACTCTGGCAAAGCAGGATGGCTTTATCCTTCAGGATGGCAGCTGACAAAGGCTGTGCTGTTGGAGAGTAATTAAAATGGACAGGTACCAAACCTTTGTCTTAAAACCCCCGGGACCTTGAGCTATTTCTGACACATCAGCAAAAAGTGGCAGCAGGGTGACAAGCTCAGGGTCACAGCCGGCTCCGAGGGACCCTTTTCCCAAGGCACAGCCATGGTGCCCTGGCTGCTCCAGCCAGCAGATGAAAACATGAATATTCCTTAGGAAAAGCATTTGCAGCAGCACCAGTTTGCCCCAGTTTTGGATTTCTGCTGTAGGTGATGCCCGGGTGGGTTGGAGTCGGTGCCAGCCCGGAGCTCTGCAATGGGGATGCAAACGAGCCTCAGATCTGGGATTTGCTTCTGCTGGGTGGGTTTTATTCCCTTTAAAATCCTCCCTCTGCTCCAGGTGCCCCAGTGCCAGCACGGGGCTCTGGAATGGTTCCTGCAGCAGGAGCTGTCTCCCCAGCTGGTTTGCAATGTGCCGCACAAGCACAAAGACCTTGCACTGTAATTAAGCTCTGGCTGTTCTTGCAGGACTTAGATTCACAGAAATTCATCACTCCGAATGAGCAGTTTGACTGGGAGTTGAGGGAAAAACAACACTTTTCCCCCAAAGCCGTGGCCAACGTGCGGAGGTTTATGCCCAGCAGTGGCTGCTCCCTCTTCGTCATGCTGGTGAGCAAATGAGGACCCATCTCCTGCCCTCAGTCCTCTTATAAATTATTTAGCACAATCCAAATTACTGGGAATGTTCACTGCCTGTCCAGCAAAATCTAATCTGTACAAAGTTCATTTGGCAGCAATTTTCCTTAATGGCCGGGGTGGCCTTCTGTGGGCGCATGGTAAAAGTGATCTCTTGGATGCAGGTGGGAAAGGCCTGCGTGGGCCTGCACTCCAAAATAACAACCAAAAATTAATTATAGCCATTATAGCAGCTCAAAAGTACATTTAGTGAAAGCAGGAAATAGAATAAGGATAATTATAGTGGTTTTTCCCTACTGTATCAGTAATTTGATGACTTAGCAAGCTCCTCTATAAATATAGAACGTATCAATAAAATACATCATACAGAATACAGAGCACAGAATATATAATATATTACATAATATAGAGTAGACAATGTAATTATAAGATGTATCAATAGCTAATATGTATCTAAGATCTATTTATATCTGACAGTTTCTTTATAATATATATTCAAAATATATAATATTAGATATGATAAATAATATATTTAATATATATAATTAATACTGTATTTAATATCTATAATATATATTTAATATACATGATACATAATATATTATTTTTATATATATATATAATATAATGCATATAATACATTTTCTGGACCTTTTGAGTTGAGAGAGACCAGGAGCCACCCAGGGACTTGGAGGGGCCTGGAGCAGGGCCAGCCCTGTCCCTACAGCTCCTGGGCACATCTGAGCCTGGGGACGTCACTGAGCAGCCCCAACACATCCCCCTTTGCCATCTGGATCTCAGCTTTTCCAGGCCCCCGGAGCAGCGGGATCAGTGGCAGCCTAAATGGAGCCCAGCAAAGCCTCGGCCCAGACACCTCAGCTCTTCCCCCCTAACTCCTCGTCCCAACTTTAGGGGCTTTTCCCCCCTCGGAGAGCGTGAGGGTGGGTTGATATTCCCCAGATGATCCAGGATGCTCTGGGCTCCGCCGGGAGCCTCGCCGGAGCCCAGCACGCGCCTGTCACCGGCACGGCAGGAGGGTATGGGCCGGCTGGCACTGAGGCAGGAATCCCAGCGGGACTTCAATAAGGATAAAGCTCAGCCTGATAAAACCGAGCCCCAGCCTGACAGATGGCCCTGAGTGAAGGGGAAATGCGGGAGCTGGGCAGGGAGAACATCCTGCCTTCCTCCCGACAGGCCCCGCACCGGGATGGGCGATGGGGGGATGCCCTGGGAAGGGGTAAGATCCTGATTTTGGTAGGGACGGGGGACTTGGGGTCACCCTCAGTGGTCCCGCACGGCACAGGGACACAATTCCCACCCTGCATCTGCACAGGGATGAGGAGGGTGGCCAAGGCTGCACTGCTTTGGCAAATCCAGCCCGTTTTCATTTTGCATCCATCCCTGCCATACACTCCATGCCGAACACTTGGCTCATCTCCTCACGGACCCATTTCCCCATTCCAAACCCATTTGGAAGTCACCGTGCTGGGGGTGGGCTTGGCCACAGCCGGAGCTGCCGGAGCACGAGCCCAGCCACAACAGCAAACAGCGAGCAGGGCGGGGGAGGCTGCCACGCCTGCCGAGCTGCCCGAAGGAAGAATAATTTCAATTCTATCTCCCTTTTGGAAGGGACACATTTAATGGCAGAGAGGCTCCGTGCATGGCAGCAATCGGGAATTAACTCCCTGCATCCAAGTGCCGTGAAATTGAATCCTGTCAGCGCGGGCAGGAGCTGAACACGGTGCAGGAGAGGTGGGGGTCCCACGTCCTCATCCTGCTGCCGGAGCCACCAACCCATCAGGACCACCCTGGCTGCTCTGCCGGGTGAGGATGTGCAGCTCTGGGTGTTTCCCATCCCCCTGAGCAGAGTTAGGAGTCAAAGCCAAGCGTTCGCAGATACAGGTGCTGGGAAAACCAGCTTATTTGTTGGAAAAGAGGCTCACAGACCCGGCTAATCATTTAGAAGTGCAGTAATGGAGTTCCCTGATTGCTCTGAGAGCACTGGAGGAGGCCACAGAGCAGCTCAGGCATGTGGTGGGATTCTCGGGGTGCTCTAGTGCAGCACTAGGAGTTGGATCGATGTGTCCCCGTGAGTCCCTTCCAACTCAGGAATTCTCTGATCTCCCTGATGCTCAGCTCCTGCAAAGGTGCCGTGGTTCAGGGAGGTGATGGGGAGACCCAGGGGGGTCTCCAATCCTACTACCCACCTCAGAAGGGATTGGGAATTGCACCTGAGCCTGCCCAGCTCGCCCTCACTGCCGCTGGATTCTCTCTGAGAGACGGATGTGACGAGGCAAAGGCAGCACTGCCAGCAGGAAAGCAGCCGGTCCCGGCCCCAGGAGTGCTGCAGGATGGCTCTGGACATCACACAAGGAAGGAGCTCTTACAGAGATCACTCCTCTGAGGAAGGCTTTCCACAGGCACAGCCAGTGGAAGAAAAGAGCACGCTTTAATTATGCTAATTAGAGACTTGGCAGTCTCGTTGCTTGGTGCTTTTGCGTTTGCTGTGGAGACATTTCCCTTTGCCAGGGTCTGCCCCGCCTGGAGAGGGAGGGATGGATGCTGTGGGGGGCTGGGGTCCGGGGGTGTTACCCTCACATTCCTGCTGGTCCCAGCTCCGAGTGAAGGATCCTGGCTGACAGGATCCCTTTATCCAGGGGTCACAGGGAGCCTCCACAATTCCCTCCCCACGGGCTCCATCCCTGCCAGCAGCACAGGGCAAAGCTCTTGTGCTGAAAGCAGGTGAACGTGCCAAAGCACAGGGGCAAAGGGAATAACTCTTGTCCTCCCACTCCAGGCTATAAATGGCCGTGGTCCTGCTCCTGGCTGGCTCAGCCATCGGTTTTGTGTCTCCTGAGCATTCCGGGGGGAGCAGGGAACAAGAGCTTTCCCTCCTGTGCCGTGCACGCGCTGTATTTTCTGCCGGCCAGCGCTGATGGATGGCTCGGTCTCACCATCCATGAGCTTTGCTCTCTGGCTGCTCCAAGGGCAAACAATTCTCTGGACTCAGCCTGAAACGCTCCAGGCCAAGCATCGTTTTGTCCTGGTCTGTCATTAAAGGATGTGCACAGCCATTCCAAGTGACAGAGCAATTTCCTTTGTGTCCTGCAAAGCAAAAGAAAAAGAAAGAAGTCAGCGTATTACACACAAATCTGCTTTTCTCCTGCAAGTTGAAATAGGAACAGCTTAATTTCCAGCAAAGCCGACGCCGTAGTAATTCCAAATCAAAGGCTTCGTGTCAAAGGAATCATTTTGCTACGGCCACAAATAATGAGCAATTTATGTCACGTTTGGAGATTAGATTAAAAGTGAGCTGCAAAGCCACACCTCGGCTGGCAGTGGCTGTAGGTCGGATTTCAGAGGCCGAAGGTGGGGCAGCACTGGACTCCTGGCCCTGGCTGTCCCTCCTCCAGGTACCACTGGTGTCCCTCCCCTTGGGTGCCACCAGTTGGCTCTGGGCAGGCCCGAGTCCCACGGGCTGGAGCCCTTCTGCCGTGGAGCCAGGCTAGGAGAGCTGGGGGTGCTCACCTGGAGAAGAGAAGGCTCCAAGGAGACCTCTGAGCCCCTTCCAGGGCCTAAAGGGGCTCCAGGAGAGCTGGAGAGGGACTGGGGACAAGGGATGGAGGGACAGGACACAGGGAATGGCTTCCCACTGCCAGAGGGCAGGGATAGATGGGATATTGGGAAGAAATTCTTCCCCGTGAGGGTGGTGAGGCCCTGGCACAGGGTGCCCAGAGAAGCTGTGGCTGCCCCTGGATCCCTGGCGGTGCCCAAGGCCAGGTCAGATGGGGCTTGGAGCAACCTGGGCTAGTGGAAGCTGTCCCTGCCCATGGCAGGGGTGGGAACTGGATGATTTTAAGGTCCCTTCTCACCCAAACCCTTCTGTGATTCCCTGCTTCTATGAAATCCCTCTGAGGAGCAATACTCGCTGCAAAGAGAAAAGCGCTCGCTTTTTTTTCCCCCAGAAACAGCAGAATCATTAAAAAGACCAATTTTGAACTAATTAGAGGCAATTCCTTCATCTGCTGCCTTCTTGCATGAGGCGCACGTCATGAAAGGGACACGTGGGAGCACAGGGAATGTCACCCTGAGCAGAGCTGCCTCCTGCCAGGGCTGCTGGCCCTGCAGGGACCGAGGAACTGCTGGGAACTGCTGACAGGCGGCCGAGCAAAGTGCTGATGTGAGCCCTCATCCTCAGGCTCCTCATCCGTCGCTGACAAGGAAAACGCTGCTTGCTGCAAGGCTTCGCTTTAAATTAGAAGCGAAGGTGAAGAATCCAGCAGGCAAAACAAAACGCTGAACAGCGCCCAGTTGGCCTTTCAAGCTGCCATGGCCCCGTGGCTGACCCGGGGGGGTTGTGCAAATTGGTGCAAATTTCCCAGCCAAGCAAATTCCTTGGAAATCCCTGATGGAGAGGACAGATTTGTGCACGGACCTGTATCCTTCTGCCTCAAACCTCTGATCAAGGAGTAAGTTTGGATCTCTTCTAGGAAAGAAGGGCGAGGCTGAGAAAAAGAGTTTTTCGCGCGTGTGGGAAGGACGGGCTGGGCTCTGCACTGCACCGCTTCCACGGACCTGCTCCCACCGTGGGGAAAGGAATAACAAGCAGGGGCCCACGTGTCAAAGAAGCAAATATTTTATTGTGTAAAAACCAAGCAGACATTAAACAGAGCCCCCCCACTGCCCCCACACCGCGTGCCTTGCATGCCGCTGGGATGTGCCTGGGTGTCCCCCACAGGCTGGAGCCATGGAAGCACACACGGATCCCTCTTCAATTACCTGTGGAATTATAAAAGCTTCCAAGCTCTGCTGCTGCTGGGTGTCACACTGAGACCCAAGAGCCTCCTCGAAGATGCGCTGGTTTTCGAGCAGTGCGGTGTGGGATGAGACACCCGGGCTGCAGCTCTGGGTTACAAAGGAGGGGTTTGGTGTTCCCCCAGCTCCTCCCAGAGTGGCCTTTCCCCAGCCCTGGCATGTCCTCGGCATCTGTAGCAGCCGCTGGGTTTTAACTAAAGCACCAACTCCCACGTCAAACAACTGCAGGAGAACAGGAAAGTCCTTGTCCCCGCGGCTGGCCCTGAGCAAAGCTGCGGCGCTGGGAAACGGGGCAGGAGCGTAAGGAAACCATGTCCAAGACCGAAAGGAAACCAAGACCAAAAAAGTTTGTGGAATCATCCCATGACTTTCGTGGAGCCATCTGCAGTCTCTGCTCACATGAGGCGGTTCTGCCAGGAGCAGGGAAGCCGCGTGCCCAGCGTGGCTCCTCGTCACTGCGGGTCGGGGCCGGCTGCTGCGCTCGATCGAGACGAATCCTGCAGAAAGTGGGACGTTGCATTATGCAAATTTGCTTCCTGGAAAGAAATGTTTTATTAACATGCATTCCCTTCGTGTGTTGGCTTAGTCAATTTGGTCACAGCTTGACATCCAATAAGTTACTCTAAAGGCAACGGTTTTACAAAATGTTTTTCTAATCTATTTTAAACACTTAATTACAGTTGTGGTGCATTCATTAGGGACTCTGCTTTCAAACCTGGATTGCAGCAATAAATCCTAATTCTGCAAGTGTCAGTTGCAATCCAGACATGGCATCCAAGTGGGTTTCGGAGGCTGTTGATGACTGGGGGAAGGACATCTGGGCCAGGCAGGAGCCCCATCCTTCGGAGAGGGAACTCCCAGCGTCCAGCCCGAGCTGATTTCTAATCACCAAAAGAAACTTGGGCCCCTGAGGAGAGAGCGCTCGAGGGCCTGGGGGGGATGTGTCTGCTGGGTGCTAGAGTGGGAGCTGAGGGATGCTGTTTTGGGGAAACTCCAGCGAATTCCAAGCTGGTGCTGTGGACGGCTCTGGGGCTGTCCCTGGCACCAGCAGTGTCCCCACTGCAGCTCTGAAGGTGCAAAGGCAAGAGGGGGCCAGTCCCAGTGCCACACACCCCCGAGGGACACCCTGGCAGCCCTGGGATGCTCTGACACGCCAGAAGGAGCACGGGGACTCCCGCTGTCCTGGGATACCCTGTCCCCACCCACTCCCCGGCATCAGCACAGGCACCGAGGGGGGGCAGCGGCTCAGGACCAGCATCCCAAACGTGCTCCCACAGCTCCGACCTCAGTGGCTCAGCACACTTACCTCAGTCTTTGCCCAGGTACTTCTTCATGATGCTGCTGACATCGTCCTCCTTCCCCTCGGCCTCGGCACGGCGGCTCATCCCGCTGCCCTGGGCGCTGCCTCTGCCGCTGGAGCCCTCCCCGTCCCCTCTCGGGGGCTGCGGCCGGCGCTTGATGCTATCGGCGCTCCGGGAGGAGAGGTGGGAGCCAGAGGACGAGGAGGAGTCAGAGAGGTCCCCGGGCTCTTCCCGGCTGCACTTGGCCGTGCCCTTGGTCTCAGAGGACTCCAGAGTGCGCGCTACGGCCTCATCCTCGAAGCGCACGGTGAGGGGCCGGTGGCCATCCCTTCTGTCCCTGCGGGGTCTGGCCAGGCTGCTGGTGGAGCGGGACTTGCGGATGGCCGGCAGGAAATCGTCGAAGTCAACCTTGGTTCTCCTCTCGTAGTTGAGGGTGGGTATTCGCCAGCTGAAGGGGTCGCTCCCCTTCCCCTCACCCAGCCCATCGCTGGACAGGGAGCTCAGAAATCCCCCACGCTCCTTCTCCAGCTCCACGTCCTCCAGCGACGGCTCCAGGCAGCTCTTCCAGGAGCTCAGCCGCGGCACACCCAGCATCTCCGTGCCGGCAGCCGGGGAGCTCGGCCGGCGGCCGGAGCCGTCGAGGGCCGGCAGGAGGGAGTCGTAGGAGCCGAATTTCGAGGCCCTCTTCAGTGCCGGGGAACGCGGGGACTCGGCCGGCTCCGAGGCCATGCTCCGCAGGCTGGAGGAGTGTGCAAGGCTGGCACCTGCTCCCTCCCCTTCACCCGCCTGATCCCCCTCCAGCCTCCCCCGGGGCTCCTCGGCTGCTGGGACACCCCAGCAGCGCCGCAGGGCCGCGGCGCCGGTGGTGCGGTAAATGGGGAGCGGAGAGGTGTCCCCCGCCAGCGCCGGCAGCCCCGGCTCCCGCTCCGCTCCCCGCTGCCGCCGCAGCTCCTCCACGTACTCGGAGAGGGCGGCTGAGCTGGGCACAGGCCCCGGTGCCACCGAGAGCCTCCTCCTGCTGGGCACCGGCGGAGACACCGCGCTGGGGAACCTCCCGTCCGCAGCCGGGGAGCTGCCCCGCCGTGGCAGCGATGGGGACGTCTCTCCTGTCCTATCCACGGGCTTCTTTGGGTTCTCCGGCTCCTCTTCTTCTGCCAGAGGTTTTCCATATTCCCGTCTTCTGGCCCCCAGCAGGGGACTCGTTGTCCTCCCCGGATCCGCAGCCTCGCCAGGCCTGGAAGAGCTCCTGGAGGATGGCGGCCGGCTCAGAGCGGGGTCCTTGGTGTCTCTGCTCACCCTGAACGACAGAAATCGGTGTTAGTCTAGACCGTGGGATTCCCAGTGACTGGGATGTCATTCAGCAAGGACAAGGCTGAGCAGCAAAAAGCTGGCATTGGCATGGGAGTCTTGGGATAAACTCCAGTTGGGCAATGCCCAAGGATTTTATCTTAAATAAGCCCAGGTCAGCCAGGCCGGATAATTCCTGGTGTAGAGCGTGTGGCGTGACCGGCTTCAGCTCTGCCAAGCCAACACTTACCTCCAAATATCCTTTTTCTTGACAGATTACAGCAATATGTAGGATTTATTTTATTTCTGTCAAAGCCAAAGATTATTCACTAAAATTTTATGAAACCAGCTCGCAGAGCACCCCCGACGCATCTCAGCGTTATTGCTGGGCATGTTTCACCCAGGCTGGTGCTCGAACAGTTCTGAATGGCAGGAGCCCTGCAACACCTGGGCAGGGGCTGCACGGCGAGGGGGGGATGGCCAGACAGGACCACATCCGGGACGAGGGCTGGTGTGGGAACCACGGGGGATCCACCTCTGCTCAGCCCTGAGGATCCACACCAGAACCCCCCAGCCACACAGGCAGTGCCTGTCCTCGCGCAGCCGATGCACAGAGATGGGGGACTGCAGTCACCAGGTGGGCTTGGGGTCACTGGTGTCACTAAGCCCCTGATGGGACACTTCATGGCACCCTCCAAGCACCTACATTTGCTTGCTGGCAGTGTCCCCACTCCCATCACTGCTCAGCCAAGAGAACCCAGGACTGGCCTGACTGGGAAGTTGGCTGGGATGTGAATTCGGGAAAGAAAGGAGGAGGGAGAAAGAGGGAACAGGGCAGAGCAAAGCAGCAGAACCCAAACAACAAACCCATCTCTGCGAGGGAGCAGCGCTCAAGCTGTGCATGGCCGTAGTGAAGCTTCCTGCCCTGGGAACGCTGCTGTTGCCATGGGAATGGGGTGGGAGCGGATAATCCAGGCACCGTGCGGGACGCTTGGACCAGGCTCTGCTGACCCGTGAAATAATTTACATGCCGAGATGGGCTGAAGACAAACTCCAGAGCTGGGAAATGCATGATTGCAGAAGGGAAGGGGCAATGGAGCAGCTCCAGCTACCTGGCACAGCCCAGGGCACAGAGGTGCCCACCTGTCCTGGCACCCACCGCCTTTCCCTGCTCATTAAACCAGCCTAAATCATTTGATTATTCAATACAAAAGGAATTAACCAGAGATTTCATGTCCCTGAATCACTGCACCCTTCAGGGCCATCCCGTGCTGACGCTGCCGAAGCACTGCAGCTGATTAATAGTTTGACACATTTCAATAATGCTGGATTTTAGGACCCTAAATTGCATCTTACTTAAATGGCTGGTGAATTCCTTCGGTGAAGTTTTGCACGGAAATTGCTCCGTTCACTCTGCACGTTTCTAAATAACGTTGTAACCCGTGTGCTGCACGAATGGCTTTCATAAATTAAACACCGGCATCAGTGTTTTTATTTGGGTTTTAAGGCCGAGATAAAAGTGAGCGGAGAGGTGAGAACCACTAATGGGCTGTGAACAAGGACTGAACGTGCCGTATTTATTGTCCTGTTCAGCGTGGCGGACAGGTACTGCTTTTATAGAAATCTTTGGAGTCTGAAACGGAGTGAAAGCTGCAAAGGTGGGATTGTTCCAGCTTCCATGGCCGGCAAGGGCCACACAGCCCCGGAGTCCAAGCAGGGACCTCACGCTCTCCTTGCCCTGGTTCCCAGCCAAAGGCCAAGACTGCCCCATCCGTCCTTGTCTCTCCCAACAGTTCCCATTTTCTGCACCCGTTAAACTGCCAGAGGGCAGGGTTAGATGGGATATTGGGAAGAAATTCTTCCCTGGCAGGGTGGGGAGGCCCTGGCACAGGTTGCCCCATCCCTGGAAGTGTCCAAGGCCAGGTTGGATGGGGCTCAGAGCAACCTGGGCTAGTGGAAGGTGTCCCTGCCCATGGCAGGGGGTGGAACCAGATGATTTTGAAGGTTCCCTCCCACCCCAACCATTCCATGATTTGTTTCTTTAACTGTACCCTTGTGGCTACCAAAATCTCCCTCCAAAATCATGGCTAATCTTCCTCTTCCTCTTCCTCATCCTCATCCTCATCCTCATCCTCATCCTCATCCTTATCCTCATCTTCCTCACAAGGCAGGACACAAGACCGAGACGGTCGCACCCCATCCTGCGGCATCCTCTGCTCATCCATAAATCCCTGGCAAATGGTACCAGCAGGAATTCCCAGGGCTCGGAATGACCCCAGGAAGCCGCAGGCAGCCCCAAAGGAAGGTGATGCCGCAGGAGGAAGGACCATGAGCCCCTCCAGCCCTGAGCTCCTCCACCATCCTCAGGGAAGACGATTTTCCCAGCAAAAGGCAAAAGATGCCGAGCCCGGGAGGCGCCTGGAAGCCAACGGAGCTCTGCAATCTGCCATTCACACCAAACCAAATGACATACAACAATAATTAGTGAAGATTACATAGCAATTAGCATGATTACAATTATACCAGTTGAAATCATTTATACAATAAAATCCACACATGCTTTGCAACACATGACCAGGGCCGAAAGTGTGGCTGGGATGCTTTTCCTGGGAGCTCATAAATAAAGCCAAGGCAGCTCCATTTCAGGGAGGGAAGAGACACTGGCCTCATTTCTGTCAGAGGAGGATTTTCTTGTCACACCGTCATCTACACAAGAGCTCCCAGTTTCCCACGTAATGATTTGCTTTTGACACAATCGTGGTTAAAAATAAACGTGTCGGATCCCCAGCAGCCTTGGGACCAGGGCTCCTGGTTTTGTGAACCAAGGTGGGAGGGGAATTGCTGCCAGGGCAATCCCAGGGTGACGCCAGGGCCGCAGATGCAGGATGGAGAGGCAGATCCTGGGCTGTGGATCCACTCCCTGACTGCGCCTCTGGATAACCCCCCCCAGCACAGCACGACCCTGACCTGCCTGGAAAGGGGCAGAATAAATACATGAACTTTTAAATTGGCTTCTTAATAAAATAAATTATATTTATTCCAACCCTGTGCTGTGTTGTATTTATGGAGGCTTAGCTCTGCTGGCCAGCATTTTGTACAGGCATTTAAATATCAGAGAATTAAAGGAAACGTTAATCAAAGCTCTCCCTCCTGTAAGCACTCGGGTGATAAGAGCTCCTCGCTCTCCTCCGGCTCTTGGCAGCTGTTTGTTCAGCAAACACCCCAGATGTGGTGCCGAGCAGCCAACACGAGCAAGACTCGTTTTTCATTACTGGGAGCTCGTGTAAGACAAAGGAATCTTAATACGGAAGAGCTCGTTTCCCTGATCTCATTTTTATTACCTCCAGTCTCGTCTCCTGTTTGTTTGCATTTCATCCCCTCCTCGCTCTATTTCCATCCTGGATGAGCTGCAGCCAAACACAGCTCCCACACCAGCATTTGCAGTTTGCCCCTTCACAAGCCCCAGGACGGAGGGTGATGGTCACACTGTGGCCAGGGCTCGGGACAATTTGCTTTTCACAAGGGCCACGCGCAGCCCGGCAAACCCCAGAATCCCAGAATCACTGAGGTTGGAAAACACCTCCAAGAGCATCGAGTCCAACCTGTGACTGATTCCCTCCTTGTCACCCAGCCCAGAGCACTGAGTGCCACATCCAGGTGTTCCTTGGACACCTCCAGGGCTGGGGACTCCAAACCTCCCTGGGCAGCCTCTTCCCATGCCTGACCACCCTTTCCATGAGGAAATTCCTCATGATGTCCAACCTGAAAGCCTGCACGTTGTTACTGTAAATCTGAGGTGTTTCAGCTCAGAAATAAGATATTGCCCCCAATGCCTGTTTCTCTGTCATCCATGAATGATCAGAGTTGGGTCATTTGGACCAAAACCTCCTCAGCAGCACTTAGGAAGGACCTTATTTATTGTGCAGGGTCCCAGTGAGCTCAGCCAACTGCTCTCAGGGCTCCCACTCATCACTGGTCCATGGAAGGTGTCCCTGCCCAAGGCAGGGGGTCGGAACGAGCTGATCTTTAAGGTTCCTTCCCACCCAAAGCATTCCAGGATTCTGTGATCACCCCACAGTTCTCTGCCCTACCTGACTGTTCTCAGACTCTGCCTTGCACCTCCCCAAACTGCGCCAGCTCACCCAGGGTGTTTCCTGCCGGGGAACTGCTCTTCAGAACATCAGTTCTGACAACAGCGATTCTCCTGTACAAGGCAGGTGGGGGCCGTGGGGACAGAGCTCGTCAGAATGGGAGCGGGGAGATTAATACTAATGTCTGCAGTGCTCCTGTGCTCCACAGTCCTGACAAATTCCACCGCCTTGGAGCACCTACCCACACACCTGAACACAAGCAGGGAGCAGCTGGGAGCTGCAGTGAGCTGTGCCCAGCCTCAGCCTGGCACCTGCTCCGGTTATGGGGAGAAAAACAGGAAAAATGGCACTGCGTGTCCTGAGAGACCATCCCTGGGAAAGCAGCGGGGTGGGGAGGCGCCGGATCACAGGGGCTGCAAGCAGGGGCACTGCCAGCCCTGGCAACCCTGGGTTTGGGTGGTTTGCACCTTTTCCACCTTCTCTACAGGGCGATGATGCTCTCTGGAGCCCACTCTGCTCCCTGCCCCAGGACTCAAAGCTCCATCCCTGCTCTGTCTCTGCCCTCACGAGCCTCCAAGGGTATCTGACACCCGCCTCCATCCCCACCGCCTCCTTCCATGATGCAGCCCCGGACCCTGATTTTTCCAAACCCAACCCCTGCGATTGTTACACACAAAACACAAAGAACCAGTTTCCGTGTGACCTGGAAATGGGGTTTTTCTCTGGACTGGGGGGTCCCTCTGATGGGCACCAACTCAGGCTGGGCACCCACAGAGCCAGGCAGGGACACTGGGGCTGTTCAAGTGCTCGAGCCCCTCTCCAGCTCTCTCCCAGCCCGTCAGCATCACCATCAAAAATTAACATATTTGATATTAGAACAGTAGAAAAGCATCCCTCTCCCTCAGCAGCGAGCAGCGAGCATATGGCATACAAATCCTCAAATAGGCTGCATTGCCTCTTTAAATTATCTCCAGAGAATACATCAAGGGATATTTTCCTGCTTGAAGCATGTTTTTGATGTAGTGACTTTCATCTGGTGTTTCACTGATCCTGGCGTGGCAGCGACTGCCTCCCTTGATTTGAGGTTTTGACCTTAAACACCACAAGTCCCACTGAGCTCCGTCCTGAGGGAGCCCAGAGGAAGCCCCCACATCTCAGCACCCCCCAGCACACCCAGGATGGGCTGGGGGTGCCTTACCTCAGGCTCTGGGTGCTGCGGCTGCCAACGGACAGTGCCGAAATGCTCCCGGCCACGCTGGCACTCGCCAGGGACGTCCAGCCTGCGGAGGAACTTGGCCAGGACTTGACGCTCTCCGCGGGCTCCAGGCTGAGCACAGAGCCAACGCTGGAGCAGGCATCCCTGAGGGGACAGGAGAGACCTGTCAGCTCTGCAGGTGCAGGCAGGAGGGGTCCCGGGTCCCTGTGATGGTGACACAGGGCACAGAGCGGGGCGTCCTCACACTTCCACCACAGCAGCTCCAGCTGGTGGGCTCTGCTCGGGCAGGTTTGTGGCACCAGATAAAAAGAAACCTTTCCAGGCAGCCTGGTCCTTGTGCCATTGCTGCTGCCATTCATTATTTCCTCAAGCTTTCGCAAGTGGCCCGCAGCCCTCGGGCAGGAAAACCCTGCATTGCCTGCCAGGCCTGTGCCCGGAGCTGCAGTGACAGAGCTGCTGGGACCCTGGGCACCCCACAGGGCCCTACACACCCCAGAATTTCCTCAGGGCTGGAGCTGCAGTGACAGAGCTGCTGGGACCCTGGGCACCCCAGAATTTCCTCAGGGCTGGAGCTGCAGTGACAGAGCTGCTGTGATCCCGGGCACCTCACAGGGCCCCGTGCACCCCTGGGCTCCCCCAGAGCCAGGGCTACCCCAGCCCACCCACCAGGAGCCCCCAGACCAGGTGCAGCAGATGAAATCCTTTAGGATCCCAGCTTTCCCTCAAAGCCACGGATCAGTTTCATCTCTCAAAGCGTGGCCCAGAGGAGTGGGAGCTTCCCTCGGGATAAGAGCCGGAGCTCCCAGGGATCCGGGAAAAGGTCGATGGGCATGGGGCACACAACGCCAGCATATCTGGATGCCAGTGCGAGCCCTGCCCGTGCAGCTGCAGCAGCCGCTGGTCCAGGACCCCTCAGAGCAGCAGCTGGTGGTCCACGAGCTGTGTCAGAGGCAGGCACAGGCTCTGTCCTTCGGCAGCAGCATCCCCCGGGATCACTCACGTGTCTCTCCTGGAGCACAGCGACTCCCGCACCGTCCGCGCGCTGCAGGGACCACAGGAGAGGGTCAGCGATGGCTCGTGGGCACCCCAAACCCACCAAAAAACTTCCCAGGCCGACTGCAGCAGAGCCGGTGTGGCCGGAGCAGGGGTTGGGCTGAGCCGGGGAACACTCCCGAAACAGCCGGAGCTGCAGTGCCACAGGGAGCAGGGCTGGAGATGGGGTCAGCCCCGGCTGCCGACGGGACCCCAGGGCAAAGGGAGGGAGCAGAACACACCGGCACAGGGATGCTCCCGCCGGCAGCAGCTGCCGTTCCTGCCGGGAAGCACTTCTCACCTCCGCTGCTGCATCAGCTGCACTGGAAATCACTCTTATTTGGGAAGCAGTGAGTGTCTGAGCTCACGGTTTGTATCTCACCCTTCCCTGGTTTAATCACCACACGGAGCAAACGGTGCCAAGCGCACCTCAGCTTTTTTTCTGGGGTGGTTTTTTTTTTTCTCTCTTTCTAAACTCATTTATCTGTTTTGTCTCCATTTGTCACGATGCCCCTTTAGCTGCGTGGCAGAGGGGAAAATGGAAGGGCTTTAGAAATAACACCTGAAAAACCCACGGGAATTTTTTCCTCATTTTTCTTTCCCTAGTAAAACCCTCTAGCCCAATCGCCCAGCTTCACTGGCTCCTCCAGCTTCTGGGGATGATCAAAGCAGGATTTTCACCCGATGAACCCAGCGCTGGGGCACCAACACGCTGCTGCCAGGGACCTGCTGTACAAATGGGGCTGTTCCCACCCTTTTTGCTCACTTTAAGCTGGGCCACACAGGACAATTTCAAGGGTGACACTTTTTCACGAAACCTTCCATTAACAAGAAGTGTTTTGCTCGTACACGCAGCGCAGGATGAGGGCACGAAACCGCAGCCACCCTGGCACTGCCGAGTGCTGCCTCTTCCCCACCACAGAGCAGCTCAGCCCCCCCAGCTCTCCCCAGCCCCCGTTCCTCACCTGTCGGCATCGCTGTCGTCGCTGTCACGCAGCCCCTCCAGGGCCACCTGCAGGTCTGCGATGCGGCGGATGGAGGTGCCCAGGTCAGCCTGCAGCACCTGCCTCACCTCTGCCAGCTCTGCCAGCTGCTGCTCCTGCACAGGGGACACCAGGTGAGGGCCCGCACCTGACGTGGCACCGGAACTGCGAGTGGGGTGACTGCTAAACCACCCCACCCTCACCCCAGTGCTCCCAGTGCCTGTCAGGGCCGGTTACCTGCAGCACATGCCTGCAGCACCTGTGAACGTGAACTGCAGCTTCCAGCACCTTCCAGTGCTTAAAGGGGCTCCAAGAGAGCTGGAGAGGGATTTTGGATAAGGGCATGGAGGGACAGGACACAGGGAATGGCTGCCCACTGCCAGAGGGCAGGGATAGATGGGATATTGGGAAGGAAGGAAATCCTTCCCTGTGAGGGTGTGGAGGCCCTGGCACAGGGTGCCCAGAGAAGCTGTGGCTGCCCTGGAAGTGCCCAAGGCCAGGTTGGACGGGGCTTGGAGCAACCTGGGATAGTGGAAGGTGTCCCTGCCACGGCAGAGAGTGGGACAGGATGATCTTCGAGGTCCCTGCAACCCAAACCATTCCGGGATTTACAATCTGACTCAACCCCCACGGCTCCACGGGCCCAGCACTGCCCGCCTTGCACACCAAGGACACCAACGTGGCCCTGCACCCGTGTTCATCACACTCCAAGCCCTTCCAGCCGGGAAGGAACCCTTCCTGCTGTTCCTAAGCCATCACAGGGCAGAGAGGAGGGAGCAGCAGTGATTGAAGCTGCCAGCTGCGAACTCGGCGTGGCGGCGGTGACAAGGCGAGGGATGATCTGCGACAAGCCGCGGCACAGGAGCTGGCACACTGTCACAGTAAATAATGGAAGGCCTGGAATCACCAGGCACACGGGCCCCAGGGGAAGAGCATCTCAGTTCATCAAAACATGCAAAGAAACAGCCCCGTTTGGGTCGCACGGTGTCACAGCGGCTCCTGGGAACGCACTGGGATTGGTGAAAACCTCAGTGCTGCCGAGAAGTTTTCTGAAGCTTGGAGTCTCCAAGCCCTCCACTTCCCTCCTGGCTCAGGTAGAAGGTGGAAAGGACCTGTTTCATCAAGAGAAGTGTTTCATCGAGGAGCTCGGGGGCTCAGAACATGGGGCACACGGTGAAACACCAACCCCTGAGAGGAGGAAAGAGCCCCAAGCTCCGCATGCCTCCGTGCTTGTGTTCCGCTATCTGGGACTGCAGGAGCAGGGAGTGACACCAGATAAAGAGCTGAGCCCTTCCACAGGCTGATAAGAGCCTCTATTGACCCAGCTCCTCGGCTGCAGGATATGGCACGAATTAAATATGGTTCAGTGGCTGCCTTTAATTCCACTCCTCTGTTCTGCTGTTATTAACAGGGATGGGCAGGGAAGCACAGAGCAGCATCCCCCACCAGCACCCCAGCCCTCCTTCCTCCGGCCACGGACACACAAATCCCCTGGGATGGTTCTGGGAGCAGCAAACAGAGTGTCCTGGGGGCTTGAAGGGTCCCCCTGGCTCGTGGGGTCCCCCCAACCTCGCTACCTTCTGCAGGACACTGGGAATGCTGAGAGGAAAGGGACCATCCCAGGCGATGCTGCTGAGCTGGGGCTCCCCCTGCCTCCCCCAGAACATCTCTGAGCACCCACACTTCATGGCACCCACGCTGGTGGCCTTGGGAAGGGGACCTGCAGGGCCCTGGGGTGACGCCGGGGACCGTGGGTGACCCTGGGGTCCCCCGCCCACAGGACACCCGAGGGGCAATTTGAACGTGAGCCAGAAAACGGAGCTGACACTGCTCAACCCCACATCCCAGCTGCCCCAAATCCCATCCACAGAGACACCTCGTGTTTTTCTCCATACCCTACAATCTTCTCAAGCAAAGGAATCATTTTGCCAATATCAGTCAATTTCAGATGGAAAAATACTGCCTGCAGAACACAAACTGACAAGGCCCGTCCCAGCACCGGGCCCCTGGCACCCAGGGAGCTGTTGGACACATTTGACACACGTTGTTTCTATCTAAATGTAAATCCAAGAAGCATTTCTCTTTTCACACAGTCCCTGGGCTGAGAACTGACACCCTCACGCTGGGCAGAGCTGGCTTTTTGTTTCCTCTGAGCAGAAAAAGGGGAGAAATAAAGGGGAAAATGTATCAGTTGAGAAAACTCATATTATTGGGCAAACTGCACCACGGCTGGACCTGAGGGGCTGAAAGGAGCATCCTGTGCTGTTAAATCCCTCCCGGCACCAGCATCTCTGGCTGCTTCCACCAAACCAGTCAGACATGCACAGCAGGACCAGCCTGACCAGCTCAGAACCCCTGGCCGATGTATATTTTATCACCAATAAATAAAATATACGTTCTGCCTGGTTCTGAATACATTTCCAAACCGGATTCTCCCGTTCACACTGGGTGAGATCACCCCAGAGCACAGGACTGGCTCTGCCTGGGGGGTCAGAAACCACGGTTTTAGAAGGCTGAGGTTGATTCCTGCTGACAGGGAGCCTGGATTAAAGGTTTCCCCAAGACAAAGGGACGGGAGCTCAGTCAGTGATGGCTGGCACTCAGCAAACCCACAGGGAGCTGCTCTCAGCTGGACTCCTGCCCTCGCCCCGGGGGCTCCCAGGGAGGAGATTTCTACACATCCCTCATGGAAGGGGATTTCTAAACCTTCTTTTTCTTAAGAGGTTTTGGGTTGGTTTTTGTGTTTTTTTTTTTTTTTCCCCCAACTAATTTTGTCTCAGAATGATTCGAAGAGAAGTTAAAAGGAGATAAACGAAACCAGCAGTGAAATGATCCGTGGGACTCCCAGGGATGCCCGGGCCGGCACCGCGGAGCATCCAGCACCACGTCCTTGTCACCACCTCGTATTTTTGTTTGTGGTTCTGCTGTGACGACACCACCTTCGCTCGCTCCCATCCACCTCGGGTGAAGCGCAACCTAATTAGTCCAATTTGGATCACTTTCCTTCGAGTAACTTAGCGCGCACCTGCGGAATTCATCCATCATTATTATTTTTAATTAAGCCGTTAACTCGCGCGTTTTCCAGAAAGTTTGAAGTGACAAAATTTGCGCGGCCCAAGGCTCGGAGTGAGATGGGGCGAGCACCGTGTAATTGGCGTGTGAGCAGCCGCCGCTGCTGATGGATTCCTGAGCAATTTACTCCTTTAATGGCAAAGCAGGATCACAACAGCCCTAATTAGCGCGTACACAGCCGCGCTTTCACTCCTGGCTCCTCCATCACCCACCCTCACCTCTAAGGACCGGCTGCCTTTGATGATAATTGTCGTCACACTCCCTCAAAGACATTCGCTCTTTAAGGGAAGAGCAGCTGGGAAGACCCAGGAGCAGGCGGGGATGGGGACAAGAGACATCAGAGGGTTTGCTGGGACCCTGCTGGGAGCTGAGCGTTTGCCTGGGTGGGAGCGTGGCATTCCCGGCTGGAGGCACAAACAGCTCCCACTTCGCTTCTCAAGTTCACTGGAAGCGCCAAAAAAAAAAAAAATCAACAAAAAAAGAAGCTTTAAAGCTTGCAAATGAGCAAAAACCCCTAATCCTGGAGTTCGGGCTGTGTTGTGTTACACAACGTGGCCGTAGAGGGGCCGGGGCACAAAGATCTGCCAGCAAAAGAACCAGGAAAAAAAAAAAAGGGTTATTTACACTGAGGCTCTCACAACAAAAAAAAAAAAAACTTGTGAAGAACGTCTTCACACCTGTACTTCAGTTTTCTGTAAAATTAGTTAATTATTATGCTGATGAATTTTCACAGCTTCATTAAAGAAACCTGATTTTAGGATAGCACCCGCCAGCCCCCCTGGTGTGCTCGGAGTGGGGGCGTCAGTGGAGCTCTGCTGGGTGTGGAGGGGCAGGAGGAGACCCAGCAAGTCCCTGGATTGTGCCCTGGCCAGCCAGGGCTTCATCCCAGCAAGATCAGCCCCTGCTTTTCCCTGCGAATTCCATGAAGGAAGCACACAGCTCTCCGGAAAGGAGGGAACCGAGGGGCTCCTGCCCATGGCTGGACCCCATTCCAGTTTTCACCCCGGAACCCTCATCCAGATGCTTGATTTCTCCCGTGAAATCCAAGCTGTGCAGGCAGGTCGGTCGGCAGCAGCACAGCCAGCACCACCCTTCCCTAAGAGCAGCCTCGAGAGGGAAATCCCGGACAGTTCCTTGTCCCAGACACCATGACAGCCACCCATTGTCCCACATCCCTGCTCCACGCCTGCTCCCAGCCCTTCTCCATCCTTCCCAGCCCGTTTGCTCCTTCCCTGCACTGCAGCCTCGCCAGGGGACACGTGTAGGGGACAAGCATGAGCCTAAGTGCACACACGATGAACACAGAGAGCAGGGCTTGGGTTTAAGCTCCCCAGGATTAACTCCGAGCTGGAAATCCATCCCTCACTCCTCACCATGACTCAGTGTCTGCCGTGGTCTGAGGACACCATGGGGCTGGGGCTGGTTTGTGAAGCTCTGGGTGTCAGCACAGCAGCTGAGAAACGAGGAGCTGCTGCAGGCTGGGATCCAGGTTTTACTGGAAGAGGAGCTCCAGCTCCAGGGAGGAAACCCAGGATGTGCGGCCAGAGCAAAGAGAGACCAGAGGGGCCGAGTCCTACTGCTGCCATCACCAAACATGCTCGGAAGATGTTCAAAACCCATCCTTCTTACAAAATTCATAAGGCAGAGCCACCTGCCTGGCAGCCAGCTCTCCAGCTCCCAGCCCTGCTCCTCACTGCGCGTTCCCTGCTGAATGGCACGAGGCTGCCTCCTGACTGCCCTAAACTGGGTGGGAAACGAGGGAGGGATGGAAATAGCTGCCCTGAGCCTGGCTGGGCATGGTGGCATGGGATTTTTCAGCACCTCCACCACTGATAAATATGAGTTGGGAGAACAGAATACCTTCTATTTTGTACATTGCATATGTACGCCATATATACCTACACACACAGGCAGCAGCTCTGAGCGCCCCAGGAAGCAAGACAGGGTTTCCAACTCAGTCTGTGCAGGAAATTTGTCCCTTCAGCACCCCTCTTTAAACCTCGACAGTGTGTGTGGCAAGTCCACAACCCCACCACCGTGTATTTAAATAAAATTTTTAAAAAAATTGTTAGGAGCAGAGCATGACTTAAGTAATGTCAAGTGAATAATTCACGCTGGATTTATAATTGATGGGGGATTTAGCAGCAGCAGAGCCGTAAGTGGCTTTCTATTAACTATTGATGCTCCCCACCAGGCTCCCGACGAGCTCGGCCGGGCTCCTCGATCACAGCCCTGCCCCATGTTTTATTCAAGTGCTCTTAGGAGGACACACAGTCTGGGGGATGCCTCTACTCCCAGGAATGTCACAGCATTCCCATGGAGCCAGCTCCCACGGAGCAGTCACCACGGAGAAGCCGGGATGGGGAGGTGTGTCCGGGGGAGCCCACCTGCTCCTTCCTCCTGCAGTGCCCGATAACCCCAAATACCAGAGCGTCTGGATAACCCCAGACTGCTCAGTTCTGCCTTATAAGTTCGGCTGTTTATGGGGGTTTGTGTCTTATCTGAGGGAGGTGCCTCTAAAATCCCCTTCAGACCTCTTTGCACGCTTCATTTGGGAGAACACAAGAGTGCCAAGAAGTTCCTGTACCTTCCTTCGCCCGTCACTCACGTCCCCATATGAAACATTCAAAAAGCTTCTTCCCCTCTCCCATGGGAATTTTGGGGTTCCTCAGCTCCCAGTACAATCCTTTGGGAGAGCCTGACACAGTTTGGATGTGGCACTGAAAGCCCCAGGGCTGTCTGGCCGCACTTCTTAACCTCTGCACGAGAAAACGGTGAAAGAAAGAATAAAAAGGACCCAGAGGGGCAGCTGCAGGACTCCCCAAGTATTGAAACTAAAGCCAAAACACCAAAACGTAGGCACAAACCCAAAAATACAGCGAAAAGAACCCACCCCATCCCAACAGCCAGAGCATCCACGTTCCAAACACCGCCCTCCCAAGCAGAGCTGCGACCAACACCCAATATCACAGCAACCACAGCTCCCACCATCCCACAGGGAAAGCAGCAGGATCAGGGAGCCCGGCATGCCCACGGCTCCCTCAGCACAGCCTCTCACTCCACCCTCTCACGGCTCTGCAGAGCATCAGAGGCTGAGAGATCCGACCTCATTCCATGCCCAGGGGAGCCAGAGCACACAGGGCTCAGCCTGGCAGAGCAAGGACAAAGCCTGACCGCGGCGCAGGCAGAGGATTGGGAATCATTCACACCATTCCCCTCGGGAAGGCTGGCAGCCTCGGGCAGGATAAATGCTGGAATCTCCTTGACTGCTAAATAAAAGATTATTGATAAAATAACTGCTCCTAATTCGGCCCTGCTGCCAGCAGAACCACAATATCTTTCAATTACCGCTCGGGAGCCAGGCTTTCCCTGGGATTACTGGAAGAAACAACATGAAAAGAGACACTGGGAAAGGGCTGGGAAGTGCAGGTGAATCTATTTTTGCTGCTCTCCAAACCCAGCTGGGGCTCTGCTGGCTCAGAGCGGGTTTAGCTGCTGGCTGGCACCATCTGAGCTGCGGCCACGGGGGTGGTTTGGCAAAGCCGGGAGCTCCGGGAGGATCCGGTGCTTGGGCTGAGCCCTGGCACACCCAGCCCTGGCACACCCAGCCCTGTGACCAGCACTCTGCACTCGGGGGCTGCTGCAGGGCCAGGGCATTTCCCACCCGCTGTGGTTCCGCCTGACATGAGGAGAACCAGCTTGAGGAGCTGCCAAGAATGACCTGAGCAACCTGGAATCACGGATTCATCTAGAATGGAAACACCTCCGAGATCATCCAGTCCGACCATGACCCAAGCACTGCCAATTCCGCCACTAAACCCTGTCGCCAAGTGCCACATCCACAGGTGAACTGCATTTCTGTGCAGGAAAAGCCACCTCCTTCCGACAAAAAACGTGGAGCAGAGGGACTGCCCAGGCTCCCAGCCCAGCCATGGAGAAAGGGAACATGAGGGTCCTCAGGGACAGCTTTGGTTCAATGGTTTGGGGCTGCAGAGGGCTGCAAAGCAACTCCCTGCCCCTCCCACAGGAGCAGCCCAGGACCCAGGGAGTACTGCACGGGGAGCAGCTCCATCCCCAGACCCGGAGCACATAAAGCACCACACAGAAAACGACTTTTCTGGGGCACTCAGACCAACCCAGGGGTTATGAGGGGTCACCTCCTGCTCCAGCAAACCCCCCCTGGCCATGGGACAGCCCAAACCCCAGGAGCAGCACCCCCTCACCAGCTCCATGCGCCGGCGGCTGGACTCCAGCTCCCTCTGCACCAGCTCGTCCATGTCAGCCTTCATCTCCTCCATCCTCCTCTGGTAGTACCTGCTGTTCTCCCTCTCCCGCGCCTCCGACTCGGCCGCCTTCTCCAGCTCCTCTCCCATCTGGATGATGCTGTCTCGCAGGCGCAGCACCAGCACCTGGGGCGCGAGGGGAGGATGAGGTGTTGGAAAGCTCTCTGTGAGCACCGAGCCACTGCTGGCTGTCAGAAAACCCCACACAGACGTAACAGCATTGCCACGAACCATCTGGGCTGCCTCAGCCCCCACCTGTCCCTCCCAGCACTTCCCAGGGGCTCCCGTCCCCACAGCCACGCTGGTGGCACCGCCAGGCCTGCCTGGCACGAGCACGAGGTGAGGAGGGGGTACCTCGAAGCGCTTCATCTGCACGGCCTGGAAGTCCAGCTGGCTCTCCAGGTCCCGGATCCGGGCTTCCTGCCGGCTGACGATGGAGCGCTCGGCCGGGCACTGCTCCAGCTGTGCCGCCCTGGCCTGAGCTGCCTGCAGCTGGGAGAGCAGGGGCTGTGTCAGCGTCCCCCAGCCCTGACCACCCCCAAACCCCTCTGCTGAACCCCTCTGCTGAACCCCCCCAGCTCCTCGCGTGCGCTGGGGGCCTCTCCTGGCCCCTGAGGCGACGGGCACCGTGGCCAAGCGTTGCCCTCGCTTCCCAAAGAATTCCCTGCTGTTAAAGCCACACAGAACAGGCCTGACACCAACACGTGGCTTTGAATGGAGAACCTGCAGGTGAGGGACACGTGTCCGGGGCTCCTTTGCTTTTCTCTGCTCACAGACTCTTTGAGGACAGCAGGCGTAAAAATTCATAGTCTTTGTGGAAAGCTGCCCGGACCGAGCTGTTTCCTCAGCTCTTACACCAGGATCTCCAAAGGAAACTGCCCTTTTAGTGATCCCGGTACAACTCGGGTTCAGGTTTCGGATTTGACCTAGAACTACAGGAATTTGTCTCCTTTTATCCGGCCTATCTCCAAAGCACCACCCGCTCCGCCTCGGAGGGAGCGAGTCCCGCTTCTGATTCCTGGGAGGCTTAGCCACGCTCCAATAAAGCACTTAACTTAATGGGATTACTCATGTGTTTAAAATTAAATCCCCCACTCCAGGAGGGTTGGCACAGCCACAGAGGCGAGGGGGTGCAGCTTCTGCTGGTGCCCACCCCAGGGCAGCCCCAGGGTCAGCCGGGGAGGAGGGAGAAGTGGGGTTCTGAATCCCAAGAACTCTGCCAGGAAAAGCTTTCTCCAGCCCAAAGAGCTCCCACTCCTTCAGCAGGGCTGCCACAGGCTGGGCAGGAATTACCTTCTCCTGCAGGAGTTACCTTCTCCTGCAGGAATTACCTTCTCCTGCAGGAATTACCTTCTCCTGCAGGCTCTGCTTTTCTTTCTTCACATCCTCCACCTGCGTCTGCAGCTCCCGGATCTGAGCGATGTCTGTGGCTGACTGTGGAAACAGAAAGTTGGGAGTGGGAGCAGCGGGATCAGAATCAAGGGCTCAGAGCAGAGGGCTGGTTCCTGCCTGCACCTCCTGCCACTGAGACAGTAAGCTGCCCCTGGACTGCCCTGCTGGAGCTTAATTCTCCCCACTCAGTGCAGCTTCCCTAATTTCTGAAATAAGTATTTGTGGATGAGGACAGAAATCGTGTTGTCATCTCTGTCCTCAGGACCCTTCCAGACACAGGCTCCTGGATCCCTAACACCTCTGCAAGGGGCACCAGGCTGGGAATTGTCAGTCTGGCCAGCCTGCCCCTCTCCCATGGGAGTTTTGGGGTCCCTCAGCTCCCAGTACAATCCTTTGGGAGAGCCTGACACAGTTTGGATGTGGCACTGAAAGCCCCAGGACTGTCTGGCAGCATTTTTTAACCTCTGCGTGAGAAAATGGTGAAAGAAGGAATAAAAACGACCTAGAGGGGCAACTGTAGGACTCTCCAAGTATTGAAACTAAAGGCAAAACACATCTTGAAAGAAGACTCCAAAGTGCAGGTGAGAGGAGCTGGAGCTGTGAGCCTTCCCTTCCTCATCACAGCATCTGTGTCCTGGGGTCCCCACCCCCCTGTGCACCCCCAGGGGCCACCACCTGCTCTGTGCCAGCCTGCAGGGCCTCCTGACAGCCCTCTCAGGGTTGGAGACGCTGCCCCAGCTCCCACCTGGGCGATCAGAGCCTTGTGCTTTTCCATGAGCTCGTTCAGGTCCTCCTGGTCCTCATCGATGCGTTTCAGCAGGTCGGCTCTCTCGTGCTGCAGCTGGAACAGCTGCTCATCCACCTGCAGGAGGATCCACGGGACCACCGGTTCACGGATCCCACAGGGAACCCGCAAAATCCCCTCTGGGATGTGCTGCCAACAGCCTCCGACCCACAGGAGAGGCAGAGCGGGACCACGGGGTGCTGCTCCCTTGTAGGAATTTTATCCACCCACGGAACCACCCCGGGGGCTGTTGTTTCCAAACAGCCTGAGTGATTGAGCGAACATCCGTGGAGACTTGGTAAACACGCTCGGACACTTTGTAAATGTCCTCCGCGGTGTAATCGACACTCTGAGGAGATTTATTAAACACTCTGGCAGGGGCTGATCTAACAAAGCAGCTGCCGATTGCTGCCAAAGCCCCGGAGGTGGGACTGTGCCCTCCTGCCTGACCTGCCCTGGTCACCTCTCCAGGAACCCACCAGGGTCTTGCTTCTGCTGAGGGCCTCCAGCTCCGTGTGCAGGTTCTCCAGCTGCAGGGCCGCCGTCTGCTGGGATCGCTGGGCCTCCGCGCACTTCGCTTCGCTCTCTTCCAGCTGGGAAAAGTTGCAGGGGATCATCATCAAAGGAGGAGAAACCACACGCTGATGGTGCTGTCCCCGTGCCACACAGCCACGTTAGTTTCCGCTTCCACAGAGCGTTTTTCCCTGCTAAAGAGCGCGGAATCTCTGCCTTTTAAACCTGTGCTGCTCCTGGTTTTCAGGGAACGCAAAGCTTCCTTGGCAGCTCCCAGCACAGACCCCAGCGCCACTGACAGTCCCGCTGAGTCTCGATGGCACATCCTCCCTCTGGGATCATTGATTTGCAAAATTATGTGAATTACACGTAATTCCTGATTAGAGCAATTCATGATTCGGGGCGGGGGTTTGCAAATGGGCTTTTCACGTGGCGGAAACTGCATTTGCAAATACACGTGGAAAGATCCCATTTATAAACGCTAATGTGCTCTCGGGTTTTACGGCTCAGCCATCAAGATCACAGCGATCTTCAGTGGGCTGCAAACATCTGGAAGCTGCAGCATCATCCCCAAAGCTCCCCGCCTTGCCCGGGCGGAGGAGTTGTCGTAGGCTGTACCTGAACATCCAGTTCCTTCCCCTGCTCGCTGGGGTTCCTCTCTTTTCTTTGTGGAAAAGAAAACCAAACCCCTCCGCTCACTGCTCATTTCCTGTGCCTGGTCCTGGTATCCCTGCGGAGTTCCCAGGAGCAACGGGAAAAGCTGCATGCCATGGCCAGAGTTTGAGAATTTTAGGCTGTTTTCTCAGGGTTTTTCTTTCTTTTTTTATCTCTCTCCCTCAAAAAAAAAAAANAACCGTGGAATACTGTAACTGGAGAAATCTTAGCCTCATTTCCCTCCACTGTTTGAGGAGATTGAGACCTCTCACTAGAGAAGGAAAAACTTTCTTCCATCAGCTGCAAAAAAGTCTCCGTGCTTTGCTGGGATGAGCTGAAGGTGCCACTCAGGTCAGCTCCTGGTTTTACGGCCGAGGACCTTCCCACCTGTCCAGCTGCATCCACAAACAGCCCTTGGACTGGCCTCTTCCCTGCCACAATTCCCACCAAACTCCTGATAGTTCAGTCAGACAGAAAAAGCATCTCCGGGACCCCTCGTTAAACACCAGCTTCCAACTCACTTGGTGTGATGGAATTTTCCCACTTGGGAAGAATAAATTGAAATTCCCCCCCCAAAAAATGCATAATGTATGAAGTGTGGAACAACATTAGTTTGCTGTGAACACCATCTGTTAAATACCTGCATAAAATGGATGCCTCAGCCTTATTAAGAAACAATGCTGCACTTCCAGCCCATATGGATTTTGATTAACGGAAATGTAGCATTTTAGCGAAGTTTTTCTTCTCGGGCGGGTCCGTGGGCTGCTGGTAGGATGCATCGGCTTTTGAGAAAGTCGTCATGAATGCCATTAGAAATTGTTTCAGCTTAAAGGACAGGATAATCGTGTGGCATTTTAAACACATGCAGAGTCTCCGTGTTGGTGGCACAGCAAAAACTCCGCGTTCCCAAAAATGCAGGCTGTTTGCTCGTCTCCAAACGCAAGGCGGCCGAGCACAGGCCACAGAAAGAGGGAGCTAGGGATGGACTGAATGGCACCACAGGGAGAGAGAGTGACCTCCTGCCTTGCTGTGGGGGCTGGGCTGTGTGAGGAGCAAGAATCCCAGAATTCCAGAGTCGTTCAGGTTGGGAAAGACCTCCAAGGTCACCGAGTCCCATCTGTGACTGATCACCCCCTTATCAGTGAGACCAGAGCACTGAGTGCCACGTCCAGGCCTTCCTTGGACACCTCCAGGGATGGGGATTCCAAACCTCCCTGGGCAGCCCCCTCCAAGGCCTGACCACCCTTCTTATGAGGAAATTCCTCCTGATGTCCAACCTGACCCTCCCCTGGCACAGCTTGAGGCCGTTCCCTCTCCTCCTGTCCCTGTTCCCTGCGAGCAGAGCCCGACCCCCCCTGGCTGGCCCCTCCTGTCAGGGAGTTGTGCAGAGCCAGAAGGTCCCCCCTGAACCTCCTTTTCTCCAGGCTGAGCCCCTTTCTGAGCTCCCTCAGCCGCTCTTCCTATCATTTTAGTCTCTAGAGTAAAGATTTACTTCCCCAGCTCTGTTCCCCAGCTGGGCATTATTCCCCAGAGAGATGGGGCTGGACACCACGGGATGGCCACGGGATGGGCAGAGGAAGCACCTCGGCATAGATGTAGGTCCCTCAGATCAGCACATGGAAGGGGCCTAAGAGCAGGGCCCTGCCACATTTCCCTCCCGCCAGGGGCTGGGAAAAAGCAGGGGCAGTGCAACCTCTCCAGCCCCGAAGTGGGATTTGGGAAACATTGAGGGATTAATGAAGTGCAGCACTACAGCACTGGGTCAGTAACATTTAAGAGAGCACGTGAGTGCAAAAAATGACCATTCCCACTGCCTGTCCCAGCCGCGGCCACCCCCTGCCCTGGACATCCAGGTAAGGGACACAGGCAAGGGCATGGACACAGGAACGGGCACAGACACAGCGCTGGCTCCACCTCACCTTCCCCTTCTCCCTCACACAGGTGGGAACAGCTGCTGCTCACAGCTGTTATTTATGCACAACGACCCTCCCAATTATATTTGGATGTTGCTGGAATCGCTCGTGCCTCCAGATTCGTTCGTTTCCAGGGGAAATGTGCGGAACAGATTCATTCCCAAGTGGTTTCAGAGGACCAGCACTGTTTGCTGAGCCCTTGCTTGGCACTGCAGGATACATGGCCCACAAGGGGACGGACAGCTCCGTGGCAACCCTGTCCCGTGGCAGGGCACCCTGCAGGACCCAGAGCTCACGCTGGGGCTGGGGTAGTCCCCAGTATGGTGGCTCAAGCTGGCACAGAGCCGGAGCCGCTGCCCAGGTCGCTCAGCACCGCGGAGCCTGGGCTGAGTGCGCTCGAACCATGGCAGATCCCCCAGATCCTTCTCCCGCTTCCAGCATCCCTATGGCAACGCCGCCCCAGCCCGGCCGCACGAGACACACAGAAAAGCACCAAACAGAAGGTAATTAACAGGAAAAAAAAAGGCAAAAACACTTCACCACCGTTGCCTTAATGACAGGGAAGTGCTCCTTACAAGGAGACTCTCGGCAGCGCCCGCCCGGGCATCAGCGCTCGGAGAAACCGGGAGAGCTGGGAATGCTCCCCGTAGCCTCCCCGCTCCCCCGCGGGTCCCTCCGTACCTGTTTGCGGAGGTGCTCCAGCTCCTGGCCGCTGGCTCCGGGCTCTGCTGGGGCCGCCAGCAGCAGCTGCACGTCGGCCAGGAGGGCGCGGGTCCGCCGCAGGTCCCGCCGCAAACGCTTCTCCACGTCGAAGTCGCGGTGGCCGATCTGGGGAGGGGACAGGGGGTGTCTGAGCCTTGCTGCCCCCCGGAAACCTCCACCAGGCCCTTCCGACCCACCCCAAGGTGCTCCCCACACAATTCAGGAGTATTTTGGGGATGCTGAGGTCATGATGCAAGAAGATATTAAATAACAACAAGTAGATATTACCATTTTCACAGAATCACGGACTCATTCAGGTTGTAAAAGACCTCCAAGGTCACTGAGTCTGATATTTGATCACCACCTTGCCAACTACACCAGAGCACTGAGTGCCACGTGCAGTTGTTCCTTAAACACCTCCGGGGCGTTCCATATTTTTCCCCACCAAAGAGCTGTTCCTCTGAAAACATTTGCCCACCCCTGGTCTCCATCGGCCACACCCTCCCCAGCGACCACCCCTGTGGCCAGAGGGACAGCCTGGCCTCACAACTGCGGGGAGCACCTTAAAAAAACCCACTCTGTGTTACCCCCCTGGAGAGAGGGAGAGAGCAACCATGGTTACAGGGATAAAGGAATGAGAAAACCACCAAATAAACGGGGATATGGTTTCAGTGCTTGATTTCAGCATAATCGAAGTATAAGACCATTTTCCATTTGGGTTGTTTTCCACGGCTCTCGTTTCAAACTCCTTCCTTCTCCTGTTTTCTGTTCACTGGCTAAAATCAACTGTGTGGATTTGACCTTGTAGCCCGGTTTAGAGCAGGCTGGAATTTGCTGGAACCAGAAATCATTGGCATCTCCCATTTCCTTAATTAGTTTTCTGAGTCGGCTGTTTTCTTCCCATTTTTTAATGAACTTGCCTCTGCAAACCAGAGGGTGTTTGCAGCACCAGCACTGCTGTTCTCCTGCCACCCCGCGAGCTAGATCCTGGACACTGCTCCCATCATTTTCCTGTTGCTCAGTTTCTGTCCACGACCACAGGGGATAGATTTGGTGCCGTGGCTGGAACCAGCTGCCCCCTCCCACCACTGCAGCCCAGGGTTTTTAAGTGACAAGGCCAGGATTTGATTTAACAGCCGCTGCCAAACTGTGGCTGTGTCCCGCAGCAATCCCAGCTGCACGGTCCCATCTCCCCCTCCCTCACACCAGGACCACCCTTGGGGGCCTGAGGGCTGCCAGGGCAACACCTGGGGACTGGAGGGAGAAGGAGCCTTTCCTCGTGAGCCCCCCCAGCTCCTGCTGCCTCCTCATCCATGTCCGCTCTCCTCCACCGAACAAGCAGGACATGTTGGGCTGTTGTAATAATCCCCTGCTTTGATACAGCGTTATTTATTGTGACAGTTCCCAAAACATTTCCCAAGCCAGGAGGAGGAGGGCTGTGTTGGAAAAGCCTCGTCAGATCATTTTGTGTCCACTTGAAATATGCCCCCCATTCCGGTGCTGCGAGGATCCCAGATTCATCCCGTTTAATGAACACACGGGACCACCAGGGCTGGTGAAGTGGTGAAATCTAGCTTGTGCCAACAGCCAGAGGACCCAGGGCTTAATTTCCGTGCCAGGGCGAGTGGCACTGGGACAAGGCAGCGTGAGGGTGGGCAGGAGGCATCGGGACAGATCCTCTGGGGAGCCCTGGGGTGCAGCACCACCGAGACGGTGACACTGAGCTGGTGCCATCCTCAGCCCTGGGGGAAGGGCTAGGTGGGACCTCACTCAGTCACCAGAGCTCTGGGATGGCCTCCAGGTGATGCCAAGGGATGCCCTTGGAGGCTGCATCCAGCCCCTCACCCGCTGACTGAACAGCAGCAGAACTGGGTGTGCTTTTCTTCAATTGCTGCCACCGACTGATCAGAGAGGGAAAAAGGATTCGTTCACCGAATGTGCTTGGGATATAATTCCTCTGCAACGAGCAGGATTGGATAAACTGCTTTTCTAGGCAGCTGGATGCACTCCAGTGCTAGACCTGGCTGGTTTGACACTCATCAAACACCAGCAAAAAGCAGACGCCTCCCCCTGCTTGGATAATTCTCCCGAACAAAAGGGAACAGTTCCCCTCTGCGGGTCCTTAGCGGGACCACGTGGCTCCTGTGTGACCCCTGCAGCCCCAACACCTCCAGATCCCAGTGCCTGCTGTGGCTGGGTGGCAGCTGGGAGAGGTGAGGGACAGGAGCACCACGGGCAGCTGCACGCACACCAACACCAGGCTGCTGCTCCGTTTATCCCCACTTGTTTATCCCCACTTGTTTATCCCCACTCCCGTTTTTAAGGCAGGACACAGCCCACGAAGCAGCCCCTGGGAGGGCACCGTCCCCTTACCTGCTCACACAAGGTGCCAATGAGCCCTTCCAGGTCCTGCTTCTCGTGCAGCACCATCTGCTTCTGCTCGTGCTCCTGCTCCAGCTGCATCTCCAGCTGCCGGAGCTGCGTGGGAGAAACCCAGCCACGCTCAGTGCCCGGCCACCCCTCAAAGTCCCACGTCCCAGCAGGGCAGAGCCACTGCCAGGGTGGGGACGTGGCACTCCCCAGGAGAGGGAGTGCATCGAGGTGTCTGCAGCCAGCACCGGGGACCAGGAATGGCCCATGGAGCGCCTGCTACCCCCGGCAGTGCCAGTGAGGAAGAGGGGAAGCACTCCGGGGACCTGCAGGACTTTGGGGACAGGATGGGCTGTTTGAAGCACACCAAGACGTGCCCAAAGGCTGCCCCTGCGGCTCTGGAGTTGGTGTTTGCACCCACCAACCTCGTGGCCTTGTGGAAAGGACATTTCCTGCAAACCATCCCCAAGCACGAAGCCCTGCAGTTGGCACCCTTGGTGGGATACTGGTATGATACTGGTGTTACTGGGAGCAGCGGGTCCATGTGCTGCTTCACGTGTGGCTCTCTTGCACCGTCCCCAGCATCCCCTCCAGCGTGGCAGGGGCTCACCCCTGACCCAAAGCCTGACCTGCACCCCCAGGCTGTGACCGAGGCTCACGTTGGGGTGATGGTGGGAAAGCAGCACCCCGGCACTTCCCTGGGAACATGGACCTCTGGAAGGGCTCCTGGGGATGTGCGGGAGCTTTGGGGAGCACCCAGCATCAACCCCCACCCAGCGAGGACCTACCCTCTTCTGGCAGGACTTCTGCACGTCCTCCAGCTCCTCGTCCTTGTCCTCCAGCTCCTTCTGGTGGATCTGCTTCATCCGCTCGATCTCCAGCTCCAGCCTCTCGTGGACCTGAACCACCCAGCAATGACGCCCGGCCCCGAGGGGATGAGGATGGCGTTGGCCTGGGCTCGATGTGCCCGGTGGGGACAGACACCCCCGGCCCCCCCAGCCCCACATTACCTGCTCCAGGTGATCGACGGCGGCTGTTTGCCGCTCCAGCTCCTTCCTCTGCTCGGCAGCGCTGCCCTCCAGGTCCCAGAGCTGCTTCTTGAGCGCGGGCACCGTGTCCGTGGCCCCATGGGTGCTGAGCTCCTGCACTCGGCCGGCCAGCACGGCCACCTGCTGGTCCAGCCTGGCCACCTCGGCCTCCTTGTGCTGAGCAGAGCGGGAGTCAGAGCCCGGACACTCACGCCTCGCTCTCAGAACCCATAGCATTTCCAAAGGCATCATCCCAACCCCCTGGGGCAGCAGCAGGGGTTGGGCACCCTCCACCCCACACCCAGAGCCCCATCCCCGCCTTTCCCTCTTGATGCTGACCTCACCTTCCCACTCCCCTGGCCGTGTCCCCCGCGGGTTCCCTGCAGCCCCCGCTGCCTGGGGGTGCTGGCAGCAGCCCTGGGGGTTCCCCCCACCCCAGCAGCTGTGCCCCTGCCACCACAGTGGCATTTGGTGCAGCCCCATCCCACGGGGCACAGACCGGCAGCTTCCCAAAGGTGGGACTGGGGGTAGAGATGTGAGGAAGAGCACAAGTGACCCCAGTGAAAACGGGGGTGGCCCTGATTAGCTGAATTGAGGGATGTGGATCACTTACACCTAGCAACAGCCCTTCTCCTGGAAAGAGAGAGTTATTTAAACACACGGGGCTGTGCTAAAAGAAATTGGAATCAAGTTTCCTGATTGCCTCGGCTCTAATAGCAAAGGTAATGGGTTTGCTCCTGGAGCTGTTCCCAAAACCGGGCACAACCCAGCAAAGCGGGGTCTCCTCTCACCTCCAGGCTCTGCTGAAGTTTGCCCATCTCCCAGCGGATGCTCGTGTTCTCCTGGGACAGCTTTTCACGGAGGCTCTTCTCGAAGGCAGACTGCCCCAGGGCCTGGGCTAACTGCAGGTCGAACCTGGAGGGGAACACCCGGCACCTCTGCATGGCCAGGCTGGGCTGGGTAACCTGGGATAGCGGGAGGGGGATGTTCCCACCCCACGGCAAGGGATGCAACTGGATGAGCTTTGCGGTCCCAACCCAACCCCGTCTGGGATCAGACCATGTGTCAGTCACACGGCAGCGGGATGGAAAAATAACCTCCAGCAGCGGAAGCAGGTGAAAACAACTCCACCTTTGCAGCAGCTCCTCACCCACCCCAATCCTCCCCATTCCCTGGCTCCTGCTCCGGCACCTCCCAGCCCTCCCCGTGCTCCCCCCAGCCTTACTTCTTCTGCCTCTTCTCCAGCTCGTGGCTGCGGCTCTGCTGGTTCTCAGCCAGCACCCGGGCGTCCTCCAGCTCGCAGGCCAGGCGCTGGCATCGCCGCCGCAGCCGCTGCGCCCCGTCCCGCGCTGCCTGGCACGCGGCCTGAGCCTCGCCCAGCTGCGGGATGGGGTGGCAGAGGCTGTGGCACGTGGAGCCCCGGGGAGGGACACATGGACCCCATGGACCCCACAGAAGACGGACATGTGCACCCCATGGACCCTGCAGCACGTGCACCCCATAAAGGAGGGACACATGGACCCCATGGACCCCACAGAGGGTGGATCCTCCTGTGCATCACAGCACATGCACCCCATGGAGGAGCGATCTCATAGACCCCATGGACCCCNACCCCATAAAGGAGGGACACGTGGACCCATGGACCCCATAGCACATGCACCCCATGGAGGAGCGATCTCATAGACCCCATGGACCCCACAGAGGGTGGATCCTCCTGTGCATCACAGCACATGCACCCCATAAAGGAGGGACACGTGGACCCATAGACCCCACAGAAGACGGACATGCACCCCACGGAGGAGGGATCTCCTAGACCCCATGGACCTCATAGCACATGCACCCCACAAAGGAGGGACACGTGGACCCCACACACCCCGCAGAGGACGGACCCCATTGACTCCATGGCACACACACCCCACAGAAAAGGGACTCTTGGACCCATGGACCCTACACAACCTACAGAGAAGGAACCCCACTGACCCCACAGCGCACACCCCCTGGATAAGATCCCCACCAGGACTCGGCCGCACTTCAGTCCCCGGGGTAGGTTCACCCAGAGGTTTTTTCACTAAATAAGGACAACCTGAGGTGCTGTGACCCCTCCAGCCCCAGGCACCCTCCAAGGGCCTGCAGCATCCCAGCCCCCGCTGCTGAGCCAGCAGAGCTGCCCTGGGGCCGTGCCTGACCCTCGTTTCTTTGCAAAAAAGCAGCGTCTGGACTGGAATCCCCAAGGGTTCCCGCTGTGTTTGGGACAGACACGCAGAGCTCTCCCACGCCAGGGAACGGAGTCATTAAGGAACGACTTTAAATAAGCAAAGTCTCGCATTAATGAAGCCTGTAATTCCAAACTGAGAGCAAATGGGCTGCTTCACTTTGCCCAGGCTCCTAAGACTCAGCTTCTTTCTTACTGCTATTTAATGTACCGTGAGCAATCTTTATTTCTTTGTTTTGTCCTTATGGGGAGTGACCTGGCTCCCAGGCAGTGCTCAGGGAAGCACGTTGGCTTTTTCCCTCCTCGAGGCAAAGCTCGGGAGCTGCCAGCTCTTTCCACCAGCAGCTCTTTGTGTGGCAGATGAGGGGAGCACAGCCCCATACAGATCCCAAAGACAGAGCAGCACCGAAAATCCCCTGCCCGCAGCTCCCCACCCTCCGCCCATGCTCACACTTGACCAAGGTGGAATTTCACTATGCAAAAGCAGTTTTTCTGAAGCTCAAACCAGCAGAAAATATCTGGTTTTCCCCTGGTCAGCGGGAGCAGCAGCAACGAGAAGCAGATGCAATGCTGAGCCTTGGCCCTGCAAAGCTCCTGGGAGCAGGGAGAGGACAACCAGCTCCAGGAATAGCCCTGCTCCCTGGGGGTCCCTGTCTCCTCCTGGGCTGGCAGCACTTGCCTTTTGCTCGAGCCCTGTCCTGGTGCCCAGCTCGGCCTCCAGCCGCTCCTCCAGCTGTGCCAGCCGCTTCCGCAGGAAAACTATCTCGGTCTGGGCGCAGTCAAACCTCACCTGCCACTCGTCCTCTGCCAGCAAGAGACACCCAGGGGTGCAGGATGGGTGCTGGGGCCTGACCAGCCCCCACGGCCCTGCTGGGGGCAGGGAGGGGGATGCACAAGGCACCGACACCAGCATGGAGTTCACAGAGCACGGCTCTGCTTTGTGCGCCCAGGGCTGCCCCGGTCACAAAGAACACGTGCCCTGCCTCAGGCACAGCACATGCGCCCATCCTGCCACATCCCATCCCATCCCATCCCATCCCC
>VZTD01002541.1:275372-343530 GCA_013397725.1 Rhagologus leucostigma
ATGGATGCATGGATGCATGGAGGGATGGATGGAGGGATGGATGGAGGGATGGATGGAGGGATGGATGCATGGATGGATGCATGGATGCATGGATGCACGGATGCATGGATGGATGCATGGATGGATACCTCCACCAGCAGTGGATTCTGACAGGTAACACACAGATGCACACAGGTTACAGCAATGGTGTGTGACAGTAGCAAAACCAAAATGCACCACATTGTTCTTTCACTGAGCTGGTCAGAAATGCCTCAGAAATGACACGAATTTGCTGATGCCACCAAATCCAGGCCGGTATCGATCTCTGAGTGTTTGAGGTGTCTCTGGGTCACTCCTGGGAGAAGCTCTCGGAATCCAGGACCAGGAGCTCCCACCCATTTGCATGGCCCAGCTTTAAGAACCTCCGAGTGACACGGGCGAGGCCGGGGCTGTGCTCAGAGAGCTGCATTTCAACAACGCCAAATTGAATCAAAGCACAATCCCAAGGAAAGTGGCTCTCCCGAGCTGATGCCGTGATTGCTCCACCACCCATTCGATTGCCTCATTAATGTCTGAATTAACTCCCCAGCCACGCAAGTTTCGCAGCCGGTACAAAATCAATGCTCAAAGCGACGGCGAAGCGAACTCGTCCCTAACGAGATGTGACCGGGGCTGCCACCGCGCTATTGATTAAGGACGAGGGTTCCAGAGAGGAGATAATTACAAACTGCACAGTGCAGGATAAAGGAAAGTCATTTTGCTCCACAGAACTCTTCCATGAATCCTTTCTTTACAGACTCCAGAGCTGAAGGCGAGCATGCACGTGAAATTAATTTTTCTTTGAGACCGTCACATCAAAGTTCAAATGCTCTTGCTGTGACAGTTCCCGCTCTGCAGCAAACCCACAGGCTGCCCAAGCCCCCTTCACTACCAGGAGACATCAGTGGTAATTAGGAACTTAAATACCACCAGGGGCTGGCTGGATTTTGGTAATTAGGTACAGGATTTACCCAGAGTACTGCTTTCAGATGGGAATTAGGAGCCTTTTGCTCTGATTTTTAGCGAGGCTGTTTCCCAGCCCACCTGGTGCCACACAGAGCAGCGGAGGAGAGCCTTTTTCCCCAGTTTGGGGAACTTTGGGCTGCTGGGGAGCCTGGCATGGGGCTGAGCCCACACACACCAGAGCAACGGGGAAGTGGGGCCCAGTCACGGTACCTGGGTGCGTCCTATGGCAACGCTCTTCTTCTCCAGATCCAGCGCCTGGAACAGCTCCTCGACAGCCTGTGGAAAAGAGGCACGTCATGGGATTGCTCAGGAAACACCCACACCCTGCTTTGAGCTGCTGAAATGGGGTGCAGAGACCCCCAGTCCTCACAGGCGCCCAGTAAGGGTTCATCCAGCTAAGTGGCACCCCATAAGGGAGCATCCAGCCCTGCCCTCCTTTCCTCCTCCTTTTGTACTGCCCAGTCCCAAGTCTCAGTGCGATGACTTTCCTCCCCTGAGGCCTTCAGCAGGATGGGGAGTTAAGATCTGCAGCTGCAGGCAAGATTTTTCCCCCTTTTGTTGCCCTCCCTGGTGTGGCAAGGCCTTGGTGCATGGGCAGGAGGTGACAGAGGGGACAGTGCCTGTCCCAGCACCACCCAACAGCACTCGGTGCTCCCCTCCTGCCCACCTCACCAACAGCTCATCCCACAGACCCAAAAGCAGCGGAAAGGGCTGAGTTCTCCCCTGAGCCCACGGCACAGCACAGAACTCCCTGGAGGATTCGAGCGGGAGATTATCCCGAGGAGGAGCCTGAACTCAATTACTCCGAGCTTTGGACCAAAACACGAACGTAACAGCCAGCAACACCGGCCGTTCCCCCGGGGCAGCCACGCTGTCTGCACGGGTGGATGGTTTGAAAGCCCCAGGGCTGCAGAAATTGTAACAATAATCCTCTGCTAACACCTTACTCGAGATAACATCCTTCAGCAGCCTCACGCGGCTCCTCCCCGAAGGACAAACCCACAGAAGGAATATTCCACCACGGACCCAGGAGCGGCAGAATTGCACCCCTGGCCTCACCAGTAGCTGTGCAAGGTGGGTACACCAGGGAATGGCGATGGAGCACAGCAGGGAATGGGGATGGAGCACACCAGGGAATGGGGATGGAAGACACCAAGGAATGGGGATGGAGGACACCAGGGAATGGGGATGGAGGACACCAGGGAATGGGGATGGAGGACACCAGGGAATGGGGATGGAGGACACCAGGGAATGGGGATGGAGGACACCAGGGAATGGGGATGGAGGACACCAGGGAATGGGGATGGAGGACACCAGGGAATGGGGATGGAGGACACCAGGGAATGGGGATGGAGGACACCAGGGAATGGGGATGGAGGACACCAGGGAATGGGGATGGAGGACACCAGGGAATGGGGATGGAGGACACCAGGGAATGGGGATGGAGGACACCAGGGAATGGGGATGGAGGACACCAGGGAATGGGGATGGAGGACACCAGGGAATGGGGATGGAGGACACCAGGGAATGGGGATGGAGGACACCAGGGAATGGGGATGGAGGACACCAGGGAATGGGGATGGAGGACACCAGGGAATGGGGATGGAGGACACCAGGGAATGGGGATGGAGGACACCAGGGAATGGGGATGGAGGACACCAGGGAATGGGGATGGAGGACACCAGGGAATGGGGATGGAGGACACCAGGGAATGGGGATGGAGGACACCAGGGAATGGGGATGGAGGACACCAGGGAATGGGGATGGAGGACACCAGGGAATGGGGAAGGAGCACACCAGGGAATGGGGATGGAGCACAGCAGGGAATGGGGATGGAGCACACCAGGGAATGGGGATGTGGACCACAGTGCCTGAAACCCTGTCCCGGGTGACGAGGCACCAGTGCTGTGGCTGTGCCTGTTCTGGTGGCACTGCTGGGACTGGGACTGGTGTAGGGCTGCGTGGGACAGCCCCGTCCCATCCCAGCACAAGCACAGGGCCAGCTGTCACTGCACTGTCCCCTCACAGGTGACAAGCCTCTCTCCTGCTCCAGTAGCCGGGTTAATGCCGTGTCCCGGGAAGCATTTCCCAGCTACCAAACCCTGGTGGCAGCAAGCTCCAGGGAGGATGGGATTTTCCAAATCCCCTGCTTACACGCTGCTGACAAGGCACCCTCTGCCTCCAACAGCATTTCATAGCAATATTGACCTTTCCCGATTGTCAGACTTGTCTTATTAAATCCCGAGGTCTTAACTGCCTTTGCACATGCTGGCTGCAGTTTGCACAACACAGCACGCGCCCAGCTTTAATTCAGCTCCTCTCAGCTCCTCCCGGCTCACCCACAGCCTTATTCCAGGGATGGCTTTGCCCCGGTTTTGCTACAAATTTACCAGGAAACAAATAAAACTGGCACATGTCCGCATTCCTTCCTGAGCTCTTTTGGCTTTCAGCATCACGGCATGAGGTGAGGAGTTGCCCCGGGCTGCAGGTGATGCTCAGTGCCCAGCAGCTTCCATGGTCCCTGCTCTCTTGAGTCCCTGGTTATGTTGCCTGGTTTTGGGGGAGCCAGGGAGAGGGACTGTCCTGCTGGGCCACAGCAATGCCCAGATCCTGCCCTCAGTTCCTGCTGGAATAGCTCTGGCATCATCACAGCCCCACGTGGGGGTCTCAGCTCGTGCCCCCCAGCCCGGCACACACCTTGCTCTCATCTGGCACCTCATAGGCAGAGTTGTGCTTCTTCATCACCTCCGGAGCCAGCACCTGGAAGCGCCTGCGGAACTGGGTGAGGAGCAGTCGATCCGAATACCCTGGGGGCACACAGGAGTGTTGGGGGCTGCACCAGGCCCAGGGCACTGGCACTGGCACGCTGGGGAGGGACCTCCAGGGACATCCTGTGCACAGCAAAGGGCACCGGGGGTGGAGGGGACCAGGGGAGCTGCCATGAGAGAGAAACCCCTGCAGTGAGAGGGCACCAAGATGAGCTGGAGGTGGCCAGATGCCATCGCAGCACCTCATGTCAGGCAGGACATGCCCCTGGACCTCCTGCACAGCTCCCTCTCCCCATGGCATGGGCTGTGGTCGTGGTCAGTGCAGGTCCAGCCTGATTCACAGATGCTCCCAGGGGAGCTCCACTGGAGCTGCAGCCACCGAGCTCAGGCATGAGAGGGGCTCAGAACCCCTGCAAAAAGCAGGAACAAAAATGGAGGGGATTTCTGAATGGGGAGATTTCTGAAGGAGGAGATTCCTTGCCTGCTGGTGAGAAGAAGGTGATGAGCAAAAGCTGGAAGGGCTGAGCCAGGCGCAGGGAGCAGAGGGTGGGACTGGCATGGCCAGGGCAGGGTCTGGACTTACCGACACGGTGGAGGCGTAGGGCATCCAGGAGCTGGGTTCCCTCCAGCTGTGTCCTCAAGGCCACCACATCCAGCTGTGGGGCTGCATCTGGCTGCGCCGGGGGCCGAGTGACTGGCCCTTCCCCGCCCATCCCTGGGAGGAGGCAGTGGACAAAGTGCAGCTGGGACCGTCGGAGAAGGTTGGTGAGGGCATCCTGGAGGGCAGCAGAGGTCAGTGGGGTGGAGGGGACAAAGGGTCAGCACGTGCTGGCAGTGGGAAATGTTCCCTGCGCACCTGCAGGGGGTCTGGGCAGGTGGAGGAGTCAGCTCCGAGTTGGGAGCAGCTCCAGTCAGAGGGGTGAACACGAGTGGTGAGCAGAACCCTTCCTCCTAACGTCCCACGTTTTCAGGTGATGGCCACAGAAATTACCAGGATTCACAGATTCATGGAATGGTTTGGGTTGGAAGGATTAAAGGTCATTGTGGTTGAGGGATGCTGGGCAGGGGGTGTGTGAGAGACAGGCAAGACCCCAAAATGGGCTGGTCAGGGAGCCAATGAAGCCTGAGCCTCATCTCGAGAGAGTTCGGACACCTAATTACGTGTGCGAGCTGCAGAGCCTGGCCCACGCCCAGCACCGAGGGCTGGTTACTGTCTGAGCACTTAAGAGTATTAAAGCAGCAAGGTATGTGTGTGATCTGTGTGATCTGTGTGGGATCTGTGTGGGATCTGTGTGGGATCTGTGTGATCTGTGCGTGATCTGTGTGCGATCTGTGTGATGTGTGTGACCTGTGTGAGATCTCTGTGATTTGTGTGATCTGTGTGCAATCTGTGCGTGATCTGTGTGATCTGTGTGAGATCTGTGTGAGATCTGTGTGCGATCCGTGTGTGATCTGTGATCTGTGTGTGACCTGTGTGTGATCTGCGTGTTATCTGTGTGATCTCTGCAATCTGTGTGATCTGTGTGATTTGTGTGCAATCTGTGTGATTTGTGTGATATGTGTGCGATCTCTGATCTGTGTGATCTCTGTGTGATCTGTGTGTGATCCGTGCATGATCTGTGTGATCTCTGTGTGATCTCTGTGTGATCTCTGTGTGACCTCTGTGTGATCTCTGTGTGATCTCTGTGTGATCTCTGTGATCTCTGTGTGATCTCTCTGTGATCTCTGTGTGATCTCTGTGATCTCTGTGTGATCTCTGTGTGATCTCTGTGATCTCTGTGTGATCTCTGTGATCTCTCTATGATCTCTGTGTGATCTGCGCCTGATCTCTTTGCCCGGGAGGCTCTCCCTGAGGGACAGCAATGCTGAACAGGCCAGCGCAGCATCCCCGGTGGCCACAGCCGCAATGGGGACGGGCAGGACGCCACTGCTGGGGCTGTGCGGCTCCCCAGCAAGGAAGCGTGCCCAAGGCAAGGTCCCAGCGTGTGGCACGATGCTCTGTGCCACAACCCGCCCGACCCGCAGCCACAAGGTCCCGGCGCCGGCACTCACCGCCTGCAGCTTGATCTGGGCGCACACCGACCTCTTCCTCAGGGCGGCGAAGCTGCTGGCGAAGGTTTTCCTCAGGCAGGCGTTGCGGTGCAGGGCGGCCTGGGAGCGCCCCTCCAGCCCGGCCAGGGCGCGGCAGGACAGCGGAGCCCCGGCCCGCGGCTGCACCAGCTCCCGGACCGCGGCTCTGCCGGGACACGCACGGCATGAGGCACCGGGCTCGGCTTCCCAGCTTCTTCTACAGGCATGCGGCACCCAGGGCCCCAAATTCGGAACCGGTGCTGCGCTGCGGAGCGGACCAGGATGCTGGGACACCCCCACCCACTCCATCCTCTCCGGGCCGAGCACGGAGCTGTTCGCTGCTGTTAGAGCTTCCCTGGGCTGAAGCCCAAACCGAATGAGCCAGGAGTACGCGAGCAGAAGGTTAAAATCCCTCCGTGTGCGCAGACACCTGCAGCACTTCGGTTCCTTTTCAGTTCCAATTTAGTTTACAAGGTTGTTCGAAGCAGTGGGAAAACCTGGGCAGCTGCTGGTGAAGCCTCACGGCTCTGGCTTGTGCTGGACTCCCACGGGCAGGGACACCTTCCACATGCCCAGGGTGCTCCAAGCCCTGTCCAGCCTGGCCTGGGACACTGTCAGGGGTCGAGGGGCAGCCACAGCTTCTCTGGGCACCCTGTGCCAGGGCCTCCCCACCCTCACAGCCAGGAATTCCTTCCCAATATCCCACCTAACCCTGTCCTCTGGCAGCGGGAAACCATTCCCCGTTGTTCACACAAGGAATGCCCCCTGTCTCACACAACGCTCTGTCTCCAGAGCTGGGGCAGGTTTGCAGCTCAGGGCAGGGGCATCCCCACCCTCCTCCCATGGGCATAGGGTTCCCCATCGGCGCCGTGGCACCTCCTGGTACTTACACTGTGGAATTCTGTAGCACCTGGATGGCGTTCTGGGCCGAGAGGTTGAACTTGGCCTTGCTGACCCAGCCTGTGAGGTCGTAGCGCACAGGGGCCGTGCCCAGCTGGTGGCAGATCTCGAAGTGCAGCGTCTGCTCACACCTGCGCAGGTGCCCATCCCCTGTGACAGCGACAGCACCCCAGGGCCGGCCCAGGGAAAAGCCCAGTGAGGGGTTTAATCGTCCTCATCTCCCAGATTCCCGAATCCAAATGGTGATGCCAAAGGCTGGGCAGCTGAGCCGAGCCCAACTCACCCTCCTGGTCAGGTCCCTTCGTGGCGAAGTAGGAGCAGAGGCGCTCGAAGGCAGTGCCATCCCCGGAGCCCGGGACCAGCACCTCCTCGTCCAGGATCCACAGCAGCCCCCGGCGAGCGGCCCCGGGGCTGCCAGGGAGCACCTGCGGCTGCCAGGGGACACGAGGGCTCTGGGCTCTGGCCACAGCCACGCCAGCCTGCTCTGCTCCCTCTATCCTGCTCCCTCTGTCCTGCTCCCACTGCCCCTACAGCTGTAGCCCCTACCCCCAGACCAGACCTGATCCAGCTCTGGACATCACCCCGAGCCCTCCGCAGTGACAGTGTCCCAAAGGAGCCCATCATCCCAGGCTGGGAGGGGTGACGGAGTGCAGAGCTTGGCCAGGGAGGGTCCTTATATTTTTAAAAGCCAAAAAGGTTCTGGTGGACTCTGTGCCCTCCCCTGCAATGCCTCAGGTTGCTCTGGGACACTCCTCAGGGTCCCGCTCTGCCTCTGGAGCCCTCACTGCTCGGAGCAGCAGGACGCAGAGGGGACAGGGTACCTGGGAGCAGCTCAGGTCGATGACGGACAGTGTGGCCAGTGGAGAGCGCTCTGGAAGATCAAAAGACACCTCAACATTTTCCTGGAAAACATCATTTAAAAGCTTGCTTCAGTCATGGGATGGCATCTGGAAGCCAAGAGCAGATCCACCGGCAGGGATAGGGAGGAAAGCAGGGATCCAGCACCGGGGGAGAGGAGCAGCCACCAGAGCTATGACACAGAGGCATGGCCATGTCTGCACCCCATGGAATTCCCTCTGGAATGCTGCTTCAGGGCGTCAGACAGGCTGCCTAGATAGTATGATCTATAATTGATAAGAACTTCTTGACAAGGAAACGACCAAGTACTTAATTTGCAGCTTGCAGGTGTTGTGTGCCTCCCTCACGGGGGGCTCCAGAGCTCATCCCAACACCCCCAGCACCGGGACCCCCCCAGGAAGGGCAAGGGGAGCACGGCTGGTCCTTCCTCACGCCCGAACCAGGGATGCTCAGCAGAAGTCGTGGCTCCGGCGTCTCTCCACGGCAACATGGAGAGGTTCTGCCGAGGGATCCGGCTCTGCAGGCAGAGCAAAGGCAGCAGCGGGGACCCAGTTTCACCCTACACGGGGCATGTGCCACTGTCACCCGTGTGGGACCCAGCACTGGGAGTGAGGGGCTCACAGAGAGATCTGGGGCTCACAGAGCCATGTCCTGCACCATCCTTATCCAGCAGCAAAGCCCAGGCAGGGGGAGCCTGCCGAGCCCTCCGGCATTCCGGGCAGCAATTACATCTTCATCACCAGGGAAGGGCACATCCATCCTTACTCGGTGATGTGTGTGTTAAAACCACGGGAGTTCAGCTATTTTCCCAGGGCTAGAGGCATTACAGTAACTCCCTCAAGCCTATAATAAGTTCATCTCTGCCTGTAGGTTTCTCAGCAGCTTATTTCCGCAATAATTTATCATTTTCCTTTCTATTCTCTATTATTCATCACCTGAGGAAAAAGTCAGCTGCGCCAGCAGAAGGGCACGAAGTCTCCTGAGCTGGAGCTCAGGATTCCAGAATGGTTTGGCTTGGGAGGGACCTTAAAAACCATCTCATTCCAACGCCCCTGCCGTGGCAGGTTCCACCAAGATGCCAAGGGAGCACCTTTGGCACATCAGAAACGGCCAAGAGGATTCAGAACTGAGGCAGGGGGTGAAGAGAGAGGCAGCTCAAGCTTTCTGCTCCGTGCAGATCCCCCAGTAAAACTCGTGAGTTATTCACCCACACCACGGCAGGACACGGGGACCCCTGGGGACAAAGGCAGCCCCACTCCCAGGTGCTGGGAGCTGCTCCCAGCCCCTGCTCCTCACCTCTCTGTACCTCTCCATCTGCCACAGGAAGGTTTTCTCGTAGAAGAGCCCCTGCAGCCTCTCCTGGACGTAGTTGTGGCACAGCTCCTCGAAGGTGGCCGCTCGCTCGCTGCGCTGCTGCCGCGGGCTCTGGAAGCCAGGGGTGTCCACCACGGCGATGGAGGCCATGGAGAGGTGCTGGGAGGAGAAGGACCTGGGGAGAGCCGCACACACCGCCAGGGTTTAACCCACGGGCAGCAAAGCGGTGCCAGCCGGGCACTCGCGGTGCCTGTGCCACAGGAGGGCAGGACACGGGAGTCCCAAGCACCAGCGCCATTCCCGCGTAAACATTTTCACACAACTTCCTATTTTTCCAGCAGGAATCAGTCACCCGCTCCACGCCCCTCTCCTCAGCAGCCCCCGGAGAAGGGGCTGCCACCCCCAGCCCCAGCGCCCAGCAGCTCTTTGATACCTGTTGATGAGCGAGACCACGGCGGCAAAGAGCTCCTCGTAGAGCCCCGAGGCCATTCCCTCCACACACTCCGCTCCCGTCATCTTGGGCCCTGGCACGACGGGAGGGAAGAGCAAGCTCACACGTTTATTTCTAGTCAAGTTCAGCCCGCTCAGAAGCTGAGGTGGGACCCGGGGTTCCCTGGAGTGCAGGAGAAGCCACGCGGCTCCACAGCATCGCCCCTGCACATCCCTCCTGCCTGCCTTGGGCTCCTCTCCCGCCTCACGAGGATTTAAGGAATACAACGACTGCCATGACAAAGGCCACTTCCTCAGGCTCTCGCTTTTTTCAGGATAATTTGCAGGGCCCGGCTGGAATTCTGCTGCCGAGCATCACGGAATCATCAAGGTTGGAAAAGACCTCCCGAGATCATCAAGTCCAACCTTTAAGGAGTGTGGGAAGGCTGACCTGAAATCCAGGCAGTATCTCACCCTCCCACCTCGCACATGCTGGATCCGCCTCCAGGAATTAGATCCATACATTAATTTAAGGTTTGTAGTGGCTCAGCAGCACAATCCCTGATCCAGATCTGCCGGCAGGACACGGGTGCTCGGAGCACAACACCAGCCCAGCTCCTTTCGTGGCGTTTGGGGATTTTCCCCATTTTTCTAGGCAGAGCTCTCACAGCATTGGAGCCACATCACTTATCTGGATTCACCTGATTTCCTGTGTCCCTAAGGAGGGTCAGGCAGGGGCAGCGGGGGCAGAGCTGAGGGCAGTGACGTGACACAGCGCAGTTAATGACTTTATCAATATTAACAGACCTAATTTGGCCTCGCAGCCCAAGAAGAACAGAAACGCGTCGCCTCACCATTCCCTCTCCTACAGAAATAAAGGAAAAAGGGATGGGGCATCCCGGTACCTGGCGGGCTCTCCTCTGCCGGGGGCCGGCCCCGCGCTGTCACCTGCGCCAGGATGTGCCTCAGGTGGTGCTTGAAGACGGCGGTGCCGAGCTCCTCCACGTCGCAGCCCAGCACCTCGGCGGCGCGGCTGGCGCTCTCGAACCTCAGGAACTGCTTCCTGCCAACTGGGGAGGGGGCACGGGGGGCTCAGCCGGGGCCCAGCTCTGCCTCAGCATCACCAAAAAGCTCCCACCCCCTCCCTGGTGCACCCCCAAAATCGAAATGATCCGAGGCAGGTCGGGGACCAGGCGAACCGCACGACGGAGCGAAGCAGCAGATGTGCTGATGGGAGCTGATGGGATTACAAACCAATCCCTCGAAATCCGGGATCACCTTTCAGGGTCCCAGCAGTGTTTGCTGCCCCTGCAGCCGGCAGCAGTGCTTCCTCCCCGCGAGCAGAGCTCCGCACATCACTCACACCCGGTGATAACGATTCCAGCTTAATGATTAAAATCAATGGGGAAGTAATCCGCAGGATTAATCCTTTTACAAATCCAGGGCAGAAAGGTGCCGTGGAGGCAGCCAGGCAGCACAGCTCAGGAACACGGGGCATGAGCGCAAATGGGAGCAGCCGAAGTCACCCGGAGACCTCAGGGTGGCACTTCTGGGTGGTGGGTGAGGAGCTCGGGGGGCTCACAGCTAAAATGGGCCCTTAAAACACAGCTGGTGGCAGGGGAGAGGGTGTGTGATGGAGAGAGAGGTGGCCACATCCTGGGAAGCTCCATGGGGGACCCACTCCCGGCCGAGGGGATGCACAAAGCAGGGCTCGAGGGCTGGGGGTGCTTCGCAGCACACCCACGAGAGTCAGCCCCCCTCTCCCTTCCCCTTTGATCCTTTCCCAGTATTTTCTATGCTGACTGAAGGACTCCAACATCAAGGGCCGTGCTGGAGCAGGCAGAGGAATTGCCTCAACGCTCCAGGCTTTGATTTATTCTGTTCTCACTCGTTCTTGTCTGAGCTGGCTGGACAGATGCTGCTTCCTGTCAGACACAAAAGCTCTGCCTGCCGGGGAGTGGAGAGGCTGGAGGGCCAGGGCTGCACAGACCTGGCTGGCATCCCATAGTGCTCCAGCATCCCACACTGCCCATTCCAGCATCCCATAGTGCTCCAGCATCCCACACTGCCCACTCCAGCATCCCTGGGACAAACCAGAGGGCCCACTCAGCCCTGGGGTCCCCAGGCACCATTTCACCCTCCATAAACTATAACCAGCAGCAGCTCCACGTGGCCCTCCTGGGTGTGATGCGACCGTGGAAAATTCGCTGAGTTTAACACCTGAAGGGAATTACTTCAGCTCGGGTAATATTTAAGAGAAGCAGAAGGAAAACACAGGGACAGCTCAGCCTCTCCTGCTACAGCCCCAGCCCTTCTCCAAACCACTCAATGCCCAGTTTCCTGGGTCTGAAACAGGGATGCTCCTTTTCCTGCCTTCCAGGACGTGATGCCACAGGGGTGGGTCTGGGCAGGACCCCCTGGGCCACAGCACCCCCGTGTACCAGCAGCTCAAGCACTCACCCCCAGCTACTGCTGGTGGTGTCACTGACCCCAAAATTCCCCCCTTGGCTGTCTAGGTGCTCCCATCCCTCCCGCTGCCCTGGTGCCCCTGGCCTCTGCAGGGCTTGGGGCAGCTCGGTGTCCTCCAGCAGGTTCCAGCCCTCCTGCCCTGTGGTTTCCCTCCATCCAGAGGGGTTCAGCAGGCTGAGTTTGCAGCAGCCTCGCTGTGCCAGGGGGTTTGGAGTGACTCCTGACCACGGCTGACTCCTGACACATCTGCGGTGGCACCAGGAGGGCTGGAATCGCAGCCACCTCCGCTACAGGTGCGCGGTGGGAAGCCCACAGGGAGCTGGGAGCCACAGTGCTTTATTCTGATATCAGCCAGTGTGGGAGCGAGCTGAACGCCGGCCCCGCTGCGCCCCAAACCTCCCTCCCACTTACAGAGGCAGCAAAGAAATGAAAACAGGGGATTTTCTGCAGCCCACAAAGGGACTGGAGCACTCAGGTGAATGGTGCCCGGGGTGCCCCGCTGGCCTCTGGCTGCCAGGCTGCTTTCCCACTAAAAGAGCTGCTCTAATACGTTTCAAAGGCAGCAGGAAGGGCTGACACCGGGGTAGAGCAGAACGAGCTTTTGAAATTCAATCTTTTCTTCTCAGGGTTTTTGTAGCTGCAAACGCATTTCCCACCCCCAGCCAGGGAGAGCTGGTGCTGTTCCCTCCCGGTTTATTCCTGCACAAACTGAACGGGTGAGGAGAGGAGGGAAAAAGGTGCCTTTAGCCCACACTGGGGCTCGTTTAACACGTGCCGGGGCCGTGGCTGTGGATGGGGATGGAGGAGGCGCCCGGCCGAGCTCCTGAATGCCCTGGAAAAGCAGTGCCGAGGCTCCCTTCGGCGAGATTTCAAGGAGAGGATTTGGAATACACAACATCAAAGGGCATGAAAGGGGAAGGGAAGAGATGGCTATCGGGAGACAGGTTTAACCACATTAAAAGAGTCGTCGCCCCCGCTGAGACTTTTGCTCCATCCGGCTTTGATCCATTTTTTATCCATATTTCCTTTCATTTCTCCCCTTTTGTTGACACACGGTGGGGGAATCAATACCAGAGTGAGCGACACTGAGACATGCTCTGCTTGTTAATCCCACACCCGAGCGCGCTCGGAGCCGCAGCCCTGCCTGGATCCGCTGCTCCCACTCCTGTTCCTGCTGAAAGAATTGAGCAGGATTTGCTGGATCCAGCACTCGATTCCCTCCCAGACTGATTTACAGAGGGTTGAGGATGGAACGTGCAGGAAGCCTGAGCAAAGCAAATCTCCCTGCGACCATCCCTCCACCTGCCCTTGAGCTGGGCACTCCCAAAATGAGATGCGTCTCCAAAATCTGCTCTCCTGAAATCTCACAGGGCAGGACTTTCAAATATTTTTGGCCAAGAGCCTTCTGACACTCATCAGCCTGAGACCACAGAGTCATCTATAAAATCTGGAAGGCCATTAACATAGATGGAGACGAGGAAGGAGAACACCAGAAAGACAAGAGAACTCACTGTAAGTCATGACAGCGTCTATCCTTTTAAAATAATTAATAAATGATTAATGGCATAAATTACCATAAGATGTGTTATGACATGTTGCAGAGACATTTATAAATGTCTGTGGCTTAGTTTATGGCAGCCTTTATGCAGCCCTCATAAATTGAAGTGTGTAAATCAATGTGGCTGCCTCCAAAATGGGTTAGAGCACGTCCTAAAATAATTTGTAAGGGATAAGGCAATTTCTGCTCGCCCGTATTAACAAAGTCCCCATAAACACAATCTTCATCCAGACTCAGCCTATTGTGATTCAGTTACTGTGGCAGACACTCAAGAGATGATAAAATCAGTGCTACCTGAAGCTGTCCCTTCGTGGCGTCACTGGGGACAACGTGCCAGCGAAGGAGTCACCCACGGGTCCTTCCTAAGGAGCTGGCATGAGGTGGCACCCAGCAGCCCCTGCCCTGTCCACACGTGCCAAGGACAAACCTGGTCCGGAAGCCTCCACGGGGCAGGACACCAACATCCCCCATCCCACCGTGGAGGAGGAGCAACGAAGAGCTTGGAGCCACCGCAAACGGAACAGCCTCGGGATGAGCATCATCGCCGCGCACCTCCCCATTCCCCGCACCCCAAAAAATCCCGATCCCTGCCAGGACACGCTCCCTCCCCGCTCCAAGCGCAGAGATGAGGCGTGAGAGAAGCAGAGGCAGGAGCCCCCGTACCTTTGCAGGCTCCAGCAGCTCCCAGGTGGTAGATTCCGGCCAGGATGCGCCACACGGCTGCCTGCTCCTCCGCGGTGATGCCCAGCGTGCCCATGGCAGCCCGGAGCTGGGAGAAGGCCACCGAGGCTCTCTGCTTGTCCTCGGGCTGCAGGAGGGACAGAGCCAGGGGACGTCACTGCCTCTGCTGGGCACCGTGCCCGACAGATGGGAGAGTGAAACCATCAGGACAGCAAGGAAAGATAGCGAGGGACTCTCGGAAAATTTGGACAAAGTGGAGAAGCCACTGGCAAGGTTCCTCAAGAGCCTTAGGAGCAAGCTGGGTACTTCACCTTGTCATACAAGGACATGTAATTCCCACTTCAGGAGTGTCTACAGAGCAGCAGCTGCGGATGGATGTTTTATATCGTGGAATCATCAAATGGTTTGGGTTGGAAGGGACCTTAAAGCTCATCTCGCTCCAAGCCTCTGCCATGGCAGGGACACCTCCCACAGCCCAGGTTGCCCATCCAGCCCTGTCCCCTCACTCCTCACCAAACACACCCGCCCAGAGCTGAGCAGCTCCCGGCCACCAGCAGGGCCTCGCCTGCCACCTCCCACCACGGACACCCCCTCCTGCCGTCCCTGAGCTGGGGCTGCTCCGTGCGGCCAGGAGCCACCGGCTCCAACGGGCAGCATCCCTCCTTGGCAAGGACAGCGGAAAACTTTGTGCTGGGATGGCAAATCCCCAGGAATCAGAGCAGTGAAGGAGGGTAAAACCCCATCTCTGAACCCAGGTCTGCTGCATCAGCAGGGTGAGGACGTCACTGTGCCCTCCCCGGAGCTGCTGCTCCAGCAGCCGGTTCCTTCGGCTGCCGAGGCGGAGCAGGAGCTCCCTAATGAAGATGGAATATTGGATTCATCAATAGATGATGTAACTGCAAATTGCTGTGATTCATCCCAGCGCTTTGGCTCGTGGACAGTCTGCTGGGGCTCTGCAAACAGCTCAGACTAATGAGGGGCTGGGGCTGGGAATCAGCTGTGGAGCTTTAACCCCTAAAATTCACATTCTGGGCTGCCCAAAAGGATGCTCTTGCCCCTGGGAGTTGCTGCCACAGGGGAACATCAGGGGTAGGTGACCCTGGAGCAGCGGGATCTGTTCCCAGCGTGGCTGTGGCATGTGCAAAACCCAAGCAGAGATCCCAGGCGGGGCAGCCCCAGCCACTCCCCTGTGGCTGTCAGAGAGGTGCTGGGGGCTGTTGGGGCAGACCCTTCTTCCCACCCCACCGTTCCCTCCCTCCCCTCCATGCTCCCAGCACAGTGGCACCATCACCCAGCAGCCGGGGACTCCTCTACCTGGGGGTGACAGAGGGGGTGCCCTGCAGCATCCCACTGCAGGCGGGCACAAGGCTCCGGCATTTCCCTCTCCCTACCTTCGTGAACAGTTTGATCCCAAAGGAATTGCTCTCAGCCACCTGGTGCAGGTGCAGCATCGTCCTGGGAGCAGGCACAGGAAAAGAGAGTCAGGCTCTCCCCTTGCCTGCCCCCAGCACCCCCAGCCCCCTTTACAGCACCATCTGAGGGACCTGGATGGGACAGGCCACCGCAGCGCCGCCCCACGCGGGGACATGAGCTGGCACACCAGGAGCCTTCACCTGGGGACACAGCTTGGGAGGAACCAGAAGTGAGAGGGAAAGGGATCTCTGTCTCATTTACCACCCCAATTTCAGCTTTAGTGGAGAGGCAAAAAAGCACCAGGGAATGCCCCCATTTCATAGAAAATCCCTCTGTGTGCATAAAGATCCCTGCAGCCCCATTAATGCAACCGCTCTCTCAATCTCTTTATCGGGGGGGTCTCAAAACCCCATTGATGGAGGGAATTTGGGAATCCCTGGGCAGCCCAGGGCTGTGGGAGCCTCACACCCACCTCTCTGCCACATCCAGCCCCGCCAGCAGCAGAGGGAAGACGTTGAAGCTGCTCTCTCCGTCGGGCTGCTGGGCAACGCGGGCCCTCTCCAGCAGCAAGGTCTGGGGAGGGAAAAGGGGGCAGGGAGATGAGGAGATGCTCCTGGGAGCTGCCGAGGAGGGGCTGGATTTCTCCTTGCAGGGACACAGCTGGATTTGGGGCTGCTCCTCCCTCCCGGGGCTGTGCAAGCAAGGGCTGAATCACGCCCCAGGAACCAAGGGGCAACAGTTCAGTGCATGAGAGCAACACCCACGGTCCCTCTGAGCTTCCAGAGGTCTGGGCAGTGCCACGGCCCCAGCAAAGATGCTGCAGGATTGGGATAAGTCATTGCCTGGGCTTAAGACAAGCCCAGCTCAGCTCCAGCCTTGTCGAAGGTGTTCAGTGCCAGGAACGGGTCCCTGCAGAGCTGGGGGTCCCCATCCCAGGCTGTCCCATGGACATCCCAGTTCCAGTGGTACTGATGGGCACATCCCCACTCCTGCACAAGGACAGCTCCCCCGGGCCACCAGCTCCCTGCGGGTGCCCAGGGCAGAGCAGGGCCAGCAGCGGGAAGCTCTGGTGCTCCCCACGAGCAGACAAAGCTCCAGCCCTCTTCTCCCTCAGACAAGGCCCAGGGGCACGGGCAGCTCTGATTAAAGAGCCTTTGATAAGAGCCCTGACGGTGATAAAAGCCCTCGGAGGCTCAGCTCCAGGCGGCCGTGAGGTGCTGCTAATGAAACGCTGAATTATACATTTCCTCATCAACATTTCATCCCAGCACTGCTCCGAGCTCCCTGCCAGGGACAGGGACAGGCTGAGGGACCCCACCTCTGCTCAGGGGCCATTTGGGCACCTCTGGTTTAGGACGAGCAGGGAGGGGAGCAGGGAGCAGAGCATCGCTCCTCGTGCCCAGCCCGGCCGGGAAGCGCAGCACGGGCGTGGCTCATCCCCACCCCAAGGACCTCCAGTTTCAGCCACAGCCCCTCTGTCCCACCAGGTGACAGGTACCTGGAGGTGAGCAGCAGTGACCTGGCCAGTGGCACTGAAATCCAGCGACAGGACCATGGAGAAGCGCGTGGAGCTGCTGCTGCGGCTGGTGGTCACCGACCCAAAGGCTCCCAGGACTGTGAACATCGCCTGGATCTTCTCGACTGCAAAACCACCACCAGAGACCCCTGAGCCTCCCTGCAGCTCTGGAGGAGGCGTCTCCTCCTGCCTCACCTCTGCCTGCTCCTCCCGGGGTCTGTCCCAGCACCGGGGAACTGGCCAGGCATGGGGCCAGCATCTCACACCGGGTGTACACTGACAGGAAGGGGACGTGCCAGCCTGCCCAAGCTCGCCCAGCCTGCCCACCCTGTTCCAGGCCGTCCCTCAGCCCTTCGCAAGAGCACGGTGTACCCAAGAGAGCTCCGAAATCCAACCCTGCCCTCCGAAGCCACTGCCTGCCGAGCAGCGCTCCCTCCCGCGTCACCAGCAACCCGGGCAGGTGGGAAAGCGCTGCCCCGAGCACCGGAGTCATTCGAGTCATTCCCTCCTGCTGCTCACGCCGGTGTTTGTCCAAACAGCCAATCTGTTGAGTCTGGGACGGGGACAGTGGCACTCGCGGCCACAGCGGCTGCTCAGGAGCCACCCCAGGGGGCACAAATCGGGCCAGGATTTGTGTGTTTGTGTGTCCCCAGCCTGCACGGGCTGTGTGTGCTGCCTCTGCCCAGTGACAGTGCCATCCCTGCCCCAACCCGAGACCCTGCCCCTACCTGAGACCCTGCCCCTACCTGAGACCCTGCCCCTACCTGAGACCCTGCCCCAACCCGAGACCTTGCCCCAACCCGAGACCCTGCCCCTACCTGAGACCCTGCCGTCCAGGCTGCCCGCCGTGCCCACCAGGTACTCCAGGGCACTCTGGCAGCACCGGGTCCTGCCAGCCCCGCTGTGCCCCAGCGGGACGATGGCCTGGTCCTGCCGCTGCATCAGCAGGTTCCTGTAGGCTCGGTGTGCCAGCGAGCAGATGTGCGGGGGAAGGTTGTCCCGCTTCCCCCGGGGAACCTGCGGGCAGGGAGAGAGTGGGAGAGCACGTCCCAAACAGGAGAAATTCCTGAAGATATTCACACTCAGGGTGATGGTTTCTCCCCAGGCTGCAGAACCCCCGGAGACTGCGTCCTCAGAGCACCCCCAGCCCCAAGACCAAGCACCTCCAGAGCATTCCTGGCCATCAGTATCTTCAGAGCATCCCCGTTCCAAAACATGCCTGGTCCTGAGTGTCCCCAGAGCATCCCCAGTCCCAAATGTCCTTAGGGCATCCCAAATGTCCCCAGAGCATCCCCAGTCCCAAATGTCCTTAGGGCATCCCAAATGTCCCCAGAGCATCCCCAGTCCTGAGTGTCCCCAGAGCATCCCTGGTCCCAAATGTCTCCAGAGCATCCCCAGTCCTGAACGTCCCCTGAGCATCCCTGGTCCCAAATGTCCCCAGAGCATCCCCAGTCCTGAATGCCCCCTGAGCATCCCCGGTCCCAAATGTCCCCAGAGCATCTCCGGTCCCAAAGGTCCTTAGGGCATCCCAAATGTCCCCTGAGCATCCCCGGTCCCAAATGTCCCCAGAGCATCCCCGGTCCCGACTGTCCCCGCACTGTGACGGTCCCACGGTGCCACCTGCCGGCCCCGCCGCGCCCGGCGCCCCCCGCCACTGTCCCCAGGGGGGTTGGTGGCCGCTTCCCACGGGAGATCCCGCCGCCCCAGGTCCCCTCTCTCACCTTCGCGGCGCTGCCGGCGGGCACGGGGCCGGTGGCGATGGCCACCAGGCTGGGCCCCGCGTAGGTGCAGGGCAGGCGGGCACGGAAGCGCTGCCGCAGCGTGTTCATGACGCTGCACTCGTTGAGGCTGATGAGGGCGGCCAGATCCTCGGCCTGGTCCAGGCTGGGGGGGTTGGTCTGCGGGACGAGAGGCAGAGACCCCTCGAGCTCTGCTGTCGCGGCAGGGCTGTGCCACACCCCGCTGGCACCCCGACACCTCGGGCACAGCCAGCCCGGGCTGAGAAGCATCGCTGTGCCCGGGCACTGGCCTGCACCGGGACTCCCGTCCCTGCACCAGCCCAGGCTGGGGAAGGGGCTCACCCTCTGCACGCTGTCCTCGTCCACCTCGGTGACGGTGCCGTCCTCCTCCCGGCGCACCCTCACCCTCCCCGCCGGCAGCTCGGGTGTCCCCACGTCTGGCTTCAGCTGTGTGGCTGAACGAGAGGCTGCTGAGCGTCCCCGGCGTGGGGCAGCCCGGGGCGGAGCTGGCTGTGGCGTGGGGGAGAGGCCGAGGGGCCGAACCCAACCCCGGCCCCAGCGGGGCACAGCCGGGCACAGCACCCGGAGCCCGCCCTGCTCCCGACACGTCTCGTCCCCGGCGCTGGAAAGCCAGGGCAGAGGGGGAAGAGTTACCGAGCGTGAACCCGTCCTGCTGGAGCAGCCAGACCTTCTCTGCTTCGTACCAAACGTCCCTCGGAGCCTGCGGGGAGGAGAGAGGGGAACTGGGCAGGAGCGGGAGGAAAACTGAGCTGAACAAACCGCCTTTGCCCCACGGACAGGGACAATTCCACACTCCCGCCCCTCTGCTGCCCATCCAGGCCCAGGGCCGCCTTCCTGCCAGGCCCAGCCCAGCCCAGCCCAGCCCAGCCCACGGGAACGGGAAGAGCTGCATGAAACCGGAAAACTTCATCAGCACCCCAAAACCTCAGATAACACCCCGACACATTACCTGGTCCTTGTCCGTGCTCTTGCCTGATGCCTCTTTATCCTGGTCCTTTCCCATGCTCTTGCTCATCTCTTTGCTCTTTCCCGATGTTTCTTTAGCCTGGTCCTTATCTGTGCTCTTGCCAATCCTTTTGCTCTCTTTCAGCATCTCTTTAACCTCTCCCAGCTCTTCCTTCACCTTCCCCACCTCTTTTCCTACATTTGTGGACTTCTCTTGGGTTCCTCCTGGCTCCCCCTTGAGCTCCTCTGACTTGTTTGTGGTTTTTTCAGGCTTTTTGATCTCCCTTGGCTCCTTCTTGCTACCTCCAACATCTTTCTTCATCTTCTCTGGCTCTTTCCTGGCTGTCAACAGCTCCCTCTGGGCTTTCGCCTTGGCTGGGGGCTCCTCGTGCCTTGGGGGTGTCCCCCTCTCCTTCTTGGTGCTCTCAGGCACTGTCCTCTTGGGCGTGTCCCCTTCCTTCCCTGGAGCTTTGCTGCCACGCTGGGGGCCCTGGCTGGATGCAGGGGCTGGAGCTGGGGGGCTGCCCCCCAGGCAGGGGTCCTTAGGGGTCTTCCCAGGGCACAATGGCTTTCCCACCTTGGGAGCCCCTGGGCGAGGGGTCTCTGCTGGTTTGGGGGTGGTCTCTGATGGTTTGGAGGAAGCCTCTGCTGTTTTGGGAGATGTTTCTGCTGTTTTTGAGGATGTCTCTGCTGGTTTGCGGGGGGTCTCTGCTCTTTTTGGGGGTGCCTCCGCTGGTTTGGGGGCAGGCACTGCTGGGCCGGGTGCAGGGGCCGGGGTTTTGCTGGGGATGGTTCCCGGCACAGCCTTCTCAGGGGGCAGCTCCTTGTCTGGGGAGGCCGTGCCCGCCTTGCCTCCCTGCCCCTCAGCCTTCAGCCCGTTCCGCAGTGGCCCCTCGCTGGCCCCCGCTCCTCGGGCAGCGGGGCCGTCCTCGGCTCGGTCCTCGCCGTCCTTCCCCAAGGGCTGCCAAGCAAAGGAGAGGAGCCGGGTGTGACACCTGGGGACACCCGGGGACTCCAGCCCCCCCCAGTGCTGCGTGAGGCCCCTCAGTGCTCACCTCCTCCTTGGTGCCCACCCTGCTCTCCTTCCTCTGCCGCGCCGCCTTGGCCTCCTGCTCGGTCTCCCGCACGAGCTGCTTGATGAACCCCCCCGGGATGACCGAGAAGAGCAGGGGGGGTGAAGACGGGGGTGGCCCCCGGTCTTCGTCACGAATCTGTTTGTGGGAGCAGAGGTGGGTCACTGGGCAGGCACAGGGACAGGAGCCAGCACCCTGTCAGCACCCTGCTCAGGCTGAGGCACTGCCCAGGCTCCCCGCAAGGCCACGGGGCACCCGTGGGCACCAGGCTGGGTCGGGGATGCTGTGGGAGCAGAAGCAGCGAGAAGAAAAGCCCAGACAGAAGCGCCCAGGTTGGCGCAGCCCCCGAGGGCTGGCACAGCAGGAGCCCACGAGCGCTGCCAGCTCTGCTCTGTGCCAGCAGCCCCGGCACGGCCGCAGGAGGAACCGTCCTGGCTGCAGCCAGGCAAGAAGCAGCTCCAGCATCACCGCAGCCACATGCAGCCCTGCAGGTCCCTCCGTGCCAGGCCAAAACCAGGCCCCACTTCCCGCAGCTTTCCCAGCAGCAGCACCAGCATCAAACCCTGCGGCCTCCTGCCAGGCTCACCCAGGCGGGCAAAAACCACTCAAACCAGAACACTCAGGCTCTGAAGGAGCCCAGACCCTGGGGCTCCCAGCACAAGGAAGTGCACAGGCAGCTGTGGGGATGCGACCCCGGGGGCTGCTGCAGTGAGAACCCCCCCAGCACTGAGCCCCCGGGCAGCCCGAGCACCCAGCCCCGAAACACCACCAGCGCCAGCCTGGACCGAGACTTTCCTTCTGCTCCCAGAGCGCGAGGCGCGAGGAGATGGCCATGGTGGCAGCGAGCAGGACGGTGCTGTGCGGAGACACGTGGGGACACGCCAGGCAGAGAGAGAGGAGAGAGTTAGCCAGGGGCTGCTGCTGGCCCCAGAGCTGTGCCAGGCCGGCGGCACCGTGACCTTGCCGGGCATTGCCCACCTGAGCTCGCGGCACCAGCTGGGGCAGGGGACGGGTGGTGTGGCAGTGTCGGGGAGGGCACGGCCACCAGCGGTCACCTCCAACCCTGGCAGCGACCAGGGGAGGTGGTGGCACACGAGGTTGGTGGCACGGGGGTGATGGTGGGACCCCACGGCCCCAGGCTGGGTGGCCGCAGGAGCCCGTCCGTGCCCCACTTGGGGCTGACCCCGGCTTCACCTGTCGGGATCATTCATGCACCGAGCGCGCCGGGGCTCGCCCGGCCCCGCTGCGCTCTCCGGCAGCCGCATCTCCTTGTACAGTAAAGGGCAGGAGCGCCGGAGCGGCCAGGAGCGGGCTGGGGAATGTCACTTGCCTTCCCCGGCGGCTGCCCCGAGCGCCACGTGCCCTCAGGGACCGGCGCTGCCCCCGCGCTGTCCCCCCAGCCGGGCTCCGCTGTCCCGGCAGAACCGGCCCCCACGGCACCGAAGAGCCCGGAGGGGGAGAGCGACAGGGCATTGTCACCCCCCCGGCCGGAGAGGGACCCTCCGTCCTGCCCCGCACACGGGGAAACCGAGGCACGGAGGGTGAGCGAGCGCCCAGGGTGGCACCGGGGGGGCCCGGGACCACCATCACCCGCTCAGGATGCAGCCCCGGCTGGGCCGCGGGTGGTTGGGTCTGGTCTTTATTTGGGACCCGCTGCCCCCCTGGTGCGTGCCACGAGCCGAGGCCAGCGAGGGGTCCCCGGCCACCACCCTGCGCAGGGCAGGGAGCACCGTCCCCGTCCCCGCTCCCATCGCTGCCCTGCCGTGTTCCTTTCCGCAGCGCAGCCGCCCCCGGAGCCGGGGCTGCCGGTATCGCCATCCATTCGCGACTAAAAATAACCCTCCCGGCCGAGGGGCACCCACAGAGCCCGTCCGGACCCCGACCCCCACCCCGAGCCCCCCTTCCAAGCGCCTGTACCTGGTGGGGGCGGTGGGAGCAGGGGGCTGGTGTCCCACACCGGCACCGGGCTCCGCGGGACCCCGGCGAGCCGAGAGCGGCGGCGGCAGCGCGGGGAGCGCCGAGAGGGTCAGCAGCCGCCTCCCCCCGCCCCCGCCGCGGTGGCAGCTGAGGTGACACATGTCACTGCTAAAAATACCCGCGGGCGGTGGCACCGGGGCCTCGGCTGGGGAGAGGCGGTGGCACCGCGGGGCCCTCCTGTTCCTCGGCCTCTGCACCGGCTGCGACACGTGTGTCACCCGTGCCCCCGCCGACACGCTGTTTGTGCCCCTTTGGTGCGCACCTCTGCACCTCGAAGAAATGGGGGAACCGCTCTGGTTTGGTGTGAGCCCGCCCAGGGCAGTCCGGCGCTGCCCGAGGGGACACCTTGGGCTGGGAGCCCAGCACGGGGCTCCCCAGGGCACCCCAGAGCCCCCCGCCAGCTCCAGCCCTGAGATGGGACCGAGCTGGAGAAGGACCTGGGAGCGGAGCTCAAAATAGCCCCTGGCACCAACACCAGCGTGGTCAGCACTCGGCCAGGGCAGGTGGGAGGGGAGCAGCAGAATGGACACGTGGTGACCACATGGGGTAAAGGGTGACCCACTGGGGCCCAGCAGGACCTGTGTCCCACATGTGCCAGCACCTGACACCCAGGCAGGGTACAGGTCACCAGCTCAGGCCAAGTCCAGCTGCAGAGGTGCAACGTCCCCACCTCGGCCACTCCACATCTGACCCAAAAGCTCCACGGGCACACCCAGGGCATCGACACCCACGGCCAGAACAGCTCTGGAAGTAAGAGAGGAAATGGGGTTGTCAATCTGGAGTCACCTGGCAGGAGACCGAGGGTTGCCCAAAGCATCTCACCAACCCCAATTCCACCTGGGAACAGCGCGAGGACACGCGGTTTCCATGATCCTTCCCAGGTGGCACTGCAGAAAGCCACCCTTGGTCACCTATCACACAACTCCAGGCCCTCCTGGCACAGCCGGTGTGTCCCTCGGAAAAACCAGGACAAACACCATGGGCTGGGGGGAGTGAAGGGACTTACCTGTGCACGGGGCAGTGGGGCGTGGGGTCCATCCAGCTGTGCCCTGCAGGCTGCTGCTCATCCCAGTCCAGCCCAGTCCAGCCCAGTCCAGCCTCATGGCCAGCGCGGGAAGGGACAGAGGTGACACGGAAAGAACGAGGCGCCGGCACACACGCAAAGGACGGTTTTTATTGGGGTCTGGTCGTAGGAGAGCAGTTGTACTGACCAACACACAGAAGCAGCTTAGCTGTGCCAAAATAATCCGTTAAAAAAATACTGGCAGCGAGAACCGAGTGCGGCACACCCGGCACGACGGGGCTGTAAACTCCGGGACAGTCCGTGAGGAGCGAGGCCACAGCTCACAGGCACCGGGACCCTCCTCCCCACAATAAATATGGAAAGAGCCAAGTACATAAAACAAGGAATGATCTCATCGATACAATATCTAAAGTTATTTACAGGTCCTGGCTTTGCTTACCATTAATTACACATTTTGGACACGTTCTCTTTCGATCGTTTCCTTCATCACGAGTAGCTGTTCGTGTGAATCTGCTCCTTTTTTGTTTTGAAGGACCTGGTGAGGCACTGGGAGTGCTCACAAATCCCCTCTCCGAGGATGCTCCTGCTTTATTCTGTTTTTCACACACATTTTTTGTGCCATCTCACCCGCTCTCTGCTCCTTCCCTGAGGAGAAGATGCCTGCTACCAACAGCAAAGCCTCTTCCCAGCCCGTACCTCACCCCATCTCCTTTTCCAGCCTGGAAACACATCGTGTCACCAGATCAACCCTGGCCCTGGACAAAGCCATCTTCCTGCACCTGGCCCCAGGTTCTCTGCCAAAGCCCCGCCTGGACTCACCCCAGGCCAGCATTCTCGGCACTGTCCCCACCACGGCACCTTTCCAGGGATGACACTAAGGAGCCACAACGCCACCAGCACAGTCTCACCCACCACCAGCTCCTCCCTCCCTCCAGGAACAGCTCGGGCTACAGCTCACCCCAAAACCCAATGGGATCAGAGGGAGAAACGGGAAAGAAGGCAGAGTTTGCTCCGGGGTGAGTGCAGCAGGGATCCTTTCCCACACCAGGCAGCCCCTCAGCAAGGAGAGAACTTCAGCAGCAAGAAAATGCCACATTTCACCCCAGAAACGCCACGGGGATCAGCCCTGACCAGCACAGACCTCCAGCCCCACCACGGCAGAAATTCAGAGCACGTGGAAATTCAGATCACACAATGTCATACCTCGAGTATCTGCAAACTGCACAGGCCATGCTCACAACTGGAACTATTTTTAGGAACTGATAAATTCAGGGCTATTTCCGTACCTCACTGAGGAAGGAGGTGCCGGGGTTGGCTCTGCAGATGTGCCCAGCAGAAGCAGCTCCTGGAGCAAAGGCACCACAGGCGGGTCCTGCCTGGAGGTCACCCTCCCCACACCCCCAAGGGACAGTCCCTGCAGGGTCCCGGGGTGGCCGCTCCCCTCCTGGGGTGTCACACGAAGCAGGGTGCTGCCCTGGCCCTGGCTCTAGGACAGGCACTGCTCCTGCCTCAGGATCCTGTTTTTAAGGATCACTGATGCCCCTCAAACACCAAACCCATCTCCAGTAGGGACATTTTGGGTCCAGTGCTCCAGGCTCTCCCTCCGCTCGCTCCTTCCCCTCTGCAATTCCCTGACGGCTGAGCTGGATCAAACACCAAGCTGACTCCTTGCCCCAATTTAGGTCATTAATTCCCATTAACTCAGCACAGACTACTGTGAATAAACACTTGCTCTGGGAATGCTGAGGGATAAAGGGGAAATTTGGAAATTATCACATCGAGGGGTGGATTTGCAGGAGCTTTCCAGGTGTTTCTGCATTCAGGAGCCACCTGAGATGGTCCTGACAGAGCCTGGAGTCCCTGTGCTGGGAGAGAAGGGCTGCACGGCCTCAGGGAATCTATCCCCACTTTATCATGAAAAACAGAATAAAGCTGGCTGATCCTGCATGAAAGGAGCTGCCACTTCCATACACATACGGAGCAGAAATTCTGTGGAATGTCAGAAGTTGGAGAAACATGTATTTAATAAATAATATAAAATGCTTTTTCTGTTAAAATAGAATTCTCGGGTTTATACCTACAGAGCATAGCAACCTTTACATAAACAAAATAAAGCTGAGTCTGTGATGATTAGTTTAACACAAAATAAAAATACAATTTAACAATAGTATTAAAACAGCCAATGTTCCATCCACACAATATGTACACCATGGAATAGAAACCAACAGGAAACAAAAGTAGATTATCTTGAAACTCCTCAGACATTTGGATATACATATTTTCTCTGTATACTTTAGATATTTTCCTTTTTTTTTTTTACAATATTAAAATTAATACTATGTCAAAATACGCTTTTCAGATTTTTTTTTTCTCTTTAATTTGTAGAACTGACTCATTCCTTATATTAATCAACACAACTAGAATTATTTATTGTCTACTGTACACTTCAAACAGTCCTTCCTCCGGGGATATTTCGGGTGCGAACACCTCAGAGGCGGAGGAGCCGCGTCACTGCCACGTGCTGGGAGGTGACACCGCCGCGCCAACGGCCGCGGGACACGGATATGGACGTGGAATCAAGGAACCTGGTCCTAAAGCTGACCAGCTGCCAGGGAAAGAGCAGCTCAGAGCTCCAGGGATTTCACTCCTCACGAGCTGATTCACTGTAAACCCGAGGGATGACGGTGCCGAGTCACCCCAGAGCCGGGGCTGGTCCTGCTCAGGGAACATCAACCCCGAGAGCTCCTCGGGGCACCAGCAGTGTCCACTACGGGCAGGATCACAACCAGAACAAGTCTTTTTTAGCACAAAGCAGCGTTTCCACCACCTCCACACCGAGCTGCAAACACCTGATTTAACCCAAAGCCAAACCCAACCTCACAATTCCATTTCTGGGTTTTCACCCCTTTGATGGAAGTGGGAGAGGAAAAACTTCTGCTGGGTTTCTAAAGGGGAGGTGCTGAATCACAGAATCATGGAATATCCCGAGCTGGAAAGGACCCACAAGGATCATCAGGGTCCAACTCCTGGCCCTGCTCAGGACAGCCCCAAGAAATTAAGGAAAACTCCAATGTGACTAAGGCCAGGTCTATCCCCAGAGCCGCTCTCCCTACCTGCCAGGCTTCCCTTCCCAGACACACTTCCAGCTATTATTAGCCTGCTCCAAGATTTTTTGAAGCCTGCTGGGGGGCGGGGGAACATACCAGGAATGTCAATCCCAGCTGGATCCACTCCAGCATTACACCAGCTTCTCTCACAGCAGCATTTTGAGAAGAATCCGTGAGCCTGCGGCCGAGGCTCTACTGGACCAGAGACAAGAACACAAAAAGCTCAAACACAACTAAGAAGAAGAAGTTTTACACTTGGAGAAGAGGATGGCCAACATTTAGATGAAGGATTGGAAAAAAAAAACACAAAAAACACCCTGCAGTAAATGGTTTTTTAACAGTTCCACGAATTTGCAAAATAATTACCAAATAAACGAGGGGTTCCTAAACACACAGCCAAAAACCCTCCTGCAAATTAACACCACCAGGAATCTTTGTCCAAAACAAAAACTTCAGAGGCTCTGGTTCCTACACCAGGAAGGAGCAGTCTGGGGCAGCATCCAGGATATTTTGGTTTGGAGGGAGGAATTCCAGCTCTCCCTCCACACCAGCACATCCAGTCACTTCCACACAGAGCCCCATTTCTTACTGGGATCCCAGCTTCCTTCAGGAGTTGGTCACTGGGATAACCTCTCCTCTCCTAGCTGCACAGTTGGATACAAGTCACAAAAATAAAGCTATTTAAAATTGTCAATAAATCACTCAGCTAAAGAAATCCAAATCTTTTCCTGCCCCTCCCACTGGGGGTTGGATGGGGCAGCAAGGACCAGGATAACGAGGATATTCCGGAGCCATCCCAACTCCCATCACATTCCAAAATAGATGTATTTCCCTAAGTCAATACACAGCCTTCATTTCATACAAAATCTCTGGGTTTGAGGCACAATTTCCCAGCTGATGACCTGTTCCTCCCTCCCTGACATTGGCACCGGGATCTGCTGACAGGGAGTGAGAGTGAAATCCGGCCATGGAAAATAACTGAAGGAGAAGAACGGAACCGATCGGGGACTAAGAAAGCAAAAACGAGTTACACAAGAACTGCGAGCAGGTTTTTACACCGTCTGAAGGCTTTTTTTCTAAATCAAGGAGGAAAATACAACCATTGCACGGTATTATAGGGAAAGCTGAACCACAGCCAGCGGGATGAGACATTTTCTGTCCCGAACACTTGTTAAATACCACGCACAGAATCACGGAATCATTTAGGTAGGAAAAGACCTCCAAGATCATCAAATCCAACCTTTCACCAATCACCTGTGACACTGCTCCTTACAGAGGAGCTGAGATGCTCAACAGGAATGACAGAGAGGCTGGTACTGCTTATACAGAATAATTTGGAAAATAAATGCGGAGGGAAAAAAAATCATTAAAGGAACCACTGACTCACAGGGGGTGTTTTCCAGAATGCATTTTCCCTTTGGTGCAGCCCCAGGTGGTCAGCCGGGGTTTGCACAAGCTCTGCAGCAAACCCAGCTCCAATGTAGAAGCAAACAGAGCCACTTTTACTCTTTTTCTCCAAGGAACTCTGTGGTGATCTGACAGCCACACACGCTCGACAAACCACGCACAACTTCTGCTCCCACTTACACAGGCACAATTCCACTGTCTTCAGGGACTGTGAGAGTTGTACCTCTGCAGCTGGGAAGAAAAATCTTCTCTAAGGTGTTCACTGAATTGGAAAAAAAGCTGAAGTTCAGCCCTGACCTCTCTCTTACAAATCACCACAACACCCAGGGCAAGGCCCAGCTGGAAGCTGTGGGACAGCTCAGGATTAGATCTTTCCTTCAGCAAGACCTTCCACCCCACACACCTGATGCCTCAAGCAGAATTACCATAAACCTGGCATTTGATCAGCTCATTCTGTCAGTTCCACGCTCAGTTTTCTCACCCTGGTTTTCACTGTGGGCAGTTTGAACTCTTCAAAACAGAAAATGAGAGATCCTTCCCCAATCCGAGCTGTGATACGAGCACGAACCTCCCGGGCCGGGCTCCAGGGGGAACTGGGGGAACTCCAGGGGGGAACTGGGGATTTCTGGGGATTTCTATGCTATGGGAACACACCTGTGTACAGCAGAGGAGGATCCCGAGTCCCAGGACTGAGGAGTGATCCAGAATACGTACCGAGGTACCCACACGCACCGGAACCCAGCACATGCTCTACAATGCACTGGATTTGAATAATTTCTTTTTAATTTTTTAAAAAGTGCAGTTTGACCTGAAATGGAAAAGAACTGTCTTTATGTTCACTGTAAACTTGTCAAAAGGAATCCGCTCTTTAAAAACTGTGCTAAAATAGTCAATTTATACAACAGAGCACTAGATGAAGCTACCATAAATTCCTCTTCACCAATTATTACTCTATTGTGTCAGTTATAGTACTGCATATACGTAGAAGAAGCAAAACGGTGGTAGCTACTATTAGTGAGTACAACAAACCCAGGGAATAATTCGAGTTCAACGCTCCCATGAAGTAGCAATAACATTTAAACCACAGGACAGTTAGAATTCAGTACTTTGAAGTGCATCAGAGTCACACTGTTGATCATCAGCAGTATGGAGCAAGGTTATCAGAGAGTCAGCAGTAATGGTCGGGAAGGACACGGCAACACGACAGAGTGAGGGGCACCCACCACGGCCAGGCGGCAGCTCCGGCTCCGTCGGTGTCACCGCGGGAGTGTCACCCAGCCAGCAGCACCCGCGCCACCCCCGGCCCAGGGCCACCGAGCGAGGGCACGGCGGGGAAAAAGCCTCTTCCTTCCACCAGTAGTTCCAGAGGGACGGAGCTCGGCCGGGCCCCGCCGGGGGTGGGGACGCGTGGGAGCAAGGAGCAGCCTCTCCGCTTGGTGACTTTCCAGCGCTGCCAGGGGCAGGGTCCCCCCCGCCACCCTTCCAGTCCGCACAGCCTCCGGAGACAGGGTCCTGTCGTGATCCCACGCTGTAAACATCGAATTCCACCTCTTCCGAGCGCATCCCGCGTCCAGGACCGCACAAAGTCATTCATTCACAAGGGTTCTGGGACACTCTGCAGGTTCACCAAGCAGCTCTCCCCGTGGGGACGTGGTCGGTGTCTCCTACAGCCCGTTGCTGTTCCTGTGGCTGAGCGGGGGCTTCGAGAGCTCTACGACTGTGGAGCGGGATTTATTGAGGAACTTTGGAGCCCGGCGCAGCAACCTCTGGGCCTCGGTGAAAGCCTCTGTCAGCTCTTTTTTCCACTGAACAAACTCGGGGTCGCTCTGCAAGAGACACAGAAGCAGTTTGGCACTTCATCCTACGCGGCCAACAGCGTCTTCTCGCTCAGACAGCACTTGAGGGAAGTTAATTTTAGTTTTCTGAAGGAATGAGCAACTCTGGGTATTGCCCACGTGCAGCCCTTGGCTTCTCCATCACCCCAACGAAGGCTGGTACAACGTTTTGAGGACTTGAGCACTTCCCCCTTCCACACACGAGCTCCAGCAGCTCCCCGCAGTGAGACACGAGCCAACAAGGCCCTCGGAGCGCAAGGAGCTCGAGAAGCTTGGGAGTTTTTAGCTATTTAATAAACTGAACTCGTTTTGGCCCAAATACCACAGAAATCCATGACAGGAACTGGCACAGCTGCAGGTTTCCTGCTTCCAAAACTCGAGTGTGATAAACACTTCAGCTCTGCTTCACCAAGTGCCTTAGTTAACATGCAACAGGACGACCTGAAAAACTTGTCAATTGTTTATCACGTGCCAAACAACCTGATCACGTTACCAAAAAACAAGTCTTACCTCACACTGTAGGACAAACTGCTTTCCTCCTTTAATTCTCAGTAAGATGCATTTCTTATCTTTAATTTGTGTTTCTTCAACAGATACTATTTGTTCCATTGTCAGCAGGTTTTGCTGCAGCACGTGCAAAAGAGCAGAGAATTAATTGAAAAAAAAAAAACCCTGTTGCCCATCAAATAAAGCCACTATCTCATTTTCCTGGACTACCCACATGAATTAAGTTATGAACATTAAGAGTAATTACACAAACATTTATTTCTGAAGGCTGGGTCATGGACTAAAGATAGATAGGAAGGTAAGAGAGAGATTTACAGGGGGCTTGGTTGCTTCAATAGTGGCAACAAAATATCAGCTCTAAAAGCCAGTAGTGACAGCATGAAATAAGAATCTACAAATAGGTGTGTCTGCAAACAGAATATTCACTATTTTCCCTCAAGAGCTGCATATAATTTGATACATTTTTCAAGCATTACTGTTATTACCAAAAAAAAAAAAAAAAGCCAATCTTACAATTTCAAAGAGCTGAAAGGGAGTATTTCAGCACTGAATACTTACAAAGAGAACATACATAGCAGTGTGCAGGAAAGCTCTCCCTATGGACTGCAGAGGACACGATGTCTTAAATTCCAAACCCTTCCTTAACTAAATATACAAATTATCTGCCCTGCACGTGAGCACAGCTGGGCTACACTACAGCCACTATAGCATTTTCTTGGTAATAAAATGCTATAGCATTTGTCACCTTACCAGTTTGTGTTTTTTTGTATAAATAGTCCAGAGGTCCTAAATGAAAAACAACACCATCAACTACCAAAATCCTTTAAAAACACGACAAAACAGAGCAAACAGGTTTTTTTCTCAAGTCAACTTTATGTCTCCTCCGTGCAGCGTGAGCTACCCATTACCTAGAGTGAGACTCGAGAGAAGTCACTCAAATCCACTGGGCTTTTACTCAGAGAAAACTCCTTCCCCAGGAGAACTCCTGGGCACTCCAGGTGTGTCTCACCTCCACCTGCCTTTCACCACAGCTCCCCAGGGCCCCTCACTCACCCGGGACTCTCCTTCTCCTCGCCACTCCAGCCGGTTGGGGAAGAGGTAAAAGTAACGCCGCTGCCACTGAGTCAGGAAGGGGTTCCCCAGCTTGAGCATGTATCCATGCATGATACAGTCCTTCCCCAGGGCATAATCTAAACCAAGAGCAGACGTTAGCAAAGCGAGGGCAGGTGCAGCCTAAAGCACTCTGAGTGAGCTCTGTGAGGAGGGGACGGAGCCCTGGACCCGCCGTGCCCTCAGCAGGTTCAGATCACACACACAGCCCCACTTCTGCCCTCGCTACACAGCTGCTGTGGCTGCAGAGCAGGGACCAAGGACAGGACTTGGCTCTTAAAGAAGTATTTCACTGGAGGAGGTTATTAAAAGCACTGAACGTTGCTCTCCAGAGTTTGGGTGCTTGATGCAACACCCCCGTGCAAGCCGCAGTTTGCTGTGCAAAACCTCCTGGGGCCCTTCCCAGCTCCTGGGCAGGAAATCGAATCCCACAGACTAGGAAGGTGGTGAGGCCCTGGCACAGGGTGCCCAGAGAAGCTGTGGCTGCCCCATCCCTGGAAGCGTCCAAGGCCAGGATGGACGGGGCTTGGAGCACCCCGGGATAGTGGAAGGTGTCCCCATGGCAGGAGGTTGGAACTGGATGGGCTTTAAGGTCCTGTCCAACCCAAACCATTCCGGGACTCTGTGATTCCACGAATCTCTTTCCAAAGCCTGATGTCATCATCCAGCATTTCAAAACATTAAGAAACATCTTAAGCAACACGACAGTGATTAAACGAGTCCTAAAGATTCCCGGGAATGACGGCAACGGGAGCCTGCGGAAGTCCAAACTCAGGAATTACTACCTAGCAGCAAAAGATGAGAGAAGTGTAAGGACAGATTACCTTCCTCGTGGCCAAGCTGCTTATTTTTAGCCCTTTTTCTGGCCTCAATTTTATCTGTGTCTGCATTTACTGCATCATAAACAGTTTCTGCTACTTCTTGCTGCCAACGCTCCGATATTACCAGAGGGAAGTTCTTATATAACTCCTGGTCACTATCAAGCAACTTGCAAGAGAAAAACAACAAAAAACCCAACATTTTAATAACTTTCACTATTCTTATCCCCAACAGTTAATAGTTACCCATGCAACAGTGTTATTTTACAAGATGGATTGAACTCAAACCTTCACAAAACAGACAGATGCAAGCAAGAGAAGCACAGACACTAATTGAAGCAAAGATATTAATTTATGTGTAGAGAACAGGCCACTTGCTCAAAACTTGTTTGGATGGATAGCTCTAAAATCCTGACTCAACACTGTTCCATAATGCTCTCTAGACCTCACATTTAAGTAATTACTCCAGTGGAAGCAGCAGTATTCTTAACTTTGTTGCACAAAAACTTCCTCAACACAAAAATTCCAAGAATAACTGATAAGATACCTTTTCCACAGCAATGCCTTCCATGCTTCCACAGCTTGGCTTTATATTCTTAATAATTAACCCTCAGAATGCATCAGCATGTGCTGGAGACCTCAGTTTTCCTGCTATAAAGATTATTTCCCCCACTAATCCTTTGAGTACTTAAATTGAACTGCACTGAAGAAAATTAGGAATAAATTCCACACCAAAAGGGTTGTCCAGCACTGAGCAGGGCAGCGGAGGAGTGCCCATCCCTGGAGGCGTTTAAGACCATGTGGATGCAGCACCAACAGCTGTAGGAGCAGCACTGGCTTAATTCCCCCACTGCAGTCAGGCCAGACACTCCTGGAATAGATAATCTCCTCCTTTTCAGAGATCCATGGCCACATCCCAGCAGGAAAATACACACCCAGAAGACCTCTCTGCAACTGCAAGGATTCCCTGTGGCGCCTGAGGAAGGGGGAAAAGCCACAGGCATCCCCTGCTGGCTCCCCCCTCGTAACCTCAAAGCTCTCGTGCTCTTCTCGGGGCCACAGGACACTCTGCAGGACAAATATAATCCCGGGGGCCAGGGAGGAGAGCAAGGTGTTCAAACTTGAACAGAGAGGGCTCCTGGCACCTCGCTGGCAGCTGACTCGGGCAGGAACCATCCCGTCCCCTCTGGACACCTGTGACACCCAGGGAGGCTGTGCTATCCCTCCCCTGACTCACCCCCCAAGGGTAAATTTATCCCATAGGCAGCCTGAGCTCTGAGATTTTGAGATCAAACTGGGGATGACACAGCACTGACCTGATGATGATTCACGTGCAGTGAGAGGATTTCTCACTAGATCATCTTATTGAGAATATCTGATCCTCTCAATAAATAAAAAGACCGCCTGGTTCCTCCTTGCAAAATGTTCCTCTGAATTCTGGCATTCCAGAATTACAGGAGGCTGAAATCCTGCCAGGCTAACGCTGATGCTGAGAATGTGGAGCTTTCTGGGATAAAGAACATCCTGGGCTCTCTGCACTTTTCTGTGCCAACTCCTGTCGCCACAGCAGGTGACACTGACAGACGAGCTCCCTTTTAGGCTCAGTGAGTACCTAATGGGGCTTTCTGCTTTTAAAGTTTAGAACAATTAGTTTCCCTCCTGACTCACTTCTGTAATAACAAGAACAAGGTCTGATCTACTGCAGAAATGGGTGATGAAAACAATGAAGGGCACTAACCCAAGCCCTGCTGTCCCAAAGTCCCAGGGAAACTTCAGAGAGTGAAGGAATTTACAGGGGGGTCACCCCCTTCGTGTGAGTCCCAAAGGGGCCAGCAGCTCTAACTTCTCTCTTTTTTTATATAATTTATATTATTTTCATTGCATTTTGGATAGTATCAAAACCTGAAAATTTCTTTTACCATTCTTCTAACTTATGACATTGCTACTATTAACACAGTTTGTCATTTTTAAGAGTTCTCCCCGGCACTCTCTGACCACTCAACTGTTAAAATAAGGTTTAGCTCCATTTCTCCAAGCTACCAGAAATAAATCACAACTTTTAAACACACAAACCATAGGGTATTCTTGAAAATCTGAGGCTCTCCCAACTGTTTCCTGACCATTTGAAACATTTCCTTTATCACGTAAAACTTTTGGTAAGAAGAGTAGATTTCAGTTAATCTAAAGGACTTGGCAAGCAACAACAAACAGGGAACCAGCCCAAGGCACCAGCACGCACTGAGCTTCCCAACCTGAAGGAATTCCTTGCACATCCAGAGCCCTGAAGCAAAGGAATGCCACGAACACATGGAAAGCCAAGCACAGCAGTCCCAGTGCCACCCTCCACCACTGAGAGCCGGGTACCTTAATGCCTTTAGTGTCCTCTTCATCAAACGAGCCAATATCAAAAGCATCTGCTGCATTGACTTCTCCCCGGGGGGGAATCAGGGGGGGAGGGTACTAGAAATTAAAAGCAGCATCATTAAAGACAAATTAATGGGCATTATTTAACTCCATTCCGTAGTTATGCACAACCTTTTTATTTTTTCGCACAGATCACACTTGGCTGTGCCAGAGTGTCCCCCTTGGAATTCAACTTCAGCCCGAAGTCGTTGCCACTTCTTTTAATTAAAGCTCCTTCAAAAATTCGGGGATAAAACTCCCCAGTTTAGACACAGCAAAGGAAAGGAAACCATGCAGTCATTTGACCCTGGAAATGTAATAACTCACCCCCTAACAATCAGGAAGGTCTGTAGTAATGAATATTCATCAACAAACCTCCCTGTATTTGTGTGAGTGAGCACACGTGCTGGGCACTGTGACTCTCGAGTTTTCTGTTCAGTACCTGTTTGGGTTTATTTTCCTTTTACTGCTTTAGCAAGGAAGCTAAAATTACTGTCTTCATGCTTTACCTTCTGCAAATAGACTTGCTGCCAATCAATGCCTTTGAAGAAAGGATGTTCCTTTACTTCTTGTGCGCTGCAAAACAGAAGTGACTGAAGTCAACAAATGAAGGGGCTTTTCAAGTGGATTCAAGAAATACAAAGCCTTCAAAGGTCACATTTCTATCACTTGAGAACATCAGGGAAACGCTTTTTTTGCAAGAAAAACATAAGAATTCCTCAGTAAACAACAGGAGAGAAGATTTTCATGTGGAAACACTTGGAATAGTGCTCTAGGGCTGGCAGGCAAGAACTCCTGATGGCATTCCATCATTTCCAACAGTAAACAATGTTCCTCTGTTGTCAGATCCCAACACTGATCTGGGTCAGATCCCAAAAATACTCTGGGTCAGATCCCAAACAAGGATCTGGGTCAGATCTCAACACTGCTCTGTGTCAAATCCCAAAAACTGCTCTGTGTCAGGCCCCAAACATGGATCTGGGTCAGATCCCGACACTGATCTGGGTCAGATCCCAGACATGGATCCTTTGGCAGATCCCAATCATTACCTGAAAATAACCACATTACTCCACACCATTTCACATTATACAAATTTTATGGGAAAATAATCAGCTACTCTTCTTAGGCCCCAGGGAAAAGCAACCACAGGTCATTATCAAAGAGGGCTCCAAGACAAAAACCCTCTGAATCTCCCACTGGAACCGGAGCCAGCCCCAGGCTCAGGTGTGACCATCAGCTACCTGTTATCACACATCCCAGTGGTTTCCCAACAGTTGTTTACTCCCCTCCTTTTTTCTCCCAGTCTCACACTGGCTTTTAAAACAGGAGATAACAATTTCATGAACAGCTACAAGCAAGGTGAGCTTGGCAGGAGCAAGGAGTGTTTTGTAGTCAAGAAACAAAACAAAAGCACTTTTCCTTAGAACAATGAAATGACACAGGCAGCACCAGCAATATTCACAGCTTTTTCCTGGGTGGTTTTGGGATTGGGAGGTTTTTTTGTACGTAATATGCTCCTATCATTACAGATACAATATAAGCAATAAATTTCCCCTATAAGTATGTCTGAGTCAAGTCATATGATTTCGTGCCAAAACAGATCAGGCAAAACCAGAAAAACAACTGAGGGATGAGAAAGAGGAACACCACCCAATGCAAGCATGACTGCAGGGAACTCAGGGGAAGGCTTTAAGGACAGAAATTGTCCAAAAAATATGCCCAAACCAAAGGAAGCTGAAATGTAATTCCATGCAGCAGCACTTTTTAATGTTCTCTTTCCAAAATTAAAATCCTCACAACAGGAAGCAGATTTTCACTTGAAATGAATTCACTCATTGACAGAGAAGTGGAAATTTTTCAAGGCAGAGGTCCAAGGAGAAGACAACACCTACCTTCTTCCTTGGCATCCAAGCCTCTTGCTCACATCCCGCTGCAGGAGCCCTTCCAGAAGGGACTTCAGCTCGGGAGAAAAGGAATCCGGGAGCTCCACATTCTGTGGAGAAAGGAAGTACAAAGAGCTATTCCATGATGGAAGTGGTGTGTTCTGCTTTCTTGTCTCTGATGGCGTTTGTAAACTGCTCTCCCATGTGCAAACAGAGCTCTCTGGGAGAGCAGGGGGTGCAGTTCCAGTTTTAGGGGAAATGGGAGCTCGGGGAACACGGGGATGTCACTGAGGCCAGGCCTTACCACGGTGAGCGTCATCCGGTCGATCTCGTGCTTATCTTTGGTTTTGTGCTGCCTGAAAGGGCTGTGCCTGTGGAAAGAAGAGGAAAAAACCACTAATAAATGTAAAGCCACAGCATTATCAGGGTATTTCAGCTGTGGCAATGCCAGGAAAGAGTGGAGCATCCTGTTAGTCCCATCCTTCCCCCTCATCAATCCTGTCCTGCAGAACAATCTGATACCCAGGAAGGCGAGCAAAAAGTTGGGTAATTCTTAAACCGTGATCTGGCCTTAAAGAAGTGTTTGAAATGCCTCATCAATTACATCTGTCTCCCAAAAACCTGAACAGTTCTCAGCTAACAAGGAAACCCCGAGCAGCCATCACCCACAGGGATTTAAACCCACGGATTTCTATAGGGAAGCTGAGCACGACCCACTGAACTCACCACTCCCCATCATGGACAGTAAGGAGATAAGAGAGAAGGTAATCACAGATCCCACAGCGTCAGCCACCGGGAAGATATCTGATGGCATCTAGTAAATTATCAGCTTTATCCCTTTCCTGCTTTATAATTCTGGTTTGAGTTTGAATTTTCCTCTAAGCTATGGAAGACCGTGGCACATTAGAGATTTATCACACAAGTCCTTCATGAAAGAAAGAAGCAGCATTGTAGTAAGAGATATTTTAATTACATTTAGGATATATTCCCTGCTTCTTTTCTTCAAAACCTTGAGGGGATGACTATTTTTCGAAATCAAAATGTTATTCACTTATCAACTCCATTAATTAGCTATTCCAAAGCATTCTGGCTTGCCACATGGCAGAGTGTACCAGCATCTTGCAGCTGGAGACCAGCTACGCCCAAGTTATTTTCCTTTTATCCTCAAAAATGTTCTGATTGATGGATGCAATGGACAGACCAGGACTTCAATTTTTCTTTTTTTAGCATGACAGGTTAATGGTTCCCACACAGCCTCATGTACTCTGACAAGGAGGCTCTGAGTAGATCAGGGAAGAAAATGATTCACTGGCGACTTATGGGCAGATTCTGTGCCACACTAAATGTACCAAACACCAAGAAACGGCACCATGTGCCCAGCTCTTGCTTTGGGGTGTGTTTAATTGGCTTCAGAACAGATGAGGAACCAGAGTTCACCGTGAATAATGCTCTGGCTTCTGGCTGAGCACTGATACCACCCTGAACATCTCTGCCAGGGAGAATCACAGCCCAAAGACTGGCAATTTAAACACCACTTCTTTCTTTATTTGCACCTTCACACAGTCTGTTTTGTGCACAATTAATGTTAAACTGATACAGTTCTAGAGTTCAATTCGCAAGTCACACACTGACCTTCCTTTGTAGAGTGTCTGGATGGAGATAAAAGCTTAAAATTAATTATGTGTGAGGACACAGGATGACCTAATGATCAATCCTTACAGAGAAGTGCTGTGAAAAGCCTCAGATTCTTCTAGTTTGCCAGTAACAGCGAGAATGCCATTTTCAACAAGCACTTGCCCATCAGTGCTGGTTGACTGCTCAGATAAATCCCATGGTATTAATGAATTCTAGACACGTAAGTTTAATGAGAAGGTAATTGCTGACAAAGCTGTAATTATCGTGTACCTTTGCACACTGATAAGGTAACGGGTCAGATTCAGCACAGGGAAGGATCCATGCTTTGTACCTGACCCAAACCCTGCAGGAGGGAAGGCTGAGTAGCACACAAAAAGGGACCAGTGCAACCAAGAGCTTCTCCACCACACCAGGTCTCAGCACAACACGAAGCCAACGATTTAACAGGGCTGCTTAGTTACTCCAAGGAGTAACATCACAGCATTTCAAACACTACCAGCTGCCAAGAGAGGAGTAAACTGCTGTCAGCAGCAGTTCAAAGAGCAGACAGAGGACCCGCCTTCCTCATGTCCCACATCTGTAGCTACCACAGGAAGCAGGGCTTGGGTTTGGTTTGGTTTGGAAGGAAAAGCCTGGTTCTGTCTCACCCGCGGACGTGGGTCAGCACTGAGGGATCATTTCAGACAATCTGTGACACGTGATGTCCTGATACTCCAAGGGACACCCACAGAGACCCCCAGGCTCCCAAAGGCAAGGCAGGAGCCCCACTCACCCCCTCAGCAGCTTGAAGAGCATGCAGCCCAGGGAGAACCAGTCGGCGCTGCTGTCGTAGGCTGTGCCCTTCTGCAGCACCTCGGGGGCCATGTACCCGTGAGTTCCTCTGCAGAGCACAACAGCACAAAACATTCATTACCTCCAACGCTATCATTGGAAAAAAAAAAAAACCATTAAAAATCACTGTTCTCTTAATAAGACAGCCCAGTTTGGAAAGAATTAATTTTAACTGTTTTATTTTGCTTCCAACGGGTTTCACGCGTCACCTGTGTGAGCACAGGACACTCCTGAGCTCAGCCCTGGGCACCCCTAGAAGCAGCCACCAGGTATTGTTTTTACCCCTGACATACTCAAAACATACGGACTTTCCTCAAGAAGCTAGTGAATTGCAAATCTTTTAAGGTGTGACAGGCTGGAGTTCCCCTTTTTGCATAAATTCTGAGACTAAATCAGGGCAATTGAGGACCTAAGAATAAAATGTGCCAGGTAAGATGCGAATCCACACACAACTCCAGGAATTCAGATCCTAGTTAAATCCTGATGGCAAGAGGCAAAAAGGAACATAATTTGCCTCCAGTTCTATAAAGATCCAGAAAGAGGAAGACACAATAAATCCAGGATTTTAGTCAGTTTGGGAATATTTAATTACCAGGCTGGGACAATTAAAGCAATCTGGTACTTTAACTCAGTCAGGTTCTTCTCCAAGCCGTGAATCATCCCGAAATAATGTGTCATCTCCCAGCCATGCCTACACATCAGCTGCTACAACTGTGCAGGAAAACAGGGAGAGGAGCCCGAGGAACCCCATTAGAGCCTCCAGCTCAGCAAGCCTGGGCCACACAAGTGTCACTCCTCCCCTTCAGGCAAAGTTAAAATATAAAGGCAAATTCAGGATGTACTTAGCACTACCCGTATGTGCAGCAAAGCTCCCAGGTGTAATACTTACACACTGGCATGTGGCTTCTTTTTGGAAAAGTCACAAGCCAGCCCAAGGTCTGATATCCTCACGTGCCCATGTTCATCCAGCAGGATATTTGCAGGCTGGAAACCAACACAGGGAGGTGAGCGTTTGGTATTCCCCAGCTGACACAACTGCAAACTCTCACAGCACAGCAACTCAAACATCGGTGCTCCCTGGTAATTGGTAATTGCCCTTTTTTTATTAAACATCAATAGACCAGGCACTTGCTAGATAAAAATCTACATTCTCACAGAGCACTACCATCAACTCCACAGGTTATGAAATACTGAATATCAGAAGAGAACAACCAGGCAAGGTTTGAATCACAAAGCAGGTAATAAATGAATAATCCATTCTGGCCTCAAGTTGCTTTTGGTTTCTTCACAGCAGGGTCTGCGTGTGGCTCTCACACCTTTTATTCTCAGTCTCTGGGCAGACTTTCACCCCCTTGTGCTGTCACTTGGTCCAGGGACACTTCTCTGGGACCTCTCCTCGACTTCCCAGCTGTCAGTGAAACCCCCCCAGCATCTCCCCTGCTGTTGTCCCCTATCACACACACAGAGGCCTCTTTCAGGGCTCCCAGAAATACAGCAGATCCTCTAAATTATTCCCACCAGGGAGATAAGTAACACTGCACAGGATTTACTGTGACCCCCAGGAAGCCTCTCCCAGGCTGGTTAAACTGGATCACGGCACAGATTAGAACGACTTTGAAAACTTATTACAAAAACCAGGCAGATAAAGAAATGATCCTGCCAAGGAAAGGTTTCGGGTGAGGTAATCCATGAAGTTATCTGAGGGCCTGTGTGGATGCAGGCACCCACCAACCATTACCTTCAGGTCTCTGTACACCACGAAGCGATTGTGCATGTGCTCTAACCCCAGGATGATTTCAGTAGCATAAAACCTCATCTCTTTTTCAGAAAACACTCCATGCTGGGAGAGGTGGTAGTGCAAATCTCCTCCTGAAACGAGAAGAATTGAAATGTAACTAAATGAACAGTAGAATCTTACCCTGCAGGAAGACAGGGTGACACTGTGGGGGAACAGCACAGCTTCTGTAGGTTCTTATCACCTGTGGAGCACACAGCCCCACCCTCTGCAAGTCTGTGTGGTGACAAAATAGCTGGGAAAGTTCATACAGAGATTTGATCAGTCTGAAACTCCATTTTAAAATGCATTTATTTCATAAACATTTGCATTCAGTGACTAATCCAGCAGAGGACATCCACACAAATAAAAGGCTGTTCCACACATTGGTTTGTGGAGAGCTGAATAAACCAGCTCATAGAGCAGCCCAGGCTTGAGGGACCAACCATCTCAGCAATCCTCCTGCCAAAATTCCTGTAACATCATCGTCATCACCATCATCTGCACAAGTCTTGCTTACCATTCATGAGGTCCAGAATGAAGCAGAGCTTGTCAGGGGTGTGGAAGGCATAGGTCATACAGACTATAAAAGGGCAGTCCTGCAAGGGAAGAGCAGAGAGGTTCGCCGCGGGCAAAGAGCAAAGCGGGACTCAGAAAAGCTAAAAATACATCTGATATTTTTCCTGTGCTGTTTGCCAGTATTGCCAAGTTCTAGCCTCACTCCTGAAATGCAGCTACGCTGGTAACCCCTGCCCCCACGGGAGGGCCCTGCCCAGGTGACAGCGAAGGTGTTTGGCCCCCAGCAGCATTTCCAACAGAGGACTGAAGGAATGTGAACACACCAGGCAGGAAGTTGGGATTCTGGAGTGTTACAATGTTCAGGAAGCAGCAACAGCAACGTCCAGATCGTGCAAAACCCACGACATGAGGGTGGTGGGAGCAGGTTTAGGAGGTCAGAGCAGAGCAGCCAGGGCAGGGATGGGTTACACCCCACCTCCAGATGCACGTGGAACCTCAATCCACCCCATGTTTAAGACAAGCAGCCATAAAAAATTCCACTGGAAAAACACCTCCTTGTTCCTAAGGTCTGCTCATGTGCTGGTACCTCCAGGACACACATTCACAACCCCACGGCAGCAGCTGGCAGATCTTCCTCTGCACTGGGCCTGTGCTGGATGCAAGGGCCAATTCATAATTATGGAATTGCTGAGGCTGGAAAAGCCCTCTAAGATCATCGAGTCCATCCCCCAGCACTGCCAAGGCCACCACTAACCCATGTCCCCAAGTGCCACATCCACACGCCTTGTAAATCCTTCCTGGGATGTGACCCCACCACAGCCCTGGGCAGCTGTGCCGGGGCTGGAGNCATGGGGACACCCATGTCCCCAAGTGCCACATCCACACGCCTGTTAAATCCTTCCTGGGATGTGACCCCACCACAGCCCTGGGCAGCTGTGCCGGGGCTGGAGAACCCTTCCCATGAAGAACGGAACTGCTTTGGACCTGCTGGCCACACTAGTGCTGATACAAGCCAGGAAGCTCTTGGAGGTGGCTATCATCTCATCAGCCTCTTCTCCAAAGCCGTATGGGATGGAATCATGGAGTGCTTTGGGTTGGGAGGGACCTTAAAGCTCATCTCGTTCCAGATGGGAAGGGACACCTTCCAGAGAAGGCTGTGGTATGGAACCAGGGCTGTTTGGGGAGTCTGCAGTGAACCCTTCAGGAATGGCTGTGCTGCCCCGTTCCACGTCTGATCCCGAAGCGCCGAGGCCGGCAGGGAGACGATCCCAGAGGAGCCCAGGACACCCCGCGGGAAGCAGAGCGTGGCCTCACGTGACTCCAGCAATGCGCTCGGCGTCGCAGGATGGACAAGGGAAAGCTCTGGGAATCTCTGACAGGAACTCGCTCCCTTCCCAATTTAGAAACAGCAAAACACGGCGGCCTTGGGCAGCACGGGGCCGGCTCCGGAGAGAGGAAAGGGAGGGACAGGGACACTTCAGAGCCCCTTCATCCTTCCACGGGGTTGAAATATAAAGGTTTTAGACCCGACTGTAACCCCAAGGATCCCCTGCGCCAACCCAAGTGCGCTTTATGTTTTGCTCACCCCAAACGCTCCCTGCAGAGGGGAGGGATGGGTGTGAAAGACCTGCACAGCATCCAGGAAAAAAGCCAAATTCCAAAATGGCCCCACAAATAAGGAGCCTGATGTGGTGTCTAACACGAGACACCACCTCTGGTTATGAACTCTGTGCTGGGGACTATTGTAGCTGCCACTTAACTTCACAACAGCAGCTTTAGCAGAATTATTAACTTAATTTCCTGCATCGACTGGGTAATTCAGAAGTGTCCCCAAGCAGGACTCCTAAAATTTCAGAGCAATCTAATTACCCAGAAGGATTTAGTGGTAGAATTTAAACACCACACACAGACAAATAAAAGGGTTTTTCTACACCAGAACACAGCTTGCCTATATTTTTATGGATTTGAAAAATAAAAGTTATCTGGAAGTGTAAATGTGATGCATAACTCATTTTTGTGCAAGCATTCCTAATTTCATCACTACTCTTTCCCTGCTTAACAGAGAGAAAAACTCTACTGCAGTATTTTCCTGACAGAAAAACCACAGCAAAAGAGTATTTTACAGCATAAAAATTTTTAAAAAACCCACCCTGCAGTTATTTTTTTAAAGGACACATAAAGCAATAAAACCCATTTCCCAGGAGAGCAATTCTTCATTGCAGTCAAGTTTCTGCTCTGATGAAAATAAGCAACATTATGACATTAATGTGTGAATTAAGACCAGTTTGGAAAGAGTTCCTTACATCCAAACAATCCTGGATTGAGTCCAGAGAACTGCTGAAGTCAAATTTGTGGTAATAAATCATGTAGAAGGAAAAAAAATATTACAGCAACCATAAAAAAATGTAGAAATGTGCTATTTTAAAGACATTAGCACATTAAAAAGTGCTCTAGGAGGAAACATTTGGTTCTGACTCTTCACTGAAAGCCAAGCACTCAGCTTTGGGGCACAAAGTGACAACGAAGAGGGGACAAAGGTGTTCAGAGCACAGAGCAGCTGTGTCCCATTTTAACTGGAGGGCAGCTCTGACCTGACACGTCACTCAAAGATGTGCCAGGCACTGCTTGAAACACGTGAAAACCAAACAGCAGTTTTGCTCCAAAAAACCAGATTATTGATCTCAGTCCCACCTCATGGGACACCTCATCCTGGGGTGTCCTGGGCGGGGACAACTGAGGCTATTCTAGGATTCTGTGACTTTATTTCTCATCCCTTGGAGGGAATCTTGAACCCAGCCATTAGTAAAATTATCTCGAGAAGATCCAGGTAAGGGCGGCTGAACTGCTGAGGTTTTTCAGAAGGAAAGAACTGGGAGCCACAACGGAGAGGAGCCACAGCCCTGCACGGCCCCTGGTCTTGCAACAGAGAGATGGAATGATCCCCTCCTACCTTCAAGGAAGAGATTCATGGAATAACCACTTCCTTCCACAAACAGCACCCTGGGGCTGGCTGGTTTCACAGGGTCCATCACCGCCTTGGTGATTTCCATGTCCCAGTTTTTTGAACAGAAATTCGGCAAATATTGGCTGCTACAGAAATTAAACACTTAACAGAAAGTAAAATTTTTTTCCTTGCTCTGTGACCTTCCAAGGATTTCACAGTGCCTTTCCCAGCCTGAAAGTCTGCGTGGGAGGGGAAGACGGGGCCTGTGCCTTGCAGAAGAGGAAACCCAAAGCTCAGTGACAGTTTGTCCCCGTTACACCACAGTGACACAGCAAAGACACCAACGGACACCGAGCCCTGCAGAGCCCAGTTTGGTGTCACCAGGCCCATCCAAGAGGCTCCAGATGCTCTGCAGAGGTGCCTGTTGTACTCCTGAACCCATGGAAAGCTGCTCTCACCACGCAGCCACGACCGACTCGAGCACGGGAGCTCCCTGCTCCAGGAGTGCTGGGGAATGCCAGAGCTTTAGGTGGATTAACAGAGCTGATTACACAACCAGCTGTGTCATCTGCACAGCTGCTATTAGGCCTTTTGCAGAGACATCTGGATTCCCAGTTAAATGACTAATTGTACTGTGATGAACTTCCCAGTTCCACTCTGCTCCGGGCAGGGCAGAACTCCTGTCCCTGGGCACAGCACATGCCACTGCAGCCCCCCAGCTTCTATTTGGGGATTGAAGGAATTCTCTTATTCCACCACTTTCAAACCTATCTTACTCTGGATATTCCAAGTGCTCTGCTGCCCAGGTGTACCTGACCTGAACGAGCAGCGCTTTGTACAAAACCTCCCTCCAAAGTCTTTCCAATTTCTGAGAACATGAAAGAAATGTCACTCTAATGAGCTGATAATCCTTAACGAAAGAAACAAACGGTTCCTCCTGCTGCTCCCCCTGCTCAAAGCCTCACTGTGTGCTGGCCTGTGAGAAAACTGCCTCCACCAGCAGCTCCTGAACTATTTTCTCTTCAAATCTCTAGACATGCAAATTCACACTCGGTGCTGGAGCCACAGAATCACAAATTGAAGTTAATGGGACAATTATTACTCATTTGCCTCGATTTCTTGTCTAGTCTCTGCTACAAACCTACTCCCCACTGGGTTTCAGGAATCCTGACGCACGTGGACAAGCCTCAACTTATTTCTGGTGAAAACAAGTAACTTGATTAAGAAGTCTGAACGGATAAATCACAGATCCCAGAATGGTTTGGGTCGGAAGGGGCCTTAAAGTTCACTCAGTTCCACCCCCACAAGGCAGGGACACCTTCCACTAGCCCAGGTTGCTCCAAGGCCTTGGACACTTCTAGGGATGGGGCAGCCACAGCTTCTCTGGGCATCCTGTGCCAGGCCCTCACCCCCCTCACAGGGAAGAATTCCTTCCTAATATCCCATCTAACCCTGTCCTCTGGCAGTGGGAAGCCATTCCCCCTTGTCCCAAGTTCCTCTCCAGCTTTCCTGGAACCCCTTTAGGCACTGGAAGGTGCTCTAAGGTCTCCCTGGAGCTTTGGCTCAGTGGTGGCCGTGCTGGGATAATGCCCAGACTCGAGGATCTTCAAGGTCTGTCCCACAGAAAAAATCCTCTGATCTCTGGGGACACAGCCCTGGTCCCTCAGAACAAATCCCACCGTTTGCTCTCTGCCACGGCAGGGCATTCTGCTCTTTGCACAGCTCTTGTACAAGCCTGGAACAAAACCACACACGATTCCTCCTCATTCCTCCTCACTGCTCCCGTGTGTGCTGGGAACGGGGGATGTGCTCCCACACTGGGTGTTTAATTCATGCACCACGAGGTGAGGGAAGTGAACCTTCCTGCCAGCATCACCCGTAGCCGTGGTAACCACGGTGTCACCGCAAGGAGGGCAGAGCCACCTCCAATCCTGCCTGGAATTTCTCTGAGCCCAACACACCTCGGCCACCACCCAGGGATGGGGAGCCAACAGCAGGCAGGGGCTGGCTTTTTGCACACACCAGTGATGGTTTCAACTTTTTACTCGGTTTTAATTTTAATTAATCCAATTTGAATCCAATTTATAAATAGACTAGATGAGCAGATTGGCTTGTACACCTTGACTCAGCTGAAGTACATAAAAAACCAAAAACTGGATAACAGAGTAACAGGAAAGGGAGGATGAACTGGAGTTTTCTCTGCAGCAGCACTTCAGATTCTACTAAAGCACTATGTAACTATAGCAAAAAAGGAATCTTTTTTACAAGACAGAATCGTGTTCTGGAAAAGTTTCAAACAGAAATACTAAAAAAAGGATATTTAAAAAGTCAGGAGGGGGGGAGGATGAATTACCTCAGAAATGGGCACCCCCTCAAGCCTCTGCAGCAAAGATGCTCATCCCGTAGGACCCAAACTGATCAAGCAAGTTTGGTTTTCCCTTCTCATTTCAGACACACTGCAAGAACCAGGGGGAGGCTCCAGTGGGGGTTAATTTTTGCATGTCACACAACGGAATTGATGGAATATGCATGATATGTAACAGCTTTTACATTACATGGAAGGAAGAAAGAATAACCACTAGTGATACTTACTCCTGTACTGACAAGAGACAGCATAATTCTTTCATTTAAGGCTAATGTTTCTCCTTGCTTCATCTTAATTCTCTTCTTATCTAAACATTTCATTGCATACCTGAAAATTAAAAAAAAACAATTCAGAAAAAGCACAAAAAACTCCTCTATCAGTACTACTCACTGGCAGCCAGGCCATGCACATTTACAGGATCCTGTAAGCAAGCTCTTGAAAGACTTAAAGCCAGCACTAAAAACATCATTTCAGGCTAAACACGAAACCTCCAAAACCTCCCAGAATTAACACATTTCCAGCAGAAGCCTCCTAACAGAGAAATGTGCTTTAACAAATAATTCCGTGTCCAAGCCATCACAGTGAGATAGGAATTACACAATATATATTCATTTTCTCGTACCTACAAGCAAGGATCTGCCATAGGAATTAAATAACAGAAACTCTGTTATGGTTCCATTTAATTCCAACAGTTTCAACTCTACCAGGAAAGCAATATCTTCTCGAACACACGCTGAGTTTTATATATATATATATATTTTTTTTTTCCCCCTTAATTTTCTTTCTACTCAGAAAAAGGTCAGATACACACAAGAAAGCTTTTTTAGTCTTCTACCATCTGTGCTACACAAATTAATAAAATTTTGCTCACAAAGGATGTTACCCTAACAACCACCAACCACAGGAGGATATGATACAGGCTGGGTATTTTTCCAAGACGTTGGGTGAGTTCATTAATAGACATCAGCGAGAAGGACACTTGTGTTCCTCCACAGAAGACTCCTAGACATGGGCACCCATGAATTTTTAGGAAAATACCACATTACAGCAGTGCTTCAATGCCCATCTGCCTCGCTGTGCCAGCCCTAGCCAGCGTCGGGGCTTCACCTTGGCTCCAGCTCCCAAAAACAGCCACGTCATTCCTGACATCAGTGTGCTGGGAGTGGGGGAGTGAGGGTGAATTTTAAGTTTCCAGACTGGGAATATTATTCATGTGTTCTTGCTGAGGAGTCTGCGAAGGGTGAGTAAAAATAACCCCTGACTCTGCTCTGCTCTGCCCTGACCGGAGAGAGGGACTGGGGGTGTTCAAGGCTGATGGAAATCACAGAATCACAGAAGGATTTGGGTGGGATGGGACCTTAAAGCTCATCCAGTGCCACCCCCTACCATGGGCAGGGACACCTTCCACTAGCCCAGGGTGCTCCAAGCCCCGTCCAACCTGGCCTTGGGCACTGCCAGGGACGGGGCAGCCACAGCTTCTCTGGGAACCTGTCCCAAATCAAGTCTCTCACTGTCCTGCTGTCCCTCTCCCTGGAATGCTGGCTGCATCCTGCTTCTGGCCCCTCTCCAGAGGTCCTTGCAGGGGTGGTGGGCAGAAGCCCCAGGCGTGTGGGTGCTCAGTGAACACTGCTGGTGTTACCTGGGAGGGAGGGGAGGCTTCCCATGCTCATTGCAGGCTCTAAGTGCAGCAGAGGCAGCCATCTAGAGGGGGTGGGATCTGGGTTAGGGATGGGCAGACAGGTTGGGATCAAGAAAGAACTAAACTAAACCTCTGCCCAGAAGCTGAACCTCATCTAAAGTTTTGCTTCAAATTCGGAAAAGAAGATTGGTTTTCCCACATTTCACTTCCCTTTGCTCTGTTTATATCTGATAAAACCTGTCCTTTGCTTCACGTTCCCTGTCCTTCTCACTTCCCAAGGTTTATTCACCTCCTGCCAGAGCCCTACTCAGACACAGAGATGGCTCGGACTCTGAGAACTGCCTGCTGAGTGTGCCTCAAGATAAATAAAATGTTTATTTTCATACATGGACAAATGAATGAACTGTACATGGACAAAAAGTACCAAAGCAAGAATAAAGCCAGCGTTGTTAGTAAGAGTATTAATACAAATACTTGAAGTCACTGCAGAAATACTGAATATAATAATAGCAACATTAAGATGTCTTCTACTTGTTCGGAGTCAGAAGTTTATTATTATCAGGGATGTCAGGCACACGTGCCAGGGGAGCCAGATGAACCAGAGACAGGGCACCTCACACATGCCCTGCTCGCTTGGAAGGGAAATGTTTTAACGATGGGCCATGGACTAAAATTGTTAGGAGAAAAGCAAGATGAAAGGGTGGGGTGTAAATAAAGGAATGGATTGATACTGAGATCAACTGCTTAAATCCATGCCCAGATGTTCAGATCAGAACACAACGGGACAGTGACACCTAGAAATGGAAATCTGATGATCAGGGGAGGTGTGTGAATGGTGAGATCACAAAAAGAATAAAAAACCACCCAGGGTTGATTCTGGAGTTCCCATGGAGAGCTCTGGGAAGCACAAGCCCAGCACTGGGTTATCCCCTTCCAAATGGCAGCAGGGATCACTGCTTTCACCACACACGGGCCAGGCACTGATGCAATTCCCCAGATCGGGAACAGCACACTGAGAATGGGCCCTGGCACAGCCCTGACTGCCCAGCACTGGGGACAGGTTCCTGCAGCACCCCCAGCTCCCCCTGGAGCAGGTGACACCTGAGCAGCCACCACGGCTTCCACGGGAACATCCCTCTGCCCTGGCAGCCTCTGATGCAGAGAACTGCTGGAGCACACACCTGATTTTAACATATGTGCATTTTCCAGCAGTTTTGGCAGGACATTTCCACGTGCCCAGGAGCTGTGTGAGACTGAGCCCCTGCATGGCATGGAACGGGATCCAAGAGCAAACTGAGCCTCCAGTGAGCCAGGAACCAGAACCTCTGGGGATAAAACTTCATTACAAAGAACTTTACAGCAACGTGACGCTGCTTTCCAGTGATTTCCTAAGAAATGATTAGAAGGATTTCCTTACTAGTCCAGAGTTTACAATCATCTCTGCCACAGAGTGTGTGATACTCACATTTTTCCAGTGTCTGCTTTTCTGCAGCCGTACACTTCCCCAAATCCCCCTCTTCCTATTATTCTATGTACACTAAAATCATTCATGGTCAGCTGCAAATGGAAACAGAAACAAACAAAACAAAACCTTCATTTTTCAGCATTAAAAAACTTACTGTGAAAGCATCTAAATGATCCGTGGATGTGCTGAGATCCTCAACTGTAATTCAACAGCACTTATTGTGTTGGAAAAGGAGCCCCTTATTGTGGATATTTCCATGTACCTGGAAGCACTACAGTGTGAAGTAGGAACAAGGGGAATGAGGCTGTTCCCAAAAAACTGCCAAAAACTGCAAAACTATTTTTGCAGCCCAAGTTGTCACAGAGAAGTGCAGAGGGACAAAAGCAGAGGCCAAAGGAAGGGGCTCAGAGGGTGCTGGGATCAGGGCAGGACTGGAGTGGGAAAGGGAGACGGACGGGGATTGGGGCTGATAAAGAGCAGCAATTCTGGCAGTTCAGTTCTTCCAGCCATTAAAAAATCAAAATTCTATTAACTGAGGAAGGCAGAGGGGACATCCAGACAGGAATCATCAGGGCTGTGCCTAAGAATAGCAGAGCAGCGACATCCACCACCCTCCTTAATGAGGCCTTTGCAGAGCAGGATTCAAAACTGAACATTCTCTTTCCTGTATCAGCCTCTGACAAGATAAATATACTTGTGAGTACTTACATGAATATTTAGCTCTACATTTTTCCATTGACAAAATCTAGTAAACTTGTCACTGCAAAAGAAAAAAAAAAAGTTTAAAAGTTGTCTGAGACTATTGTGTAGAGTATTACAGGAAATGTCAAGACTCTGATATTTAAAATCTTGTCTGAGCTAGGGCGTGGGGTGGTATTTAATAAATGACAGCCTTCCTTTCACCAACTGTAATCTTACCCCCACCAAGAAAAACAATTCCCAGGCAGAGCACACTCCATGTTTTACATCCTTGGGAGAGGAAGAGAGCAAATAACCTTATCCCTGTAAGTGCTCAGTGCATCCCCACATCTCTCCTGCATGGTTTTCAACCATTCAAAGATGGTTTTCAATTTTTAAACAACTACGTTTGGAACTAACAAACATTTAAATTACATCAAGAGGAAGATAATTATAAGAAAACAGAGGCAGCTCGATTTATGTTAATGAGCCTCCATATACTCCAAGGAACGTTTTAAACTCATTTTATCTTAGAAGAGGAAAAACATCAGTAATACCACAGGCTTTAGGAAAAAAAAATAATAAAACAGTTGCTTATTCCTACATGAATAATTAAGTATTTATTTTCAAAGTAAGAAATAACAGCTTTATGGAGGCATTTTTATAATTATCACAGAATGGCACCAGAGCAGGTTAGAGAGTGGATTTGGGTGTTGCTGGGTGGCAGCTGAGCTTTCCAGAGCCTGACACAGGAGCAGGAGAGGGCTGCTCTGCTGAGCCAGACTTGTGCCTTCAATCCTTTATTACACCTTCATTTCAAGGGGCCCAGTCCCAAACCACCAGGACTGGCTCTCCCAGTCCCACACCAGAGATGGGCACTCACAGAATATCCCCAAAACCCCCGTTCTGCCTTTTCACACCTTGGGGCCCAAACTCCAACCTCTCCCTGCAGTGACTGAGAAATCCCTCGGCTTTCCAGCTGTTCCACTCACACATCCTGACACTGATCAGGATATCCCACAAAGCTGGGTATTTCCACAGCTTTCTGATAAACTCCACTTGATTAATAGTGTATTAATACCCATTTTCAGACTTATTTACAGCAGTACTGAAGGGACCTGGCTTCCCACCACATTAGGCAGATAATTCAGGTAATATTCCGTGTTCATACCTTTCCATAAATTTTTGAAATATTTTTCCTCGGAGACTATCACAAATTTCTTCTATATATGGCTAAAAAGGGTGAGGAAACACAATTAGTATTTAAGCAGACAATAAATGGCTTTTTTCAATCCCATCCATTACACAGAACTCTCGTTGGCCCCACATAGCTCCTGGGTCCTCAAGAAGCCTCAATGAAGCATTTTAGCTTTATTTGGCTTTTGGAATCTGAGCAGGTGTCCTGAAGTCAAACACAAAATATTTTCATGAGCTAGAAAAACTTAAGGGTTTGCCAGGGGCAGGGGTGTGGGGGCAAAAAGGTCTTTTTTTCAAATGTATTTACACAATAAATTGTCACCCCTGTGGAATCCAAACTTCCCAGAGCTGCTCCCTCATCTTTGTGGTGCTTCTCTCCTCTCTGTCCTCGCTGAGAGATCAGCACCTTGAAATCACAGGTGACTTTTTCCAAGGAAATCCCTCCCTTGGGTGTGTGATGGCCCAACCTCCCCCCCATTTAGTGCTGAGACATCAGCCAGCACTGCAATCACCACATGGCGACAGCCAGAACAGCTCAGGAGCACAAGAGAGAGCAGGCAGGGGCAACCTCCACATTTCTTCAGCATATAAAAATACATCAGATTTAGATAAAAGACAATTCAAGCTTACAAACACCCCCATGATGGATAAGACAATTTCTCCACTGCTGCAGCTCAGTTCACCCTGACAGGATGAGCAACTTCCTGATGGAAAGTGATTTACACCAAATCGTTTAATGGCTTAAAATTACACAACTCTAAAAACTCTTCTGTTCACACACCAAGGTATAGTTTGTTTTTCTAAATGTGCTTGAAAACATTACAGATGAGTAAATTGTAATTTTGACTTGGAAAAGCATTTCAATCCCACTTACAGCACAGAATATGTACCAGTCCCATTTATTCTGTCTCTTTAAATACTATCTACAAAGTCACTTTCTGTCAGAGAAGCTGAACGTTCAGACTGTGAAAGCTCACCTGGAAAAGGCTGGCTGGCACTTGTTTCTTGGCTAAATGTGTTTGTACATGATCTACAGCTTGTTTTGAGAAAGGCTTTTGGAAAAGAAGAAGAAAGATTTCAAACAGTTGGAACTGTCAGGAGTTTCATTTCAGGTCACAGAGCTGTTGTTCTTTTCCTCACGTGGAAACACCGACCCCAGGGGGAATCATAGGGCCCTCCCACAGGTGTATTAGAGTGAATTTTAGTGTGAAATGCGCAGAACGATCCAATAACAGGATTATTCTGAAGCAGAAAGGCAGGAGAGGGAAAGATGAAGAGGAGGAAGGCAAAAATCAAAGGGGGTGATGATCCTCCTTTAACAAATCCACGAAAAATCCCATTTACAGGCACAGCTCCAGAGCCAGAAGCAGACATAGACTTTTTACTAATAAAATAAGGCATTTTGGCAAAAAAACCCCTTAAACCCTCCACCCAAAGCATGAATCCACCCTGCAAATAACACCCTGCAAATCCTTCTTTCAAATGAGAGCACGTGAAACTGTTAAGAACAGATCAGAGGGCCCAAACTTCAGCTGGAGAAAACGTGTATTTTCAGTGACTTTAGCCACATCTCTATACACACACCCTGCACTTGATTTCACCCTTTTGGAAATGGACATTTAGTCTAAAGAAACATAAACCAGATACATCTGCTGATAGTTTGCGTGCCACCAAGTTTAACGAAAACTGCAGCACGCCACCAACCTTCACACCCCAAACAATAAAGGATAAAAAAAAGCATCATTCTGAATTTGGCCAAACCCAGAGCACCCTGTGGACGGAAGAGCAGATGTGTTGCCCCATCCCTGCTGCCAGGCAGGGGGAAAAGGGCAGGATACCCACGTGGGAACAGGAGAGCAGCTCCTTCATGATGTAGGTGTCGTAGATCTGCCGGCTCCGCGACAGCCGCTCCTCCTCCGAGTCCAGCTTCTCGTACTCCTTGATCTGCAGCACACAAGGGCAAGCACACACCACTCATTTTCTAATGATTTCTCACTCGTTGGGTCAAAACGGGGACTTTGGCTCGAGTTTTACTTTATCGTTTTCTTTACGAATGAAAAATCACCTGCAGCAGCACAGTTATAGTTGAGATTTCTCTTTAGTATTGGAATTTTCCAGCCCTGGCACAGCTGGCACTGGTGGAGTCCCCATCCCTGCAGGGATTTAACAGGATGTGGCACTTGGGGACGTGCTCAGAGGTGGCCTTGGCAGTGCTGAGGGAACAGTGGGACTCGATGGGCTGAGAGGGTTCTTCCAACCCAAACAATTCCCTGATTCCATGATCACAGCACGGCAGGTACAGACGTCCAAGAAAGAACAGAAAGCACATTTCAAAATGTTCACATAGTTCAGCTACGCTGTGGATTTGAACCCTAAAGGTGGCTAAAAGACAATTTTACCAAATATATCAAGTTTCCTCAGGTGTGCTGTAGCAGATCAGCGTGTTCCAGGTGAAACAACAGCAATCCCAGATGGTTCTATTACAGAACAAAACCTGACAACCACTTCCAGAACAAAAAGTTCACCAAGTCCAAGGGTCCTCTGGAGCATATTTAAAGAAAGAGTTCTTCCAGGAGTGACAAAATGTTAAAAAAACGTGCAAGATCTTTACGGGAAAGACTCAGCTCTGACTTCCTGGACCTTCCCAGCATCAGCCTGTGAAGTCCCGGGATCCAGATACCTGTCAGGGAGCACATCTGCTCCGTGCCACAGAATCCCAGGGTTGCTTAGGTCGGAAAAAACCTCCAAGATCATCGAGTCCAATTATCAAGAGACAAACTGGAACCAACCTACCTCTGGAGGTGGAACATTAATTAAACTCAGTATCTTTCTAGCTGTACTCCTCTTGTTTGCTGACATGATAAGGCACCAGTCCCACCCCAATTTGCCATCTGTGCTGCTTCCCCCTTGATACCAATTTATAATTAAAATGACTCAAAACGTCTTTGCCCAAGAAACACTTTTAATTAATGCAATGACACAAAATAATTAGCAGTACAGGAGGAAGCCTGATGGATATCTGATTGTCTTACTTGAGCACAACCTCCTGTCCCTCAGTGTTTGGTTGTTAAAGGACCCAACTCTGCAGCCAGTGCTGAGGGGTCTCAGCAGAGTCCCCCAACCATCCCAAAAACCAGCAACAGGCACAGCTGAGAGCATCCCATTCATAACACGGCCTGTTCCTGAGCAGCAGCTCCACTCCTGATCCTGGGAGAAGGGAATGTGTATCGGGTACCCAAGGCTTCCCTGGCAACCTCCAGAAAGGGGCAGACAAAGGATCTCCTCAAAAACTGCGATCAGAACTCATTTGTTTTCAAGTATTTAGAAGCTCTTTTTTTTCCTTTTTTTTTTTCCCTTTTTTTTTTGCCCCCTTTTTCTTTTTAATTCCTTTTCTTTTCCTTCTGAAACCGATCGGGATGAATCACTCATCCTGTTAAATGCCTGATCGTGACTCCAGCTGCAGTGATATGAAATCCCTGGAGTACGGAGCTCTTCTACATCAAGCGATTTTTAATGTAGCAATGTACTCAGATTATTCTATGTGTAATAAATGCAGCAAGCAAATCAAATATATAAAAAAAGGAAAAGCTCCTGGATCTGGTATGCCACAGAGGAAAACACAATGAACCTCTCTTTAAATATCTTTAATGGGATTTTTCCAGAAGTACATGACAAAGCACCGAAATTCTTTTGAGGCAACACTTCGCTAATAACCTAAAAATAAAATTTTGAATTGTTTCAGAGATAAAGAGGCAGCTAAAAATATCTTGCTAAATAATCTGGTACAACAGGCCTTTTCGGATTACTTATGACAATGATATCTTCAGTGTATAAAGAGATGGAAATGATAGAAGAAGATTTTTTATTGACAGCAGGTATCTGATCTGAGTGGGGGAATGGAGTCTTGCTGAGGACTGATCTCCAAATTGATACCAGCTGTTTGTGCTGATAGCAAGAAAAAAATTATCAGCTCAAGAGTGAGGCAGCCAAGGCTATCCCAGCTGTAATTAACCCTGAGCATCAGGCGTGTGCATGTCTGCCCTGGAACCAGCACCTGAGAGAGGATTCACCGGGGGTTTGTTCAGTGTCCCAAATGTAACAGGGAATGAAGGAATGAATGGAGCGACGGAGCTCGGACCGTGGGGCAGCAGAAGCTGGGGAGGGACAGGGCATTCCTCGGAATTATTGATCCTTCGGGACGTGCCCTGCACAGTGCCTGTCAGCTCCTTCCCCGGGTATCTCGTGACAAGGGACACAACTCATCCGCCTGAAGCCGCCTCTCGTGTCCCCTCTGCGGCCCTGCCACAGCGGCTCCTGAAACATCCGGGCAGCTCCCACACTACAGCCCTCCACAATCCCCTCCAGCTGTACCCTGCTGGCTTTTCTGCAGGCAAAAAGGCTGCTGGGGAATGGCCTGAAGGGTTTCAGTGTCATCCCAACACCAGCAACTTCATCCCAGATCCTTTTCTACCAGTCCACGCTGCTTCACACCACGGACCCTTCTCCTTCCCTTTCTGCATGCCCTGACAGAGCAGGAGCGGGACAGCCTCCCTCAGCCTCGCTCCCTGCACAGCCCCAAACTTCCATCACCAGCACTCACCTCTTCGTAGAACTTCAGCTGAGGGACAGCTTCATCGATCTCATTCATGCAATAGTCTTTAAAGAGCAAAAATCCTGGAAAGAAAAACAGAAAACTCAGAAAAACTGTCTCATTACGCTGATGACTTGTAAAAAGGCTCATGAAACCACCCGGGTTCCACCACGGGCTGTATAAACCTGTGTGAGCATCCCCAATTGCCAAGGTTTAGGATTCGGATTCCCATCCAGCTCTTCATTTCCAGCACAAAAGGATCCCAAGCCTGCTTCACCTCCCACAGGTGTATTAAGCCCATGACCGCTTCCACCTGCTGAGGATTTTATGAGGCATTTCCATAACGCACCAAAATATCCTGCTCCTCTTCACAGACCACATTTTCTTCCCTTTTTTTTTCCCCCCCAGTAAAAACTAGACACTATTCACGGTTTTGGGGTTTTTTTTGCAAGAGATTTACATTTCGCTGATGAAGCACAACCTCTTCTGCACTCCCATTTCAGAATTACCGGTTCATGTTACCTCTAATGGGTTTTATTGCTCAATAAATTACATCAGGGTCTTTACAGTTCCTTTGCAAGTAATTTAGAGCATGACCCCGGCAGGCTGCAGATGAGAATCTTCCATTAGGAGCATTTTAATGCACTGTCACAAGCCTCATCCCATGGAAGCAGTGTCTTTCCCTGTCTCTGAGCTGGCACCTGCTACCCTGGAATTTCACACAGGGATCTGTGTCACAAATGTCCCCGTCACTGCCAAAGCCACCCAAAGTCCCCCATCTCCCCAGCCAGACCACCTCTCCTCGCCAGCGTGGCTTTTTGAGGACAAAAAGTGAAATTTCGGGAGCTGAAATTCCTTATTTCCCACATGACAGAACCAGCAGCAGCACGGAGCAGAATCCTGCTGAATGGACTGAACTTTTCTAGGACAATGAACCAAAGAAGATTGGGTAATTAAGAGACTGAAGAGCGGCACAAACAGCGCTGAATGCAGTGAAAGAAAAATCCCTGGCCTGGTCCCAGCTCCTGGCTGGGGCCCAAAAAAACCCACAAACAACAAAAAAACACAACAATAAACCACAAAGACAACTGTGGGAGGAGTGTGAAAATATACCAACACACATTTCCAGCAAGGCCACGCCAAACATTCCAGCCCTGCTTAGTATTTTCCAAACTTTTTAAATTTAATTATGGCAGAGAAAGAAGAGGTTCCCAAGCCCATGGCACAGGGAACAATCGGAGGCTTATGCAGCCACAGGGCACAGGCTGCTCCTCCCCAAGGCCCCTTGGCACCGCACCGCAAAAACCCAGATATACCCAAAATATACAGACTGAGAGCTGGGGCTGTTCAGCCTGGGGAAGAGAAGCTTGTGTGGAGACCTCACAGCACCTTCCAGGACCTGAAGGGGCTACAAGGAAGCCGGAGAGGGATTCTGCATCAGGAACTGGAGTGACAGGACAAGGGGGAACAGCTTCAAACTGAAAAGGAAATTTAGGTGAGATATATGGAAGAAATCCTTCCCTGTGAAGGGAGTGAGGCTCTGGCACAAGTTGTCCAGAGAAGCTGTGGCTGCGCCATCCCTGGAAGTGTCCAAGGCCAGGCTGGACAGGGCTTGGAGCAATCTGGGCTAGTGGAAAGTGTTCCTACACATGGGACTGGATGAGCTTTGAGGTCCCTTCCAACCCAAACCATTCCGTGATTCTATGATTCAGAAAAATCCAATTAGAGCTTAATGTTCCCCAGACTGGAACTGTTTCTGTTTCGACCTCCCATTCTCTCAACAGACCCTGCACTTCCCCTGCAGCACAAAGGAAATCTCCTCCTTTACTGCTGCTCCTGGATTGAGTGAAAAATGATCAGCCAGAAACTGCAGCTCTCACATAATGGCACAACGAAGTGACAGATGCAGCACTGAGTAAGTGACAGGAGTTTTAAGAAGTTCAGGGAGAGCTGACGAGAAGCACAATAAGCACAGTTAACAGCACACAGAAAAATAAGCCCAGGAACAGAAAGCAGGAATTAATAAAATGATAGCGTTAAGTAACAGCTAAAAAGAACCAGCAATTATTTATGAAATAAAGATGCTGACAGCTTTGGCTTTAAAGATTCCTTCTGCTATAACTATATAATTTCTGCAACAACCAGATCATTGGTTGTTAAGGAAAAGGAAAAATATTTTTTAAGAGCTTCTTCTGGTAGCACCAAAGTGATGGATGATATCAATAATACACACACAGAGTGCGAGGCAGCACCCAGCTCCCAGCCTCCTCCTTCCCAATCTCTGGACAATCATTTTCCCCTTTACCTTTGTATGGAAAATCCTAAGACAAATTTGCCAATTGCCATGAGTTGCGCTAATTCTAATTACCAAGGCAAAATGTCTTTCAAGGAAGGATAAAGGCCACCCTTGAAGTTTGCAGCTCAGCATTCACCAGAGGCTCACGAGCAGGTAGGGATGGAGTGGTGGGAGAGCAGATTCAGGTGAGGCAGCTCACCTGCGACCAGGTATTCCCAGAGCTCATCCCCAACTGGACAAAGGACCTGTCACAGGCTTGGAGGGCACAAGGAGGTGAACTAAGTTAACCCAACTCTTTTAAAAAGAACATAAATGTTTACTTCAGTATTTATTTCAAATAATTACGTTTCTCTAGCATGACCTCAGGAATTTTGCACAAAATCCTGACTCTAATCAACGGCATCCCTCCACCCCTGGTTTTTGTCTCTAGAATTCAGCCCTTCCCCCAATCAGAGAACACAAATGCTGCCGGTGACCAGCCACACACTCCAGACTCCTCATCATGTTCGTGGCCTCCGCTGGACCCTCTCCAGGAGCTCCTTGTCTTTCTTCGAGCAGTGGAGACCAGAACTGAACATCACACTCCACATGTGGCCACTCATCAGGATTAAAGCCACCTTCTCACTTCCCACTTCCGTGGCATTTTCCTGCTCCCAGCCTGTGGCTCTGCCAACGTTCCCTCAGGACAGCAGCCACAGGGGCCACCTCTTCCAGCAGCCTAAAGGTCACCTGCAGCCACAACACCACCTCTTCATCCCTGTCAATTAGCTGAGAGCACAGAATAATAAATAAAATAAAATAAAACAACAACGAGGAACTCCATCGTAAAACACTTGGAGAAAATGACTTATCTAATTCTAACTGGAATTTTACGAGCATCCAATTCAAATAACCTTTCAACAGGAGTAAATAAAAATCTTATTAAAGCAAACAGGAGTGACTAGGTGAGAGAGCAGAGCTAAAAATAGCCATGTTTAGCCCCGATACAAGTGTTCACAATGTCACTGATTGAAAGGAAGCTGCATCTATTTACAGCAGGCCTGAACGTGGTCCAAAACGCTGATGTAGCCTCTTTCTAGTAGGCAAAATAGCAAATTAGAGAACAAAAATATCAAGCTGTTTCCAAATCCTCCCGAAACGTGCTGTGTATAAATACAGAATCCTGACAAACAAAGCAGCACTGACATCTGCACCAGACACGGGCTCCTTTCCCGGCGCTCCGGCCAACGGCTCCCGGGCAGGAAAAGCTTTGGGAATGTCTCTGCAAAGTCTGCAACGCAGGGTCTGGCCCTGTTTAGGGCACTTAAAGGTCTCCAATCTAAGTCTCTCCAAGATGTCTCTCACGATCTTTCTTGCTCGGAGAACTCTGGCAACAGCAAGAAGCCGTGGCCAGAGGGACATGTCACCTCCTGCTCTCTGCAGGACACTGCACCAAGGTGGGGGTCGGGCTCTGCTCCCAGGGAACAGGGACAGGACAAGAGGAAACAGCCCCAAGCTGTGCCAGGGGAGGGTCAGGTTCGACATCAGCAGGAATTTCTTCCCAGAAAGGGTGGTCAGGCACTGGAAGGGGCTGTCCAGGGAGGTTTGGAGTCCCCATCCCCGGAGGTGTCCAAAGAACGCCTGGACGTGGCACTCAGTGCTCTGGGCTGGTGACAAGGTGGGGATTGGTCATGGGCTGGACTTGATGGTCTTGGAGGGCTTTCATGACCCAAATGATTTTGGGATTCTGGGGCATCTCCTCCAAAGAAATGTGTCTCATGTAGAACTGCCACAGGACAGCGAAGCTCAGCCACCACACCACGGCGACACTACAGCACAGCTGTGTTTAAATCCAGCTGTGGGTGTGTTCGACCTCCCGAAACAGCCCTCAGTGACCTTCAGATCCATCAGTACCAGTAACAGATCTGGGTCACAGACACAAACACTGGGACAAAGTCTACTATTAAACCACATAAAAACTGTAATTCTCACCAGCCTGCAATTGTCACAGAACACCAGGTTCAGACTCCCGTTCTGTACAGTGCCCACACGGAACTGCCACAGCACAGGGTAATTCAGGCCACCTGAGAGCTCCAGAACTCAGAGAACCACCAATTTCCCTCTCCAGGAACAAAGATTATCAGGGAAAACTGTGTAGGAATTGTGCTCCGGCAAGGTCCAAAACCACAAAAATCCTCCCAACCCAGAAAGCACCACACATTCCACTACTTTTCTTTCCCTAATCTATTCTTTCCTAATTGAGCCTAATGTTCATTCACTTTGCATTAAAAATAATACATTATAACAGACTGAAACATATTCCCATGCATAGAAAGCAGGGGAAAAGAACAAACTGTATTTCACGAGAGGACGTGCATCCAATGGTGAGGAGCACAGAATAATTTCCCTAGAACAGAACCAAATTGAGCTCAAAATTAGGCTGCAAGTTGCCAGGTAGCTTGTTTAATGACGTCTAGAAATCATTATATGAAAATAAGCTTTGGCTAAAAGGTTTTACATGTTGTCAAAGGAACTTCTTATTTCCAGGCGTATTTTCCAAGAGCTTTTCACCCAGGGAAATCATTGTTCAAGCTTGGTCAGCCCTCTTTCTAAACACCAGACTTGTGCATGCCTGAAATTCCTGCAGGGAGAGGAGCAGGAGAGCTGAGCTGCTCCTCCAGCACTGACACTGGGAACACAATGGAGGGGTATTCACAAAATCTGGGTCAAATCTCAAAAGCTTGAGGTCTGACAAAGGTAAGAGCATCTCAAGCAGTGAATATATAGATTTAAAAAAAGCACTCAGTTATCATTATTAGGCTGCCTAGAGAAGCTGTGGCTGCCCCATCCCTGGAAGTGTCCAAGGCCAGGCTGGACAGGGCTTGGAGCAACCTGGGATAGCGGAAGGTGGAACCGGATGAGCTTTAAGGTCCCTTCCAACCCCAAACATTCAGGGATTCTCTGAATATCCTCATGAAATAGTAGTTCTGAATACTGAACGTGTGATAAATCATTTTTTAAAGCCATGGAGAGAAAAGAAGGGGGAAAACTTCTCTCTGAACCATATTTACCACGTATCTTTCATATTCTGGTCTCCCTCAACATGCAGATTCCAGCTGAGTGAAGTCGAGCATCAAAGGCATTCAACATATCAAAGGTGAAAGAAAAAAAGAGGGTTTTCCACAAGAAAAAGCTCTTCTAAAAGATGGAGGAGTAATAACACTAAACAGAGATACACAAAAAGATTCTAATTTTTTAAAAGGACCACTAAGCACAGAATTGAAGCATTTCATTTCAATCAGTTATTGCAAAGAACGTGATTTAATTCCTTCACTAAATCTTATCAAGGAATATAGAGTACTTGAGGTTTTCTTCTTTCTTCACTTGTAAATAGAAGAAACTCCCACCCCTTTACAACTGGTAATAGAAGGTACCAGCAAGCTATGGGCAAGCTAACAACCAGGAGCAGCTTAAAAACCTCACGGTGGTGGATTGGGTTTTGTTGTCTCTGTTCTTTCCCCACATCACAAATCAGACCCTGAAGGACGTGAAAGTTGTTATTCTCCTGACCGGTATTTTTCCACTATACAGCATTTTTAAATTAATTACATAACACAAGCCAACATCCCTTTATTACTGAGAATCACACTTTTCCTTCTGCCCTGCTCCAAGCTATGAACTTCACTGTTACCAATTACTGAACGCACAAATTACACTGGGAGCTGCAGTTCTGCTCCTCAGGAAGGGCCTCGATCCAGGCGTGGTTTTTAGGTGGGAGCAAGGTGACAGGATCATTTGATGAAGATATGGAGTAACTCCACCACAGAAGGGTGTTCTCAAGCCCCTGGTGCCAGTACTTGCCTCAGCAAGCTCTGCTCAGTATGTGAACCACTGTGAAGAGCCAAATTGTTCAGCCAGAGCATCGAAGAACTGTTGTGCTGTGGTCAAAATCAAAACACAAAGCCAGCAGTATTCAGTTGGTAAATACACACAGCACTTAGGTAAAGAGCAGCAAAACCACTAAAACAACAGTGACAGAGCCCAGCTGATTCTCCTGCAGGAATTTCTGAACCTTCCTCTGGTTCATTCTGGCTCTCTGAGAAAGCTGCTGTGAGCTGGAGGCTCAGAAACAGACAGTTCTGCTGGTTTTCCTCTTTTAATCACAGAAATTACGGGCAGAAGTATCTAGAAACATTAAGAAACTGGTTTGCATGTTACTGAGCCCACCTATCCAACCTCCATGGACACGTGTGACAGCAGGATGGCACGGAGGCCCTGGCTGGACAGGGCACTGTCAGGGAAGGGGGTTTGCCAGGTGTATTGCCCACGTTCTTTTATAGGACAGATGTGGGTACGGACCAATAAAAGTGTCTGGAAATGGGATAATTGACAACCAGAGCTCCCCAGCTCCTCTGCTCAGCAACTCTGACCGCTCCACCCCTTAAATGCACTGCTGAAAGTGAGAACACTTAATAGCTCCAGTAATTTAGATTCTACTGACTGGCGCTGGTTCTGAGCTGTTCTGTTACTGCTGAGTGATCCCACTGAGGGGAATGAGCAGCACCGGCAGGCCCAGAGAATCTGCTTTATTAGTAACACACAGCTATGCAGGTAAAACTCATTAAAGCTGTTATTATGCCACCTTACAAACATGGCAAACTAATATTTCCCTATTTCACAGTGGTGTTCAGAGGCTTAATTAGTCCGTGAACTGTTTCAAGACACATTGATAAAAACTCCACGGGGGTGCAGCTGTTTCGGATTGACTGAGGAATTGCTGGGTGGGAAGAAGTGGAAATCAGGACGGCGTGTGAACAGCGGTGGTACACAAGGAGAAGATTCCACCAGGAACGGGTGAAGAAAGCCCAGGTGAGGACAAGCAGAGAGAAAACACCACCTTTGGGATGGAAGTCACTTTGCACAGTATTAATCACGGAATATCCAGAGCTGGAAGGGACCCACAGAGATCATCAGTCCAGCTCCTGGCCCTGCACAGAGACCCCAAAAATCCCACCCTGTGCCTGAGAGTGTTTTCCAAATGCTCCTGGAGCTCTGGCAGCCTTGGGGCTGTGCCCATTCCCTGGGGAGCCTGGGCAGTGCCCCACCACCCTCTGGGGGAAGAACCTTTCCCTGATATCCAACCTAAACCTCCCTGACACAGCTTAAAGCCACAGCAAAGGGAGCTCGAGGAGAGGCTGGAGAGGGCTGAACCAACCACCCAGGGCCCCTCTGATCCGAAAGGAATGAGTTTTCCTACAGGCTTCCAGGGACACACCTCTGGCAGGTGCACAGCAGGGCAGGCGTTTGTGTTTGCGTGTGTTCGCTGGAAGCTTCCCTGGAAACACCCAAGGGAAATGCCATGCAAATAATTTGTCATTTGTTCTCTCTAGAATAGAATGATACTCCTTAACACTCTCTTCTTCTCTCCTGTGATACTACTTCAGTTCAAAATTGCCGGTTTGCCTGGAATTCTTGATAATTTAACCCAAAAACCGTATAATTGCACTGCTCTGCTGAGATAAAGACTTTCTCCTCATGCCTTTTATCTTCCAAGAACTGTACTGCATATAAATGCTAATCTACCAGGATGTGTACATTATCCATCACGGGACGTTCCAGATGATAGGGTATATATTTTTCCTATTTTAAAGCTCAGATTTAATCTGCAGCTCCCCTGGGAAATCACACAACTCAGCATCTTCAACCCCCCCACAAAAGCAGGCAGGGAGATCAGGCTGCAGCCCAACAAAGACATGCTCAATTATTTATCATCAAAAGAAAATCCAAAATGAATACATGCATTTTGATAGTGCCTTTGGATACTCTTTATCCCTGACACCAAGGCAGACAACTCCAATGCACATAAAATCTACAGCAGGAGCTTCAGCAACACCCCTCAAAATGATCTTCGATGTAATTCACGCCAAGTATCACTTTATTTTCCCACAAAATAAGAGGGTGTTCAAAGAAATGTAGCTTCCAGTAACACTGAAATTATGACATAATAAAGAGATCTTAAATCTAACACTCATTTGGTGAAAAAACATTGCCAACAGTACAACGGACCAACTTCTAGAAGGCTCAGAGTGGGGATTTTCTCTTTCACTGTCCTCCCCACCCCCATTTGGTGCAAGCAGAGAATTATGTGAGGAGCAGATCCCCTGTGAAATGTCTCACATTTAACGGTTTCTGTTTCAGTTTACAGCCACACGGTTTCCGACGTCTCCTTGTGGTTTGGGTTCTGTGTTGTTTTTAACTGATCACACAACTGTCCAAGGACAGAAGGGCTTCCACAGCCCCCTGAGAACCTCCTGCAGGCTGTCCACAACCCACGTCCCAGGCTGATCTTGTACTGAGAGTTAGAAATACCATGAGGAAGAAGAAGATCAGTCTTCAAACAGCATTCTAAATGTCATCTTTTGTTCGGAAGGCAACTTCCTAATTTTGGTGGTGACTACCTCTTGTGTGGTGGCTGCCAGGTCAGAACCAGAACCTCAAAGTAAAACCACTCTGAACAAACAACTTGTGCCCCTGCTTTTACAGAAAACCCACCCAGTTACGATGTCCCTGCTGCTTGGCTGCACATTATTTAACATCAAGATACCAGAACAGAGCAAAATAATCACAGTGCTCATGATACAGCTCAGAAAAGTCATCCCTGCTCACTTCACAGCCAAAAACTCAGGTGGCTTTTCTTTACTCCCGACCAAGTTTTATTGCCTTCATTGTTATTTCCTCAGAGGACTATTTAATTAGTCCAGAATGCCAACAGCACATAGATCTTCTGCTTAAATTAAACAATAGCTTAAATAATGCTCTAGGGAGGCACTTTTCCCAGCCTGTTATTTTTAGGCAGCTCAGGGAGCATGGTGCCAGCAGAAAGAGGAAGAGCAAGAATGTTTTTCTCAACAGATTTTAACTCCTATCTAATGATTAGCACCAAAGCTCTGAAATAATGAAATATGAGTCCATAACTAGAGAAAGAAGCAACAGAAAGCACGATTCACTGCCCCCCCAAAAAAACGCTGTAGCTGTTCTCACCCTAGTTTCAGTTGGGGATTTTTTTTTTACAGAAAGTTGTCCCTGACCAAGCCGGAGGAAACAGCAGCCAGAAGGGTCAGTTCGAGCGCATTTCCCTCAAACTGAGAAGGGCAGGCACAAAAGTGTCTGTGCAGAAGGAGCTACAAAATAGACCAAACGCTCTGGAAGCCCAGCTGAGGAGCTACAGAACGAACACGATCCATGCTGAGCTGGATCAGGACAACGGGAGCAGGGAAGGGGCTGAGAGCCCCCACAAGCCCCCGTGGGTAGGAAGCAGCACTGATGCAGATGGCAAAATGCTTCCCCCCCGCTGGGAAAACCTCCAGCTTGGAGCTGGTTGAGGAGGATATGGAAGACAGTGGAATGAATCACCTCAGAAAGATCATCCCTCACTCTGAGAAAGTGGATGGTAAATAAGGAAAAAAAAAGGTTTGTAACTCGTTACGTCAACTACAAGTTGTTTTAATTAGTTCTATTTCACGAAAATAAAACTGAGCCACCTTCGGGGGGGGAAAAAAATGCAAGTTACTTCCTAGGCAAGGTGAAAAATTTACACTGCAGCAAGACCAGCTGCTGAAACAGCTAAAATACGTCCTGTTCTCATCCTTCCCCAGACCCAAACCCAACGGCTCTGCAAGAGATGAGAAACTGAGAAGGGTGTGAAAGAACTGCCACGTCCCACCAGCTTCAGGAGATGAGAGCAGCCTGTTTGCCTTCACAAGGGTCTCAAGCACTAACCAGAGAACCCAAGGCTGAACCTGAGTCAGGCACGGAGCTGTAGGATGCTTTGACATCACATCCCAGGATTTCTAACCCAGCTTCGTTCCCTTCCTCGCAGCGCAGTTTGTCTGAAAGCCCAGAGTCACACACAAGAGTCACTGAACTGTAACTGGCAGCAAGTTTGCTCCAAAGCATTTAATAACCAGGATAATCCTGTTCTAAAGCAATATTATGATCTAATAGATTCCCTTGAAGGCCTGGCAGCACCTTGGCTGCAGCAGCCCCCGATCTGCTGATTTCCCACCTGCCCTCTGAGGGCAGGGGGCTCTCCGAGTGTCCCCACCCCACAGAGCAAGGGAACAGGACAAGGACTCCACGTGCAGTTTTAATGAACTTGTGAAGCAGAGTGGATTCCACATGTAAATTATGGATATTGGGATACCAGAGTCATAGAACAGTTTGGTTTGAAGAGACCTCATAGATCATCTCATCCCACCCCCTGCCATGGGCAGGGACACCTTCCACCAGCCCAGGCTGCTCCTAGCCCTGCCCAACCTGGCCTTGAACACTTCCAAAACCTCTCAAAATGTCTCTTTTTCTAAAGAAACTCATAATCTGGTGTTGTAGAAAACAGGATGTGGTAAAAGAAAACCAGCTCAAGGTGGTTACGCACTCGGCTTCGAGAAAGGCTGTACTTCCCCAAGAGGCTTCTGCTGTGGAGGAAGCAGCTTCTGAAGGAACAGCCGGCTGGGCTGGGCTGCCAGAGCTGCCAGAGCACTCTTCTGGGTCCTTCTATGAGCTCCATGTCCTCTGACTCACCAGGACATTCTTAGAGAGCTCAGGATCGTTCTGGAGCATCACTCAGGGGGCAAACAGCAGTGCCAGCACCAAGGGATGAGAACAGCGTATTTGCCTTCCTGAGGGAAGAGATGCAAATAGGGGACAGAGCTTGTTTATGCAAATCTGATGGGAGCCTCCGGGCCATTTTCGTCCCTGATGAGCTTCCTGCTCTTATCCTGATCCTAAAGGTTCTGGTTTCCAAGCCAGAGCTGTCCCTGTGACTCCCTGCAGTTGCACACCTGGCAGGAAGGGAATTTGGGCCAACCTTTGGCAGTGGGACCAGGAAAGCAGTGACCCTAAAACGATTTTAGGGCTCACTACGAATAAACACTTGCAGATGATGAGACCAGCACCATAATTAGACACATTCATAGGGAAACATCCACAGGAACGACTCCACACTGACATCAGAGCCCTTGTATCACACAGCTGATCAAAGCCTGGGTTTACATTTGAAAGGATACTGAAAAACAGAAAAGAAAAAAAAAAAAAAACGGTGACCTGGAGCTGTGAAGAAGAATTTAGGTCTGGGAAAAAAAGAAAAAAAAAACAGAAAAAAAACCAGTTCTCATCTAGAGCAGTTGCCAAGGAAAAACTGGGGAGCTCGGTGCAGTTTTATAGTCAGTGTGTAAGGATAAAGCAGGGAGTGCTGGATGGCTCCTCAGCTGAGGAAATAACAGCCCAGGAGAGCTGGCAGCAAGGGATGATCCAGCAGAATTACTCGGAAATCCAGGCTCATGGAGACTCCCTGGAGCTGGAGAAGCATCCCGTGGGTCCCCCCACACCGGCACACCCAGGACCTGCCCCACCTGTGGTCTCACCACAATTCCCCCCC
>VZTD01002541.1:343565-359610 GCA_013397725.1 Rhagologus leucostigma
AAAAGGTGATTAGACTTTTAATTACCTCCCCGTACTTCTCCTCACAGCCCTTTGCATAACGCTTGCCTAAAATTGCAGGTACTTTACCACAAGCAATTATGCTAATGTCTGGAAACAGAGCTAATTGAATGGCAAAGAACACGCTAGAAAACGCAATCAAATTTAAATGAACAACCACAGTAAGGAAGTACTGTATTTTCCAGCGCAATGCAAAGTCTGCTGTTAAAAACAGTCGTGTTTAGCTTTAATCTTTTTTTTTTAAATTCCATTCTAAATCCTATTTCAGCTTCAGAATTAACTGAAGCTCCTGCACAGCATTCACAGAACTGCTCCTCATTTCCAGGTAATCCAGGGCAAGTCCTGCTCTGACTGTACCCGGGGAGAGGAGGAGGAAACCTCTCCTCTGTGCACAGAAACTAATATGTTAATGAAACGCTAAAATTCCAGGCTTAATGGCTACTACCAACATGGGGGAAAAAAAAGGAAAGATCTAATCCTTCCAAGGTTCCAGTTACCTAACTATAATTGCTGTAACTTATCAAAATAACTGCAACAGTCCTCACTGTAACGGGTAATGAAAAGTATTCAATTACATAAATAGAAATATCCATTACATAGAAGATGGTCTGTTTGACTTATTTTTTTATAGAGGGAAAAAAAAAAAAAGGACTTCTTCATTTCACTGCCCCCAAAGAGACTCAGTTGAAGTCAGGCTATGTTTGGTTGCTTAAAATTCCGCTTATTTTGCAACTGCCAGGCTACAGCAAAATATAAATGATTCAGCACAGGCACTGGAGCTGAAGCACTGAGGTGTCAGTACAAGCAAACAAGGTATCTGTGCATTTACACGCCAAAAGTTTTGGCCACAATAAAAAGTCATAGTTTTAAGCACAAGTACAGACCACGCTCCAATTGCTGAACCCCACTGGAAAGCTCCCCAAGACTTCAGGTGGCTCTGAGACCCATTAATGACACTCTGAGACACAAGAACGCTGATTGTTTTAATCTGACAATACCCGAAACTCCCACTCCAGTGAGCTGCACGCTGCCAGGCAAGCAGGAAGGCTTTGGGGCATTTCTGCCCCAGCCAGAAGGGAGACCAGTGAAAGCTCAACCAGCCCAAAGATGCCCCCATTGCACCACTTTTCTTGGGAAACCAGGTACTTTGTTCACTACAGTCTCACTTCAGACAGGAATAAAACCACTGACCTCCTCAAGACTTCCCAGCCCATTCCCCATTTTCCAAGACAGGAGCAGCTGTGCTATCCCAGCCAACCCACTCCTCAAATCTGCTGGACAAAGATCTCACGAGTCCCTCATGAAATCCACTCCCTGCTCTATTACCCACACCACCACTAAAATTTTAAGTTTTATTCGTATCCAGATTTTTTGTTTTTCGTTGGCACACTAAAGCTGCGGAAAATGGACTAACCTCATCATTTCTGCAACAGCTTTTCTGGTTTTGAATCATGTTCAACCTCACTTCTCCCTTCCACTGCACACATCACACCCTATTTCAATACTTCCCTGTAGGTCAGATTTAACAGACTGCTCAGTAAGGTCTGCTCATTCCCACTGCTCTTTCCTGGACTCTTCCCAGCAGGTCCACGTATATTTTTTTTTAATCCACTGCCAGGATGGACACAACATTCTGCCAGAAGAGGATTATTTCACATGCCTCACTGGCTACAACACTGATTTTATATTTAGTCGTGTGATCCAGCTGAGCCAACAGAGCCCAGGGCTGGCTGTCACAGCCAAGTCCCTGCCCCGAGGGTCCCCACGCTGTGCCTGTGAGATTGCTCTGGCACAGGTGGAGAGGAAGGACGCTGCTGGATTTCCCTGGGACCGCTGCATTTTCCCCCTCCCCTGGTTTACGGCGTTTTTGTCACCGTGCTCTTGTCCTCGGTGTGTCACAGCAGAACACAGGGGCTCTTCACCCCAACACGGATCTCTGAGGTTCCCATACAAACTCCCTGGATCTACCTTTCCATGGAATACTGATTAACTGCTCCACAAGTCCATTTCCCCAGCAGTTTCACCCCCTGCACGCAGCAGTTTCACCCAGGCTACATCCCCCCGTGCTGTGAGCAAGAACACCATGTCAGAGGGTCAAGACAACACATCTGGGATTTTTTCTCCTGCTCCCCTATCAACAGGCTCATTACCTCTGCAAAGAAAAAAAAGTTTAACTGATGTGACACATTACATCGTTGACAAGCCCATACCAAGTAATATAATTTTCTCCTCGATGTTTCCAAATAATTTAATTATTTTCCCTGTAGTTTTCCAGAACCTGAAGTTGACAGATTGCCTTGCTTCGTCTTCTTCCCTTTCACAACATTTCATCTTCTTGAAGACCTTTGTTTCACTAAGTCCTGTCCACCCTCCCATGTTCTTCAGACAACCTACAGCACTGGTTTCTCAGCAGGCATCAGAGAGACATGTAAAAACCAAACTGATCTTGAAAATATCTACACGAGCAACATTTTATTGAGACGTGACTTACCAATTTTCTGATGAAAGATCTTGTCGAATGTTAATTCACCCCTTTCCTCGAGGTATTTCTGCATAACACTGCGGATGCTGAAAGAAAAAAAAGGGGGAAAAAAAAGACGAGTTACTTGAAATAGCTTTTTTAAACCTTTGAAGAAAAGTCATGTGGAGCCCTGGGCGAGCTGATCCCTGGGGTCACTTCCCAGGGGACACCCTGGTCACCACTTGTGTTCTTTATTCCTGCCTCAGGTTTGGTTTGCACTGTGAAATAACTGCACAAGTCACCCCGAGCTGCCTGGGATCAGCCACACACCGAGCCAACAGCAGCTCCATTAGGCCCCGCTTGGCTGCAGTGCACTTAACATCTACTTTGCCTAATTTATAATGTCACAGTCACTCACTTAAACCACATTAACAAAGATTTCCTTTATTTGTCAAGTAACCTCAATATTCATTGTAATATAATGCCTATAAAAATTTCATATGGGCAACAATACAAGTACATAAATTTTAAAATCGATGCGAGCCAGCAGTGCTGGGCCTTGGTAAAGCAACTCTATTGTCACAATATCGAGTCAAAATTCCACCAGACTTCCTCTGTTTCCAATTTTAAAATCGATAATTTCCATACATACTGTTTATTACTATAATTATACTAATTATTATTATAATTCTACTATTTATTACTATAAAAATAACCCCGAACAAAGTACTCATGCTCTAAACAAGTCCATTAAATACCACTCATATTTCTGCAGCAGCAAGACTGAGCAGCTAATCCTTGCCGACCTCAGAGATGCCCCCTCTCGTGTGCTCACAGGGACCCCATCATCGGAAATGCTGAGAAACCTCCCAAATACTGACAAACATCTCCTCCACGGAGGCAGGAAAGTATCCACACTCCTCCTCAGACGAGGACCTGAGGCACAAAGTCTGAATGACTTGACTAGAAAAAAGTCTGTAATAAAGCCAAGGACTTTGCTGGAAGGCCCTAAACCCCCTTGTAGGAAAATATCCTATTAATAGTTTTCTGTGTATCTCCAAGTCCCACATGGAGCACGGATCTCTGAACAGTGTGATCCAAAGCGAGAGCTCTGGAGGCCAACCACCACATCAAGTCAGACAAGAACTGGGAGGGCTAAACACTGTTAATCAGGTTTGAGATCATAAATTATTCAGTGACGAACTTGCTGTTTATTTGTTCATTAAGAACTGGGTCTGCTCTCTGTGTATTTTAACAATCTAAACAAAATACTGATTTTAAATGAAGAGGAAGCAGTAAATAAGAGATCGTGCAATCACAGAATGGTTTAGATTGGCAGGGATCTTAAAGAATACCTTGTTCCACCCCCTGCCACCTGCAGGGACACCTTCCACTAGCCCAGGTTGCTCCAAGCCCTGTCCAACCTGGTCTTGGACACTTCCAGGGATGGGGCAGCCACAGCTTCTCTGGGCACCCTGTGCCAGGGCCTCCCCACCCTCACAGGGAACAATTTCTTCCTAAAATCTAACCTAAATCTTCTACCAACCAGACCTTCCCCTCATCCCTCTGTGCCTACAGAGGACCCACTGGAGATGAACAAGCCTGGCACGAGTTCCCAGAGCCCACAGCTCCCCCTCCTCGGTGCTGCCATCGCCCCCTGGCACCGTCCCGTTCCCACTGACCACCAGACCAGCAGTAACAGAATAAGCCTTTTTCATAATAATGACATCAAGAAAGCTTTCCTCTGCTCCAACGAGTGCACTGCAAGAAATTACATCAACAGACCTTCAGTCTAGACAATGGGAGAAGATAATGAAAATTTAACGTGTGACTGAAGCGCCCAGGAAAACAGCGATTGTGTAAGGAGCAAACCTCTCCAGCGCCTCCTCCTCTCCCGACATCCCGTACTTCTGGTCTGATGGATAATGTCAAAGGAACAAAATGTCTTTTGCAGCCACAGAATCTGAACAAATCTGTAAAATGATCACAGGTTACAGGAGTCCGCACTACATTCTAGCTCCTCAACGCTCGCACCCCTTTAAAAACATTGCTACTTATCCATAAGAATAAATAGGAATAAATTACATGGAGAAGATTATGACTATCCAGAATAATCACCTCCTAATTCTCACATGGAAGCTGCAGGTAGAAATCCTCTGGAGTTCAAAGAACTGAAGCAGAGTCCATGTATACTTCAGAAGGATGGAAAATTTTAAAATGGAGCTCAGCACATTCCAAAACAGGAAGAAAAGTTCCCTCTCTGCTTTAGTCCATTGACTCATTAGTTGCCCTACACGTAAACAATCTGGGATTAAAAGCTGCATTTCACAGAAACGCAGCCATTTCTGCAAAGCTTTCCCTGGCCAGAGATGCCATCAGCACAAACCACACGCTAATGCAAGAAGTGGCCGTTTCTGCACGAGTTCATCCCAGTTCACAGCATGATCCACCTTAATAGCAGCACTCACAAGGAGCAGAAACAAAAGTTGGCTAAAAACAAAATCCAAGGAGACTTCAGAAACAAAAGCGCATCCAACTGGACCGAAGCAAAACCTTTTGTTCATATATTTTTTTCTTTTCAAAGAGGAAGAAAACAGCAAACAACAAAAAATTCAGAAACGCTCCGTTTACCGTCCACATACCACAAGTCAGCTGAAGTCTGTTTAGGGCACGTCAAAAGTCAGGCCTAAAATTTGGTGAGAAATGCAGCTTGGACTCTGGGTACATCTTTCTGGGCATCTTTACTAAAAGGGTGGTCAAGCACTGGAAGGGGCTGCCCAGGGAGGTTTGGAGTCCCCAACCCTGGAGGTGTCCAAGGAACGCCTGGACATGGCATTCAGTGCTCTGGGCTGGTGACAAGGTGGGGATCGGGCACAGGTTGGAATCGATGGTCCTGGAGGGCTTTTCCAACCTCGATGATTCTGGGATTCTGAAATTGCTGGTTTAACTGCGAGCACGGGGCAGCCCTTTGCCACTGGCCCTGGGGAGATGCCCAGCAGTGCCTGGGTGTGGGCAGCTGGGTGCTCCTGCACCTCTGAGAGCCCCTGGGTGAAGTTGCCCTCAAAGAAGGAGCTGAACAAACACCCCAGGGCTGCAGAGCAGGTTGGAGCACACTGCCTGCCCCGAGCAGGCAGAAGATGACTTATCTGCATCCTCATCAAACCATAAACTCTGCGAGCAGCACAGGTCACTCTAACCTGGTCAGCTCCTCCACCTGCCCAGAAAAGGGATTTATTTCAAGCATGAGCTGAAGAGTCTGCTGAAAGGCGCTTCACGCTGCATCTTGGAGCTCTAGTTACTCCAGCCTTGATCAAAAAAACCTGCTGAAAAGCAGCCTTCAAGGTTAAACTCCATTCTGGAATTAAACAGCTCTCGCTGTCTACGAGCAGTCTGGCAGGGCACTGGCAGCAGCCGCAGTGCCAAGGTCGGCACAGGCGGAAAATGTCTACTCGAAAACATGTCTGAAAAGCTAAGAAGAGAACACATTATGTCCTTTCTAACACAGAAAGGGCCATGTACGGCAAGAGCATCCACGATCCTCCCTCCCAGACGAGTTCCAGCAGGAGCAGCAAACCAGAAGGAGCCTTGGAGAGGAGCTCAGCCAAAGCCAGGACTCATCCTTGGCTGCTGCACTGGACAACAACAGCCAGTCCTGCTGTTCCCCCGGAACACAGCAGTGACAGCCTGGGACTCCAAGGAGAAGCATGCCAAGCAGCAGAAATGAAACTTCTGCTGGGTGTCTGAGAGCCCAAGGATGGCCACTGGCACTGAGGAACCATCCATAGGGCAGCCAGAGCACAACCACAATGGATGCAGGAATATGCCCAAACCAGGATTTACCAGAGGAGAGGAAAACAAACAGCACTCGTTCTGACACTTCCAAGAAAGATGGAGAGGGACTTTTTCAAGAGCATGTAGCAACAGGACAAGGGGGAATGATTTCAAACTGGCAAAGAGCAGGTTTAAATTAGATATTAGGAAATATTTCTTCCGGTGAGGGTGGGGAGGCCCTGGCACAGGGTGCCCAGAGAAGCTGTGGCTGCCCCATCCCTGGAAGTGCCCAAGGCCAGGTTGGACAGGGCATGGAGCAACCTGGGATAGTAGAAGGTGTCCCTGCCCATGGCAGGGAGTGGAACTGGATGGGCTTTAAGGTCCTTTCCACCCAAACTATTCCATGATTCTATAAAAGTTCTCCTATTCATTTCACACGGATTTCGTCCCTGAAGTTCTTCTGAAAGCAACTCACACCTCAGAAAAGGAAAGGGCACAGAACGAGGCAACGGGGTGTACCCATATATACAATACGCCTACTACTGGAACTAGGTCAAGAAGCTCCTCACTACTGGCCTTCCTACTACTGGATCTTAAAGGAGCTTTGAATTATTTATCATCAGAGCAGATGATTTTTTCTTGTAAGTCAATAAGAGTTCAGATTTGTGGGATGTTATCTGGTGTAGAGGTGCACATACGCACACCACAGCTTGGAAAAACAATGGCCAGCATTAAAGAACCACACCTGCATTAAGAATGAGCAGTTCCAGTCATTAATATATTCTCCAACAGGCCAAAACAGAAACAGGAGAACAGAAAAACAAAATAAGAATGAAACAGCAGCTTCACAGAGACTGAGAAGAGCTTACTTCAGGATTTAACTCTACCAACACTGCCTGTATCGTCACGAGCAGGTCATAAACTTTATCTGCTCAGATCCCCAGTCTGTAAAATAAAGCTGGATTTATTTTTTCCCTCCTCTTTGTCGTCAGAGCAGGTACCATCCCTCTGCCACGTGTGGCTCCTGTGTCCAACAGCACACTAAGCTCCTGATGGCTCCTGGCACGTCCAAATTAATAATTATTTCAAGAAAATGCCAGATATTCATCAACTCCATGGCCAGTGCTTTGACTGCCAAGGTTTGGCAGTGCCTGTCCACTCCCTGAACTCCCAACATCCCATATCCACACCACAGCCACCTTCATTTATTCCTGTGTCAGGGGTAATAAACACTAAACACTCACAAACCACTGAACCCATTTCATTCTGCTTCCTCTCGGATTGCACCCAGCTCAAAGTTCAGCAGAAGTCAACACTTCTCCAAATGACTCGGCTCTCAATGCTGTAAAATCCATTTCACACGTTGTCACTGTGGTTCCAGCAGTTCATGGGGCAAATTCTCAGCACAGAAAGCCAGAAAAGATCACTACACCATCTAAACTGGTATTTTTATCTATTACTAGTAAACTCACAGAATCACACTCGGTCTTGGAGGTCTTTCCCAAAGCAAATCACTCTGTGAGTCACTTATTAATTAGTGCACATGCTCGGTGCTGACAAAGCAATGAGTGACCCCAAACTCTGATTTCACTCCATAAAACACATCACACCACACGCACACCCCACCTCCACGGGACTCTGCCATTTTCTGGCCCAAGTTTCGCCCATTTCTGCCCCATTTTGTGCCCTCACGCCCCCTGAAGTTCACACCAAGCCACCGACAAGTCATTTCACTGCATTGAACTAATGCTCTTAGAACTGTCATGGGTGATTAGCAACATATTTCGCCCCAGAACCCTGTGGGATGGAAGGGATTAGAGCTCAGCAACACCTGCCCACACCCCCCTCCTGTCCCTGCATCAGCAGCTTCACTTATGCAAATCATTTTAATGGAGAAAGTTCACAAGGAGGGAGCCAGAAGCAGGAGCTGCGTAGCTCCAACTTCACAAAACACCAGCCCCAAGATCCTTGAGGATCACTGGCATTATCAGCGCTGAAATCTGAAACTAATATAAAAGCTTCTAAGTACATGAATTTTTCAGGAATAATTACACCAAATTGCAGTGTCAAGGACTTGCCCTTCCACCAGATTGCTGCTGCTGAGAAATTACAAGAAAGGGAAATCAGAGCAAAATCACATCTCCTCGCTCCGACTGCAATTAAGGCATTCGCCAATCATAAATTACTTTTTTTTTTAAACAAACACAAAATTACTGAAGACGTGCCAATTTTTTCTAATCTTTCTCAATCTCAAATGTTTAGAACTTTCTTTGCAAGTAGCAAGTATAAACCCTGACTGAGAGACTAAGAACTACGGCCAACACTGACAAACGCCTCTGATTTATTTATTCATTTATAGGCTCAGGATGCAATTTTACAGAGATTTTAAATGTTTATTTCCACTACCCAAATCCATCAAAAAGTTGCTAAAATTGGACCAAAGATCCTGCCCCAAAGGCCTCTGAACTGAAAGCATGACAGGGTCAACAAGTACAATTCAAAGCACTGGCAGAATGGCCCAGAGCCACCACAGCCAAAAGTGGGTTGTTTTTTTCTCTTTGTACAAGTGCATTTAAAAGGTTCAGCAATGCAAGACTGATCAAAAGTAAAAATTAGGATAAAATATTTGGCCTAAGAATCAGATCTTTCAAAGCTCTTTAAACAACAAGTCAAAACTACAGGAATGTTCCTGTATTTTTGAACAATTAGGAAAATCTTGGGTAAAAAAAAAATAAAAAACACCAAAATCCTTAATAAAAAATTTAGAGGACTAATGCACAACACAGAACTGCTTCAAACACGAAAATGAACAGAAGATGATAGAGAAGAAATGGAGAAGCCAGATTGGAGACTGGAAAACAACAGCAAATGATGAGAAGACTCAAAAGGTAATGTCACTCCCGAAGTTGTGTCCCACTTCCATGGCTGTCCCAGCCATCCCTCTTGAGATATCAAGAGCAAAACATCCACACACGATTTGTCTTCTTTTAACTGAGTTATGGGATTGTTTAGGTTGGAAAAGCCCTCAGAGACCACCAAGTCCAACCGTTCCTGCAGCAGTGCCAAGGCCACCACTGACCCATGTCCCCAAGTGCCACATCCACACGTATTTTAAATCCCTGCAGGGATGGGGACTCTACCGCTGCCCTGAGCAGCCTGTGCCAGGGCTGGACAGCCCTTTCCATGAAGGAATTTTCCCTAACACCCACCTAAACCTCCCCTGATGCAACTTGAGGCCGCTTCCTCTGGGCATCAACTGGCTCTAACTCCATTCACCACCACCCTCCGGACCCACCCCACCCTCTGGACCCACCATCCCTCTTCTCCGCTTGAAGCTCAGTTTCACAGAGCTCGTTTTCCCTGCTGAAACTGAGGCAGAAACACAACAAACAACAGCAGCCAAGCCACATCCCCGGAGCTGTCACGCGGAGGCTCATTCTGCGCTCGGCCCCTCGGGACAGGGGTGTCTTTCTCCAAGGTCTGAAGCACTGAGCGTTTCACTGGGTTCCCCGGAGCTTTTTAATTTCCCAGGAGGACGTGGAAGCTGCCGGGAGCTCTTTCCTCGCGTGCACCTTGAGCAGAGGTAGAACTCCCCCGAGCACCCAGCAATTCCCAGCTCCCGTGCCGAGATCCCGGCGGAGCCGCGAGGCTGCGGGAGCCGGGAGCGCAGCTGGTGCCCGGCTGCTGTCACACATCCCAGACTCGATCCCTAATGATGGCTTTGATCTGCACAGCTCCACCAGATCCCGAGAAATCCGCCCTTTCCCCGGCTCCCTCCTCAATAGGACGTGACACGTGCTGACAGGACAAATTCCTGGCACGCTGGAAGGGGGCTGAGGGGCTCTGCGTTCCTTCAAACGCTTTCAGAAATTGTTATTTATTTCTCCAAGGCGTATTTATATAGGTGTTTAGTCAGTGTTGGAATGATTTTTTTTGGATAAGTATGGGGTGAAGCTCCTGTGGAGAACAGCTGTATTTTCTAAGCTAGAAACTGCTGCTCTTGCACCAATTTAGTTCAATTAAATTATGTTATTTGGTTTATGCACCTGGACCTGACGGCTCCTGATAGGCTTTTTACTAATTTTATTAATTACCAAAAAAAATAGGGCTATTATTGATAAGAAGATTAAACCAGGCCATTCCACATGATTTCACCAGAACAGAAACCAAGGGCTGCACACGCTCGTGTCCTGATGTTATAGTTCCAGTGCTGGCTGAAACCATTTCACACAGGAAGGTCTGGGCACTGAAAAGCCATCAGCTTTAAAAGGACTAAGAGCTATAAAGAGCTGAAAACACCTGGCAGGTCCCACAGCACCTGCAGCCCACCTGCACCAGGCATCAGATCACACGAGTGCTTCACGCCTATAACACAACATCACATTTCGGAAGCTTTCCCCAAAAACACATCAGGAATCATCCCTCTGTTTTTAGCACAGGAACAGAAGGCTGCACGCTGATCTCCCCCCAGATCACCCTTATTTACCTTTTTTCTTAATTAAGGTAATGACGCCTGAGGGAAGGTCTATGCTGCAAAACATACGCTGCAATCCTACAGCATCCCCAGGGCTTCACGGATGGAGCATCTCTCTGAAGGCCAGATCTCTCCTTCCTGTGCCCAGAGATGCTCAGGAGCTGAGACAGTCGAGGGCTTCCACTGAGGCTCAGAAAATTCAGCTTCAACTCCTGCGCCTGCCCGAGGTGCTACAAAGGTACATCAGGTATTTTCTAACCGGCTCCTGATCTGTACAGCGCAGGTAACAACAAGCTGTCCTTCATCCAGACCCTCATTCCTTGTCTCTTAAAGCTCTGCAACAGGACTTTCATCCTCCCGTGCTCTCCTGTCTGTTATCAAGGTATGGGACACTGCAGGTACAGTAACAGCTGAATTCCCGAGGGAGAGAGAGCACCCAAACAGAGCCCAGAGCAGCACCCACAGCAAGCAGGAGCCCTCCCATACAGCCTCCTACACTGGCAGGCCATAATCCATCCCTAGGCATGCATTCTTCCCAAGAAAATGCTGTAGTACAAAGCTGACTCGAGATGAAAAGCAAGTACACGTTGTCAGCAGCCCCAGCATTCTGTACGCACACCAAATTATTTCGAGGGAGCCATTTCTTACTGCCTTCACAACCACACACTTCTGCTGACAGCAAAGCAGGGAGGCTGAATTTCCAACCAAAATTTCACTACTCTGTCTCACCCTGAGCTAGTCCACCAAAAAACACAAGTGTTCAGCCTTTCTTGTGCTGTTAGTTGAGAAAAAAGCAAGTCTTTCCCCTTCCTCAAGCAGTTCCCAATGAACCCTCACGTGTGCCTTTTCACACTAGCAGTGCCAGGTAGCAAGATAAGCTTCAGTTTACTCATTTAAGCTTCAGATTTTGGACATCAGGAAGAATTTCTTCACGGAAAGGGCTGTCAGGCCCAGGAAGGTGCCCAAAACTGAACAGTTTTCTCGCAGCAACAAAGAAGCACCCAGAGAGACACAGAGGGCTGACATGGGCGGAATAGCAACAAAGACGAAAATTACACAAGCAATTGTCAGGAAGATTTTCCCAGAGACAGCACCGTAAATGAATAAACACAACACGGAGGCGTTAAACAACGCCAGAGAAAACACCACCAAAGTCACCCAGACTGACAGCAGAGACAGGGGAATGTGAGCCTTCAACTTAAGAGATTCACAGAAGTTTCACGAGGTGCAAGAACTCCCTGAAGGCCACCTCAAAGAAAGAACTGAAATCCACGGAAAGAGCAAAGGGAGGCCAAGAGAACAGAACTACAAAATCAGAAGCAAGAGAGAACAGAGCAATGATGCTTAACCCTGAGCAGGAGATGTCACTTGGATTTCAACAATATTCAGCACCATCAGAGGAGGAAAAGAAATCACAAACAGCTCAGGACAGAATTGGGAAGGCAAATCAACCTCTGTGTTTTCATCAACCCTCAATCAGAGTTTTAAACAAGCCAGTTTGAATACTGGGTAAGAAAGCAAAGGGCACATCAACCACCCTACAAGAAGCAGCTGGGTACCAGGGGCCAGTCTTCACCTGTACAAGTGAAGACGGGACGATAACTGAGGGAAAATGTCATGTTAAAAGCATGATTTTTAAGAAAAAAGTGACTGCAACATGCTCCCTTTTTCCCCAGCAGAGCAAGATCCAGAGGAACACAGCAGACCAAAGAAAAAAGACTGAGAGAAAAATCAGAATTAACTTGAAACAGAGGTAATTACTGGAAGCAAGTTAGAAAAGGAGAGGTGAGAAACATTTACAATCTCAGGGAGAGAAGCCTGGACAGATGGATGCTGTGTTTTGTTACCATGCCCGTGGTATTTGTACACCAAAAGCACCCAAAGCTTACGTGATGTTTATAGTAAGAAAGGCTTAATGTCAACTTTCCAGTGGCACACACAAGAGGCTCCTGGCGAGCCCTGAACCCTCTCCCATTTGTTACCTGATTTCTTGGACCATTTTTCTCAGCTTCACATTACGCAAATCCTTTACTCAAACCAGAACAAGCTGCTGGCAAATAAAAACAGCTGTTCTATAGTGCTTTTCCACTCTCTTTGACCAAATTAAGGGAAATGTAAAATTTACGTGGAAAAGTAAAAAACCTCAGCAGCCTGCTGAACAGCCAAAAAAATGCAGAGTGCAGTTAATTTACTCCTTTCCCACCAAAACTTAAGATATTTGAGAGCAATGCTGCAGAATAAGACTTAGGTTTCATATTTGCTCAGATTTCCACAGGGCTGACTTCATTCCCATTCCAGGCCTGATTTCAGCAGGATATTCTGTCTCTGACAGGCTTTCTGCCCACCCATGCGAATCTCCCTGAAAAACAGGCTTTTAGGAAACAATGTACGACAGAAAAGATACCACAGCTCTTGGCAAGGCTCTTAGGAACGAAAGGAGGAAATGCAGAAGGGAAGGAAAAGCAGATGACAGAGGATGGAAGAAGGGTTGTTTTGTTTTGGTGCTTAAAAAAACCAAAAACACATTAATCCTCTTCCTTAGGCACTCCCGGCTCATTAGTGTTTTCCTCCCCAAACTGTGATATTTAACGATTTCAGGACAAAACCAGTCTGAGGATAATTCACGTAAACTCAGCAATAATCAGCCCTACGGCCAATAAACTCTTCACCCTCATAGTTTATTTGCTGCTAAGCCTTGGCCTGCAGCCTTGGAATTCATTCTGCCGGCACTACAGCTATTTCCTTGTAAACAGGAAGCCCCCTCAAATTTGCATTACAGTAAACTCATTTGCTTCATTTAGCCTCAGCCTTATCTGGGAAAGATAAAAGGGGGCCGACAGGTGCATTGGGCTCCAGCAAGGAGACAAGGAGTAAAACCTTTGTAGTATTTCTGGAGGAGATAACGCCAGCGCACAGGACCCGTCCCTGGGCTGCGGTTGCCCGCCGGAGATAAACCAACACGTTCCTGTGAGCAGAGTGCTGCAATAAGGCAGGGACATTTATTCTCAAGCATGGATGTGATATTCCAGTGACCTTCCTGCTCTCTGTCCCAGTGACAGCCAGGACTGACGGCGGGGACGGCTGCGTGCCCGGCGTTACAGAGCCCAGCTCGTGCTCCTCCAAGGAGCTGCTCACGCACACGCACAGAAATAATGAATATCTGGAAAATTTGTTTGATTTCAAACAAGAGAGGACTCTGTGTGTTGTATTTTTTTACTGTTACTATATCAACCTGCCTTTAACCAGCCGATTTATGTCATTTTAAATGAATCGCTTTGCCAGCGATACAGAATATTTCAGTATACCCAGCACACCATGTCTGCTCTAATAAGAGGGATCAAAAAAACCATCCAGAAGCCAGCACAAAGATATCTGACACCAGAATAACGGTCACAGTTTCCTACTGTATGAGGAAATCCCTGGTTTCAGTTAGAAACTGAGAGGTTCAGTCATTTCGAGCACCCTAGAGCCGTTTGTGGTCCCGGGCTGAGGTAAGTCCCCGTTCTGTCCACGCTTCCTTCCACTCCTGTGCTCAAGGCCTGGTGTGTCCCTGTCTCGCAGCACCCCGTACAGCCCCAAACCTCTCTTCACTGAAGGCTTCTCACCTCCACAGCACCACAGCTCGGGGAGGGTGGCAAACCCTCCTCCTCCTTTAATATCTCACGCCAACAGGTTCTTCCACAGGCAGCGCAAGGAGCGAGGCACTTCGGCCACCGATCCTTTCACCTTCCCTCCTGCTCTGCCAAACTTCCTCTGGCACCTGGCTGCCTTTCCCACCTTGAGGAACCATCTCTCCCAGCTCAGGGAAACCACCGAACACCGACACCACGTAAATCCTGGAGCAGGAGAGCAAAGCACAGCAGGTTCCTGAGGCCTCGTGCTATGCTTGCTACGAGGCTTCCGCCGCGCTGGCCACGAGGGATGTCGGTGCAGGCAGCAGCTTCCAGCCTCCCCACAAGCACCAACTGTGCTGATATTTCTCATGGCGTTGGGAGGACTCCTCATCCCCTGCAACCCTCCACGTCCCACCTTTCACCTGCCCACAGGGGTCACGTCCTGCACCGCTGCACATCACCGAGGACAGCACCGACATCACCAGAGCACTGAGATACATGAAGCCACCAGCACCCCCAGCAAAGCTGTACCTCAGGCTAACAGGGCAGGCAAAATTTCATGGATATTGTACCGGTTTTGAAAGTGTAAACACATACCGGGAGAAAAGCAGGCACCTTTGTCTGTCCAGTAACACCATCCTCACCCAGACCTTAAACGCAACAGCCAAACTTCATCACCTGAGGTCTCACTGCCCCTGCAAGGGGGATAAACACGGGCTGGGCACCCTTCACCTTCCCCTGCTCTGCAGCCTCCCTGTGCTACCCAGCATTCCAGCAGAAAGGCAGGAAAACGAGTGAAGAAGTGGGAAGAGGGCTCCAGCGATCCCTGGCTCACAGCAGACAGCTAGGCTAGGCCACCAGCAGGCTTCCAAACTGCCTACACATTCTGCAGTAAAATTTGGTTTAGATTTTTCCTGTTGCAGTATTTTGTTTGCTGGCTGAATCTTCATTTTTTTATACGCACACACATGCACACACAGAGCCACGAAAGAAAGGAAAAGCTTAGTTTTAATTTCAGCAGTAAACAAGCAACGCTCAGGTGATTTTATAACACACACATAACCACGGGAAAAAGCTGTTTTTGCAGAAGAAAAACCGCTTTTAGCACCAAGCCCCAAGCAAACAACCTCGGCTGTGCCAAGGCACCCGTCTGCTCCCGCGGTGGGACCGGGGAAGGTCGGGGCGACGGAGCCCAAACCTGCACCAGCACCTCTGCTCCGTGAGCTGCCTGCTAAGGGCGAGCTCCGGCCCCGTCCTCCTCCCGCATCCCCTGTCAAACCCCATGAAGCATCACCAAAAAATCGCTCTGCAGAGCAGCACGGCCAGAGCGCGGCTCGGTTCGGTGCTACCGACTGCTTTGGACGGAATTCCTCACCCGCCGGACGGAGCACCGGGCTGCGGATCCATAAACCCCCGAGCCGCGGGGGTTCGTCCCTCAGGCGACCGGCGCCCCCCCTTCCCCCGCCGACGGACCCCGCGCAAGTTGTGCCAAATAAACACAGGCATTCAACGCATTCAACACATCCAGCACACCCAGCCCGGCTCCGCGCTCCCCACGGCCGGACCCGGTGCCGGCGGAGGCCGCGGGAGCCGGGGCACGGCCGGACCGTTATGTCCGGCCCGAGGAGGGCGCCGGGGGCCGGGCCGGGGCCGCGGCGGGGCGGGCGGTACCTGGGCTCGGGCAGGGTGATCTTCTTGCTGGCCCTG
>VZTD01002541.1:375412-451163 GCA_013397725.1 Rhagologus leucostigma
TCCCACCCCCCGCCTGGCCCCCAGCCCCGCTCACGTACGGTCCGGAGTGCACCAGGATGGAGCCCACTTTGTCCACGCCGGCTTCCTTCAGGTTGGGGCAGGCCCCGCTGAGCTCATGGCAGCGGCCCTGGAAGTTCTCCTGCTCGAAGATGGCAATCTGGAAGAGAGCAGGACCTCAGCGCGGGGGTCACCCCGCCCCTGCCGCCACTGCGGTGGGCACACGCTGTCCCCGGCCACCGGGGCAGCACATCTGCAGCAGCCCAGACCTCTCGCTCTCCCAAAACGGCGCTCCAGAGGATTTTAAGGAGTCTGCAAGTGCGAGCCATCGCTCCCATCCCTGTGAGGATGCAGCTCTCACTCGCGGCTGCCCGCGAGGCCCTGCCAGCGCTGTCCCAGTGCCCCGGTGGTCCCGGCAGAGGGATGCCCGTGCTCACAGCGGGCATCAAACAGCCGAGGGACTTGGGTTGTGGCTGGAGCACCGCAGCCACCAGCGGGACACGGCGACTCAGACACCCGGGGACAGCTCGGGGACGGCCCCAGGGCCGCCAGCTCAGTGCGGATCTCAGGGGTCAGCGGGCGGTGGGGACAGATCTGCTGCGTCTGCAGCGGTGGTGGGAGATCAGCACTTGATCTGTTCCCACCCGCTCCACCTGCACCGAGGCTGCGGGACGCCAGAAAAATCCCGTTCCCCTTCCCCTCGTCCTGCCAAACAGCTCAGCAGCGCAGCCAGCCGTGCTTGGCACCAGCCGTGGGTGCTGGGGGTGCTGGCAAGGGGAGCTCAGCTGCTGCCAGCGGTGTCTCGGGGCGTGATTTGGGCACCCAGCGAGGCTGAGGGTGCCCTGGCTTGTCTGCAGGGCTGGGCAGTCTCACACTGACCTTGGAGCTGGCTTGCTGCTGCTTGGAGGCTGGCATTTGGTGCTCGGAAGCCATCATCAGCTGGGTTGTCTGCTGCCTTGGGAGGGAAACTCAGCGGGTTAGAAGCTGCCACTGAGGACAAACTGGGGACCACGCTCAGAGCCTCGTGTCCGTGCCCTGTGTCCGTGCCCCCGTCCGTACCCTGCAGTTCGTCCAGGGAAGAGGGTGTTGGGACCAGGGCTCGCAGCAGGATGGGCTCAGGCTGGGGTTGTCAGGGACAAACCCTGCTCAGGGCTGCTCAGCACCCCAAACCTCCCCAGGCTCGTGGCAGAGCACAGGCTAAGGTCCTTGGGACCTGCCCGGGGTCTCCAGCACTGGGAACTGTGAGCCTGGGGAATTCCCAAATCATTCCCAGTGGAGCCCAGCCCCTGTGGTCGAGGATTTCCTGCTGTCCCTGTCCAGCAAGTAAAAGCTGAGAGTCCCTGTCCCACGCGGGTGCTTGAAGGGGCGATGGAGAGAAGCCCCGGGGCTCCCCCCCGCCAGCCCCAGCCCCGAGGAGCCTGTGCCGAGCCGTCCCGACTCTGCCTGGCACTGCCACTCCTTGGAAGGAGCCCCGTCCTCAAGCCCAGCGGGACCCTCAGTATCTGAGCACCTCCAAAACAGGTGGAAACGGCTCATTCCTGACAAAAAGAAGCGGAGCCATGGCCAGGTGGGGATGTCCTGCTTTGGGCTGCAGGGACGGGACTGTCCCCGGCTCAGCCGCTCCGTGCCCACACCCCGCTGGCACCGGGAAGGGACCCCGGCCCCGGGGATCGGGAGGAGGCTACGGCAAAAGAGAGGACAGTAAATAGCAAAGTCTTACCAGTTATACCAGTACCCGCTTGAGCCAGTGACGGGCTGGGGCCGGGAGGTGGAATTTATACCGAGCTGCAGCAGAGTGGTGCCAAAACTATTTACAAAATAGTTAAAGCCTGATTCAAAGCGAGAATGCTGGATTAAACCCCAATGAAAACCAGGGTCAGCTGATCCGCCGCAGCCTTTGTCTGCCCGAGCACCAAGCCCGAGTTATTTCATTACCTGTCACATTCGAGTCACCCGCTTTGTCGGGTTGGTGGCGAGGAGATTTGGAGTTTGCAAGCATCAGCCGAACGCGTGCCAAGAGCCGGGGCGGCCCTGGCCAACAAAGCCCCGCCAGCCCCGCTTCAGGCGTTTCGGGGCCAGAGATTTGATCCCCCCGACAGCCCGGCAGCCGCCGCCGGAGCTGCTGAGCTCGGCTCTTTCCATGCGCGATAAAACGCCTCAAAGCGCTGGTGAGCGTCTGGCTTTGCCCGTCTGCGGCCCGGGGAGGGAGCGCCCGCGGCCGTGCCAGCGCCGGGGGAACCGCGGGAGCCCCTTCCCGACACCGGCCCGGGGCTTCGGGGATGGGCAGGGGCTGGGGCCGGTGCTGGGGGCAGCTGCGGCAGGGCAGCAGCCAGGCAGCGCCGAGGGCCTGAGCGTGGGGCGCGCAGGTGTTGAGAGCTGGGCTCCTCCCACCCTTTCGGGGTCCCTGAGAAGCACCCCGGCCCCTCGGGGCAGTGGGAGCAGCAGCACAGGGGTTCCCCTGTGACACCGGGACAAAGCTGAGGTGACGAGGGGCTCAGCCCGGGACACGTCCCCGTGTCTGGGGTGTGCCCGGACGGGCAGCACGGCCGGGGCTGAGCTGGGGGTGGAGGGCAGCAGAGGAGCCCCTTTGCTGGCATTGCCCCCGGAGGCTGCTCGGGGCTGGGGGCTGAGGGTGGCTGCGGCAAAGGGGGTTCACAGTGGGGGGACACTGTCAGACTCCCCTCACCCCACAGAGGAGCTGGATTGCCCCTGTCGCCCCGGCAAGTGGCACCCAGCTCGAACGGACCCCAGATCCGCTCCCTGCCTCACACAGCACCTCCCGGGGGTCCCACAGCAGGTGATGGGCTGCAACCCCCTCCGGGGTCGCCTCTGCCCTGTCCCCTGCCCCAGGATGGCTGCACACAGGGTCACCCACAGGGTGTTGTCACCAGAGCCTGCCCTGGCAGTGATGTGGGGAGGGGTCAGTCCCCGGGGTCTGCAGCTGCCCCGGCTCCGGGTGATGGGGTCTGTGGGGCCAGAGGGGCCAAGGTGACCGTGCAGCTCCGCAAGGAACCCATCAGGCCACGGACAGGCCAAGGTGCGGTCAAGAGTTTCCAGCCCTCCCAGCCCTGGAGTCGTCCTCTCTTCCCTGTGCCTCCTGCTGCAGCCCCACAGAGGGACCCAGCATCGCCCTCCCCATCTTCTGGGTTAATCCATCGGGGTCCCGAGCCCTGGACCCTCACGGACCTGTCCCAGGTCCCAGTGCGGGGCACTGCAGCCCCGCAGCCACATCCCGTCCCCTCGGCACCACAGCAAGGGGCTGACACAGCGCTCAGCACGGCTCCTGTGGTTCTCTCCCTTGCCTCTGCTGGCCTGGATTTCGCTCATCCCAGCCCCGGGCGGTGGCGGTGCCGCAGCCCCCTGGCCGCGGCAGCCCCACGGACTGTTCTGGAAGCAGCTTTCGCCACTCGGGGCCAGGCACTCGCCTTTCACAGCCGCCAACCCCCGCCCAAAGGGAAAAGCTCTGGAGGTGTTGCTCAAGGACCTGCACGAAGCCCTCGGGTGGCCTGGAGCCCATCTCCCACCTCTGCCCCCAGCCCTGTGGGTCCCCAAGTGTGGCCACGGTGTCCCCTGTGGAAGGGCAGTGCCAGGACAGCTCAGTGTGGCACCCCTCAACCCCCCGCCTGCAGAACAGCCCCCCCATGTCAGAGCTCATCCCCCAGGAGAAGCCACCCCAGGACTGTGGGAAACTTCCTTGGGGGCAGGCCGGAGACCCTGCAGGGCGCTGAGGTTGGGCACAGCCATCCCGCCACGGGATGAGCCCCCTTCGGAGTGCACAGGGCCTGGCACGACCCACGGATGGCCGCCCCGCACGTCCCCCCCGGCCCCCTCCCTGCCCCGGGCCTGGCCGCCCGCCCTGGGAGCGGGAGATGCTGTGGAAAGGGACAGAGGCGCTGGAAAAACCCTGACGCGGCAGCACCGGGGGTTATTTTCGGAAAGCTACAGCCTTTATGTAACACTGCAAACACTGGCGCTTCCCCCTCTGCCCCGTGCGGGGGGTGCTGGGCACGGCCGTGGCCCCCTCCCCGTCCCCCTGCTTCCCTCCCCGACCTCCCCCAGCCCAGGACCAGGCAGGCCCCGGCAGCCTCCAGCTCAGAGCTTTATTGAGGTTTTTGCACAAAAAACACCACGGTCACGGCATCAGCCGGGGGGACCCCGCGAGCGGCCCCGGCGGGGGCTCGGGGTCCCTCAGCTGTTCTCGAAGCTGCCCCGCTGGTGCCACTGCTGGTCCCGCACGCGGCGCACGGACTGGATGAGGGGCTGGTTGGCGTCCCACTCGTTCCAGTGCCGGTACTCGCCCTTCTCGAAGACGTGCTGGCGGCCCCGGTACCCGGGGTACTCGTAGCCCACCCACCTGCGGGGACCGAGGTGGCGCTCAGAAGTGCCCACCCCACACCCCCACACCCCCTGGAGCAGGGCCAGCGTCCCCATCCCCATCCCAGTGCCCGTGTCTCTGCCTGCCGCAGCCGGGTGACGCTGCCCAGGGCCACTCCTGTGTCACCAAGTGCCACCGCATGGGCTGCAGCCGCAGGGCCCAGGTGGGAAACGCCGTGTGCCAGGAGGGGATGGAGAGTCCACGGAGAAGGGACCACAGCTCCACGGCTCTGGTGGTGGGTTAGGGCAAGGAGCCATCACACAGCCCCAGGGACGCTGCCCTGGTCTCCGTTACGCCCCGTGGGCCAGGGAAAAGGTGGCAGCGGGGAGGGAACAAGGGACACGATGGGCATGAGCAGCACCGTGGGAGCAGCTGCCCCAGCCCCGCTGCAGTGGCTGTGCCAGGCACCCCTGCCACCACCCCGGGGGGACAAACCACAGTGCCACGGACAGGAACCTGTTGGGGCATCCCCTGCGTCCCCATCCTTACGTTCCGTTCAGGGCCTTGACACTGGCCACGCGGTCCTGGAAGCCGTGGGCCCAGAGGCTGGGGACGTCGTCATCCACGATCTCCATCTTCCGCCCGGTGTATCCCGTGTTCTCAAACAGGTGGATCTTGTGGTCGGCGCTGTCCTGGGGGAAAGGGTGGGTCAGGGGCTGCCCCCAGCGCTGCAGTCCCCAGCGGCCACCCCAGCACTGCCCTACTCACAATCTGGAGGGGCCGGAGGGACATCAGGCTGTCGCTGCTGTGGCTGTTGGACCAGGAGTCCCAGCGGGGGTAGTCGCCCTTCTCCAGCACGAACTGCTCCCCGGCGTAGGCCTGGCGCTCGAAGCCCAGCCACCTGCGGGCCCCCAGCGTCAGGGGGATGCTCTCCCTGCCATCCCCTGGGGCTGCTCCATCCTCCCCACCCAGACTTACGGGCCAGACTCCACCTGGATGGAGCCCACCTTCTCCATCTCCTTCTCGGTGATGTTGGGGAGCTCCTCTGTCAGCTCACACCTTTTCCCCTGGAAATTCTCCAGCTCGTAGATCGTGATCTAAGGAGGGGAGAGACGCTGTTGGCCACCACAGCAGGGGAACACCCCGGGAAATGGGAGCAGCAGTGGATCAAAGGGCTCTGGCCGTGTCCCTGCATCCCGGCCATCCCGTGCTGGTGTCGCTCCTCGCCCGGCAGAGCTGGGTCCTGCTAGTGCCTCTGCCCTGACAGAGCTCTGGGCCGAGCTCCAGCCGAGGGTGTTTGCTTGGTAAAGCACAAGCTGGAATTTTGTCCATGACGGGCTGAAAACCAGCTCAAACCCAGCACTGGAAACACGGAGGGTTTGGGCTAAAAGATTTCCAGAGCCATGGGCTGCATCTCCCACCCCCAGCCTGGTCATTGCCCATCCTTTCCTTATCACTGCTCCCTCCGGATCCAACCATTCCCTTGGCCTGGCCTGGCACAAGCTCTTTATTCAGTGTTTCCTTCTAAGCCCTGTCAGGTGCAGAGACCCCAACACCTCCCCAGGCCCCCCTGCTCCCAGCACAGCCTCGAGGCTGAGCTGCAGGATGGGTTGGAGCCAGTCCCAGCGGCCAGAGCTGGGCACGGAGCAGGGCCCAGGGTGCCCAGCACCATTCAGAGACCAGGAGGGTCAGTGGGGTGACCAGGCACCCCCTGGCACTGTCCCAAAGGGGTCCCAGCTGCAACCCCTGAGCCTGAGACAAGGCGGGGCTCAAGGGACAGAGGTGACACCCACGTTCCTCAGGAACCTCTGTGCACCCTAAAGCAGATCCAGCTCCCGGCACCCCTCTATCCCACCGGCAGGATCTGCTCCCACCTCCAGCCTTCCCTGTCCAGGAGCAGCTTTGTGGGAGGCTCTGCAGCCACCACACCATCTCCAAGCTACAAACACACCCGGGGAGTTTCAGCGCCTGGGCCCACAGCCGATCCCGCCGTGCCGGGATGCTTCATCTCCTGGATTAAATCCCCGGGCAGCTGCACACCAGCCTGGCCGGCCAGTGTCCTTGGCAGCCACGCAGGCAGGGAGCAGTGTCCCTCCTGCCAGGCAGCAGCAGCAGATCCCCAGCTCCTCCAGCTGCCTCTCCACTGTGGGCTCAGCACCACAGCGGGGCCACCACCCACTGCTGCTGTGGGAGAGCTGGAGGCCACTCCTGTCCCCAGCACCACCTGCAGTGCTGGCACTGGTTCCAGCCCGGCGTGCGCACACCGCATCCCACGGCATCACCCGGCATCTATCCGTAACCAGTTGCCCCCAGTACACCCCAGGATACCTTGTAGTTGCCACCTCGCTCGCCAGCACCCTCCCCAGTCGCCATCTGCTCGGGGGGACTTTGCTGCTCGGTCATTGTGCCTGGAAAACCCAAATTGCAGGAGGTTAAGGCGGGAGGCACTGGGGTCACAGCCGGTAATGAAACACGAAGGATGAAGCTGGCACGGGAGCAGGCAGCACGGGTTAGCGCAGATCCCGATGCAGCAGCTGTAAATCCCCAGGGATGTCCAGGCTAGGAGCAAGCTCCCTTATCCATCCTCCTCTCCCTCCTGCACACGGGCCCCGCATCCTCCTCACCCAGGCACCCGCAGGACTGAACTGAGCCATGTCCCAAGAGACACGGAGCCCTCTGCCCAGGGCAGCTCGCCCAGTTGCCACTAAACTCCCATCTCACAGCCCGGCCTTTGTTCCCAGCAGGAATTTGTCAGCTTCCAGCTGCCGGCATCTTTCCCCACAACATAAACCCGACACCTCTCTCTCGCTCCAGCATCCCGGGGGACACCAAACCCGGCAGCTGAAGGCGCTGCCGCCACCTCGGCCGGGGTGGGGGGGGATGGTGGCGAGAGCCCTCTCCTCGCTCTCCAGGAACATCCACAAAACTCTGCTCAAACACTGGAACACGCCTTCCCCGGCCACGCCACGCCAGGGGGTTTAAGAGACGAATAAAAGAGCTTGATCAACGTCCTGAATCAAACCCTGCAGCTTCACTTCTCGCCACGCACGAGCCAAACCCTTCGCTCGGGGACACCTCGGCTCAGACACACAAATTCTTTGTGGAAGCCCCTTGCAGTCCCGGCGGTGCCGCCGCTACCTCTCCGTGTGGTTCCGCTGTGCCGGGCGGCGCGGGCGGCCCCGCTATTTATGGGTTGCTTCTGAACAGAACAGCAGAATTACCCGAGCGCTGATACAGCAGCTGCGTCCACGGAATTCCATCCATGAGATCTCATCTCAATAGCGCGGGCGCGCAGCGGGCTATGGAAACGTCATTCAGATTTCTCCCGGCCGTCCCTCGGACACGGGCCACTCGATTTACAGAAGATTAACGTCGAAATTCACATCAGCACGTTCACGCTGCTTCTTGCCAGGTTCTCTGGAAAACTCTGCCATCAGCAGTTCACGGGAGGGTTTAGCCTGGAAACCGAGCGCAGCGCGAAGCAAAAACCAGGCAAAACATCCCCGTTTGTGTGGGCTCCAGCTCAAGGTGTGACGCAGGGCCAAGGTCAGCTCCGGGAGCTCCGTGGGAAGCTGGAGCAGCTCAGGATCTCCAGATCTGTGTTTTTGCTTTAACTTTGGCCCTAAGCAGATTCTCTCCCTTGAGTCTCTTTTCATTCTCTGCCCCCAGCCCTGCTCCCTCCCCAGCATTTCTCAGGAACACGCTGGGAACACATCCTGGGGTGTGTGATGAGGGATTTCTGGAGCCAGGTGCCTGGTACAAGCATTTATCCATCTTCACAGGCACAGGATGATGTAAGGGGGGAGCACAGCCCTTCCACACCAAGTACCAAACTGAGAGCATTTCAGTCTGCTGGTAGCGGGCCTGACTCCACCTTTGAGAGTCCCTTCAGACCCAAACCATCCTGATTCCTCAGGGAATCCTTTGTCCAGCTGCACATATCCCCATTTACTATGGCCCTTGCAGGTTTTTCTACCTGCTCCGAGCGTGGCTCACCTTGAAACCAAGAACTACCCATGAAACCTTTACTGAAATTGCCAGAAAAGCAAATCCCCTGGGCTGGACAAACTGAATGGGAGAGGGATGGAAACCTCTCCTGTTACAGGTGTTAGAACGAGGCCCTTCATCCCCATCCCCATCCCATCCCTGATAAATGCTCCAGGCCTGGTGTGACAGGGACAACCCAGGAGGTGTCTCCAGCTGACTCTTCCCTATCCTGCCCATCCTGTGGTTCCTGATGAAGGAGGATTTGCTGTCTCCATCAGAGCTGTCCCACAGGTGCCACAGCTCCAACAGGCACAGGCTGAGGAGGAAGAATTTCATTTACGTCTTACCCAACACAACATCATCTGTTCTCAACAGATGAGAAACAGAGAATTTCTCGTGCCAGTCCCTTCCTTCCCAGCGTCCTCGTTCACAGAGCTCTGCCACGGCCGCAGGGCCCTGGATCTGCCTCTCCCAGCTCTCCACACTGACAAGGCAATTCCAGAAACATGACAGAAGGGGCACTGGATCTCCTTGATGCCTCTCCCAAACAGACCTCAATTTCCTCTCGCTGTCAGCCTCTTAAATCCCTTTGAAAAATGACTGTTAGAAAATAGATTATTTTTTGGTAATACCTGGCAGAGCTAAACTGGAACTGTAATGGTACAGTACAAAACACTGCAGCCAGAATATCTCTATTCCCTAGGAAACCATGCAATATAAAATATAGTATTTCTATCACACATTTCTATCACACAAAAAATGTATTTCTTGTGACCCAGATTGACAGACTCCGTAAGGCTACGTGGAGCAATATAAAAGTTTAATCTCTACAACGGCTCCTTCTAAACCAGGTTTGATACCCTTGTGTTTAATATGGAATGAGAAAACCCCATAAACCACCAGACCTTGGCTCTCCTCCTCTGCCAATCCCACCAGAAGAACCAGAAGTTATTTCAGGTTAACATTTCTGCAATACGTTTATATTTGAGTGAACAGGACAGCCATGGAACAGAGCTCACCACCAGCTCGGGAAGGATTCCCACCCTCCACCCTCTCCACTCCCAGTGTGAGCAGAACTAAGCCTGGACTCTGCAGCCCCTGCCAGAACACCCCAAATCCCATTAAAGCTCCATGGAGGATGTTTCACAGGATGGTTTGGGTTGGAAAGGACCTTTAAGCTCATCTCGTTCTGCCCCCACACCTTCCACTAGACCAGGGTGCTCCCAGCCCCATCCAACCTGGCCCCAAAATCCTTCACCTCCTAAAAGCCCACCTTTAATTCCTTTTGAAGTAAATACCTGGTTTTCCTTGTCAGCACTGGGCTGAAGGGGCAGATCCAACACATCCCTCATTTGGCTGCGGCTGCTCTCGCACCAAGTGTCCTTCAGGGAGGTGCAGACAGTGACCTCAGGCAGACAGGGAGCAGAGTTATGGTGACAGCTCTGGATTTCACTGGAATAGTTTGTTTTACCCCCAGAGCTGCCTTGGGGACAGCAGTGACAGCGCTGGGAACTCGCTCCAGAGGTTCTGTACCCGGATACACCTCATGAGGCAGAGCCACACCCTGTGGCAGCACCCCAGAATTCCCCAGCTCCCCCTGAAACACATTAAATCCCTGCAGAAATCAGGGATTAGCTGTTCCAAACCTTTTACAGGTCACACTTTGTGTTCCCAAACCTGCCTCACGTGCATTTCAGTTTGCCAATAACTTGCACACAAAGAACAGGGTGAAACAAACTTCTGTGGGGGTGAAAAGGGGGTGGTGTGGGGGGGGTACGTGCTATGGAAAGTCTTGGAATGTCAAAGGCTGGAGAACCAAACATTGCTTCTTTCTCCGCAGGAAGTGAAAGGCTCCGGTGGATGAGGACCAAATTGAAGATGCACGGATGTTAAAAAGGTGAATTTACAAACAGAAAAATAAAAAGGAAGAAATCCACAACTGGGGATTCCAATAAAAACAATGGAGCAGCCGTGCAAGTCCCTGACACGGCACCCGGAGCAGGGATCGCTGGGGATCACCAGAGGAGGGCAGTCAGAAAGTATTCCTGAATTCCATAAAACACATCATTCCACCTTTAAAACCCAGTATTGATGTGGCTTTTTAAGCAAGGAGAAACAGCTGGAGAGCTGTGAGGGGAGAGACATTGAAACTGGAGGGCCTCCATCACCTTCAGCATCACTTTTTGGACAAGAGCTGAACCTGCTCCAGGGCAGGATCCAGGAGTGAAGGAAGCAGCACATCTGAAGAACCTTAGAGCTCACTTCCATCTCCAACAAACAGCAGAAAAAAGCACGTGGCAACAAAAGTGAAAGCATAAAAAAATTCCAAGAAGCATCATTTGGAATTAAAATAGAATTATATAAAGTGTATTACAGTCTGTTCTATCATTTAAGAAGTAATAACATATTTATATATCTTTTATTACAGAGCGATAACCCGAAGAGAAGGAAGTCGATATTTAATCCATGTACAATATAAAGAAATAACAGAGCAGAAAAAACACTGTCCCATTCAACAACATTCTAAAGATGCTTTTTAATTAGACATTTAAGCATTAAACATTTCTCAGTAGTAGGTTAAACTACTCAATACAGTAATTTCAGTGCATTGTCCAAGCAGACGTGGAAATGCAAACACATTCAAGGGCTATGTGGAAACCTCGTGTCAATCCCCTCAGTTTCCTCAACACGAACAGTCACAGAATTTCTGGCCTAGACCAAGGACCAGTAAATCCTCCAACTGTTGGGAACGCAACACTGTCACCTGCGGGAGTGGAAAACCCAGCCTGTGAGAATGTTCCTGCGAGCAGGGACTTGCCTGATTTCTGGATATGGGTTAAACGAGGCCCCATTTGATGCGAGCGGGAACAGGCACCGTCATCCTCCTCACCTGCACGCGCTGCTCGGGCTGGCCCAGGTGAGTGTCACACGTGGGGCACACCCAACGGAACCCTGGGGTGCTGCCACGGGAATATATCCCAAAAAACACGCCAAGAGTCACCTTTTCCACCATCATCTAAAGGAGAGGGAAGGAAATCTGTGCAAGGTTTTAAAAGGAGCTGGGGGAGCTGAGTAATGGTGGTGGCTGCACTGACACGGCCCATCCCCATCTCCCATCGGCCGGCAGGAATCCCGGGGATCGCTGCTCCGAGGGGAGCAGAGAGGCTGCCAAACTAACAGTGGCAACAGCTCCCACGAGAAACAGGGCAAAGCAGCAAGGAAAAGACTTTTACATCAGACAGACATCTCCATCTCCATCTCATCTCCAGGGAGCACAGGGAGCTGCCACCGGAATAAAATCCGGGAGCGAGAGATGTGCAGATGGGACTTGTCTCCTGCCATCCTGCTGCTATTTCCTGCAGACTGGGACTGCAAATCCCCCCCTGTGACTCCTCCACGAGAAGAATTGGCACACGGTTTTGGCAGCTCCAAGCCCGACAGACAGCGGCCCGGGCGGGCCCCGCGGGAGCTGCGCTCCCGAAATGCTGATTGGGAAAAAGACAAAAGGAGAAGGAGCTGAAGTGCTGGTGCTTTATGGTTTGTATCCAGAGGAGCCCCTCAGCAGGACATGGGGAGTGCAGCCCAAGGAGCTCTGCCAGGTGAGGAGAGCTCTCCACTCTTTCCCTCCTCCACGTTTTCCTGGTTGAGCCTGAGGAACACCTGGAATCACCTCCCTCCCTGGGCTATGCTTTTAAAGGTTACTGAAAGAGCACTTATCTGGGGCAAGAATCAAGTCTGTCTTCCATGGCCATGGTGGTTGGTGTTTCAGAATGAGTGTCCAGAGACAGGGAATATCTGAGAATTAGGGATACCCAAACACCCGTGTGGTCCAGGAGATCTCTACTCCGCTATCAGCACATCTTGCCAAAGGAAGGACAGGAAATCATCTGAGAAACTGAAGATCACATTTAGGTTATCCCACAAAATCAGCATAAAAATAAAAACTTAAACCTGGTATTTACAGATTAACAAATAAAAATATGAAGTGGGACTATCTGAACTGCTATTAAAGTGACATTCAACAATTAACTGGAACCCTGATATGAGTGTAACATCCTCCCTCTTCCCTTCCTTTTTTGTTATAAAAACAGTATTTACATAATTTTACTTCTTTTTTTTTTAAAGAGAACTGGTTGACATTATTGCTTGATCCTTTTTAGGAAAGACATTCCAATGAAGCAATTATTCCACATGCTGACAAAACACAGACTATACCAATTCAAGAGTGACAAAAGTTAACATTTTGTTCATCTAAAAATTATCTCCATCTGCCAGGTCAGCAGATCACATGTAAATATAAGCCAATCAAAAATACATTTTACAAAAAATAATCAAGTTTCCTTTTTCAATATGGCAGTAAACATGATTTGTTCTTCCACTCTCACCTTCCACAAACTTCATTCTAAATAGGAGCTTACTATTTGTTCACAAAAAAAAAAAGATAAATTTGATTAAAATTATTATTTTCATAAACAAACACAAAGCCCAGCCAGACGCATCTCCCAGAGGTCACACCTCAGTGCTGAACACCTACAGAGTCTGTTCCACAGCGAGGGGAGTTCCCTGGATCACAGCACTCCCAAATATCTCCGTTTTCCAAGACTTTCTGAAGTGCTAACCGTGACCCAGGAGTTCTCCTGGCAGGCAGGTCTGAAGTGACCCTGTCCCCCTGACCTGACAGACACAGCTTTGTATTTGACTATGAACTGAAGCAGCTTTTCTCCACAAAACAGGAAGGCACCATGCACAGAGCAGTTGAGGCAGGAAGCAAACAGCAGCAACATGACATGGGGGTTTAGGTTCAGATGAGTTAAGGCTTCTGTAGAACTTCTTTATCTTCTCCTAGTTAGAATCACTGTCTGGAAAGGAAAACAGAAGGAAGGGTGTGATATGGTCAGGCAGCTGGAACAAGAACCCCCTAGAACGTGTTTTCTGTTGTAGTGCCACCTTGGTCGTGTCTATTTAATGCATTAAATGCTCAACAGCTGCCCAGAATTGTGCTGAAACCACACAAAGTTTTCAAACCTTGGGAAATCACAGCCCCAACAGAGTGAGTGTTGTGCAAATCAAATTATGTGCAGAGAATCAGTGGAACTGTGACAGGGACTGAAGGGGCACTGCCCTGCCTGGCACCACTCCCTGGTACCCCTGGTGCACAGGGCAGGGTAAGGGCGGTGTTGGTGGGGGCACAGTGGTGACACCAACACATCGAAGAAAATGTGGTTTTATCACTGCACACCTGCACTTAGCTAAGCCCCCCTTCCTACCCAAGTACCTTTTCAAACCTGATTCTCATAATGGCTCTGTCTCTTCTTTGATTTCAACTCCTTCAGCCACTGAGGAGACTTTTCTTCTGACCTAAGATATATAAAAAAAAAAATACTCTTTATTCTTTCATTATGAAAACTCCTGACAGAAACAACAAAAAAAGGAATGTACAACTTGTTGCATTATTTTTTCCTTCTACCAAGAAGAGCATTGGCCTCTTCCCGACGCTGGGATTCTCTCACCTGTCCTCCTTTTCCACACTGGAGGGCAGCACTCTGCTGCCGGGAGTGCCGAGCTGTGCTTTGGGGGATTTGAAGAGCTGAGCAGAGCTGATGTCACCAGTGCTCTCAGACTCTTGTCTTTTCCGCAGTTGGGCCTAAATACAAAAATAAAGAAAGGGGTTCTTTGAAGCCAGCATCCAGGCTTTTTTTGGAATGCAGAACAGATCACTCCAGATTTATAAAAACAAAATATCCCCTGAAGTGAGTGAGGGAATTCCTCATAAAGCACCTGCAGCTACTGAACTGGTTTATCTCCCACCTCCTGGGCTCTGCCTGAGCTCACCTTGAGGACAGAGTGATCCATCCCTGGGAACACGGGCAGTCTCTGGGCTTGCACAGAAGACGACCTCGGAGTGTGCTGGATCTTGTCTTCCTCCTCAGAATCTTCCTGTTGCATAGTTTTCTTCTCTTCTAATTGTTAAAAAAAAAAAAAAAAAAAGCAGAGGGGGAAACCGTGAGCCAGCTCTTCCTCTCTGCCTTGTTCCAGATCTCTTCCTGCACTCAAGCAGTATTTAAAACATGCCATTTACAAACTCCTACCCTTGCACCCAGGCTGATCACAACCGATTATTCCAGGTAGCTGAGGGGTTACCTGTGGAATCTTTGAACATCCAGGCATTATCTGGTTCTTCTGTCAAGGAAAACCTGTTCTCCAGGTCCAGCCCTCTGCTCCTGCGCAGCGAGTGGGACGCGGGCGCCCGGCACCGGCGCTTCTTGCTCAGCTGCACTCGAGTCTTCAGAGCACTGGAGTCCAGGACAGCCGTGTGCTAGAGAAACACAGACCTGGGGATGAACCCCACCTCCTCCACAGTGACTTCCCAACCCACTGGATTGCGTTCACCCGTTCAGTTTAATTAAAATATATATATATTTGCCTGACTGTTATTATTGTAGTTACTTAAAATTAGACTGAAGAGAGTTTATGATGAGGACGTGGTATTTCGTGGCTAACTGGGTGTAATCCTTTGGTCTCTCCAGGCTGTGGATACCTGAGCTGTATAAATTACTCGCACTAAATTAATATAAAAAATAACTGCAATAATCAGGAGTTTGGCTCCTAGAGTGTTTTATGAATACAGGCCTTGCTAGCCAGTAGCAGCTGAAGGCAAATCCCAAGACCGGGATCTAAAAAGAGCAACTACACAAAATTCCCTCGGAGTGCAGAGCTGCAGTTTCCCTGCCAGCCACAAACACTCAAAGCCACTCACCAGCAACAAGGACACTCCAAGTTTAGTGTCACAACATTCAGAAAACTTCTGTGATCAGTTATTTCCAACACATCCAATAAGCAGTATTGACAGAGCAAGTAACACTACAGAGCAAAACAAGGAGCTGTAATTTATTTGCTTGCTTAAAGCACTTTGCTGTTATAGATTTGCCTGTAACCACCAAATATCCCTGAGCCTTCCCTTCTCCAGATGATGTGGGTTTGCTCCTTTTCAAAAGATTTCAGGTCAGGAAAAAACTCCTCATCACACAGCATTTGCCAGCTGCACTTGGAGCTATGAATGTTTTTACAGAGACACCTTTAGCAGCCCAGGGACCAAACAGCACCTTCTGGAAGTGTTCAAACACGGTGTGGATGTGGCACTTGGGGACATGGTGGTGGTGGTCTTGGCAGTGCTAGGGGAAGAGTTGGACTCCATGATCTTAAAGGGCTTTTCCAAACTAAACAAAGTTCTTGCAGCACTAGACCTCATTAACTGTGTATGGCCAGAAATTCCTGGTCTTAAACCAGCTGCAAGATTCTTCACTATAAAAAAAATCCTTTAAAATTCAACGGTGAGCTACTATGGAAAGAAACCATTTGTAAATAAGAAAACTATTAGTGAATGTCTTTACGGCCTTCAATCTGCATGGCTGACAGCACAGCAGTCACTGGATGATTGTGTTATTTAATTATGCTTCCAATGTTCATCCCTGGAAGTGTCCAAGGCCAGGTTGGATGGGGCTTGGAGAAACCTGGTCTAGTGGAAAGTGTCCCTGCTCATGGCAAGGGGTAGAACTGAATGAGCTTTAAGGTCCCTTCCAACACAAACCAGGTTGGGATTCCATGATTGATTATCAAAGGCCAGCAGCTTTATGGAATCTCTCAGAGCCTAAACACTACAGAGACTTAGAAGAACACTGTAGTTTTGATCCTAAACTTTTCAGTCAGGAAAGCAGCTGGGAAAATTCAGTGCGGGAAAGGCAGAGCAGAACTGGTTGCACAGTTTCCAGAAGAAACTGCTTTGCAGGGATTAACTGAGGGAACGCATGAGGGCAACTTACATCAATGAAGGAGAAATAACTGCTCTTGTCCTCAGGGAGTGTGTCTCCTGCAGGAGGCAAATCAGTCCCGTCAGTGGAGTCCATGTCCGTGCTGGAACGGTCCAGGCTGGTGCTCCTTTGTTCTTTGGAGAAGTCATGGTGCTCAGCCAGGGAGGGCGGCTCTGTGTGCGAGGACAGTGAGGACGGGTGGCTGCCCGGGGGCTGCTTCCGCGCTGACACAACCTCATTTTCCAGGGAAGGAGATTCTCCCACAAAGCTGAAAATGGAGCAAATGGAATCTGTGAGGCTTCGGGGTAAACAAAGGCCTGCAAGGCCAGGCCGGATCACACGTGGTCAGCAGGAGTTAAATAGAAGTGGAACAGAAAGTTCGAATGCCAAGGGCAGCTGGGGAGGCATCAGGTACCAGCAGCAGCGTGTGGATCCCTCCCACTAGCACAGCCCTCACCCCTTGGATCCACAGTGTGTTGGGGATTGGGGTGTATTCCAGCCAGCTAGAGGATGTTTCCCCTCAGGAATGCTGGAGCTGAAGAGAGATGGGCACCAGGTGGCACCCTAAGGCAGGGCTCCATGGGCAGAGCTTCCCGTGCCTGGGGGAAGGAAGGTGGCAGCACCTGCGTCCCGGTGCTGGGATGCTCCCAGTGTATTCCTAGAATTCCTTCCGTGGCCTACACTGACAGGAATGAGCTGCAGGGTCAGGACTGAAAGCTGTACACAGTTGTGGCTGCCTTTGTCACAAAGGCTGGAGTATTCCTTGAAACAGCAGGAAGACTCTACTGTCAGTGAAAATTGTGCTGCCTTGCTTCTAATTCCCAGTTTGAAAAAACCAAAACCTAAAGGATTTAGTTCTGATTTTTTTTCCTCCTCTTGATAGAAGTCTTTTGTCACTAAGCACCATTTCTTGGGCACATACCTAGGAAAACTGTTCTAAACCTAAAACCCCATGTATATATCAATATATGCACATCCTTTAACAGTAAACCTTAGTATTTGGTACAGCAATCCCAGGAGAAAAACACTCAGGAGTTTCCTGCTGGATAATAGCATTCCGTCAGCACCAGCACATGATACAATGTCCAGTCTGGCAGAGCAGACACTGCCCAGAGGGTTTCCGGCACACGAGCAGAGGGAATGCTGCTTCCCTCCTTCACCAGTTGGCCCCAGGATAATTAAGAATGGCACTAATGAGCTCTGAGGGAAAGTCTTTGTCTAGGATTTTGGCTTCAAATGACATTTGGTAGCTGCAGCATTAGGCTTTAGAGCAACTGCAACATGGAAGAATGGAGAGGGGAGGGACAATCTGTAGGACCTTTCATGGAAATTAAAGCGTTGTGTTGAAAGGATCCTGTTGGATTTGCACGTCTCCAAAAAGCCTCTGCCCTGCTACATCCCGGGGCTGCAGCTGATACAATTCACCGAGGTTTTTCAAACTGAAATATTTTGAGAGCAAGACGTGTCAGAAATCCAGCTGAATGTGCGCTGGTTGGTGGTTCCTCACTCACAAACCTTCCCAATGGATTTTCCTTTGGAGTTCCTGCACAATTACAGCCCCCTACACCAACCCCTGTGGCACAGCTCATCCCCAAATGTGGGAAGGATGCCTGGAGTCCAAACTCTGTTATGTGCAGTGGATTCTTTCCAGTGAACAGCGAATTAGGGGGGAAATTCCCTTCAGAAAAATGAAATTGAAATGATCTATCAGGCACCTCTTTCTATTGCTTCATTAAGATTTCAGGGTTTGCGAGTGCATCCATGAGCTGCCCCTGATGTTTCACAGGTGCATTTATAGACACTTCTCTGAGAAATCATCCCTCACGTGGAGCACACAAACCCAGCAGGACGGTTATCACAATGGGCAATAAACTGACAGCAATCCTCACCTTCAGCTGCAATTAAATTTAATTAGTTTTAGCAAGACAGTGCGTAGAGGCCGTAAAGGTGTTGCTTCAGCCTGTGAAACGAGGAGTCAGAGATGTATGGATCCACCACGTAAAGCCAATTCCTTTCCTGTAAAAAACACTAATTTTCCCTATGAAGGCTGTTCTAACCTAAAAGAGTTTTCTACAATGCCAACTTGGAAAAGCTTACCAAAGCGCTGGAGAAAAATGAAAATAAAATCTTTTAGATAAACTAAGAAAAATCCAATTAACGCCTCCAAATTGGAGGAGATGGTTTCATCTCTGTCCATCCCAAGGAGTTACTGGCCAAAGCCCACTGGAAGCAGCCCAGAGGAGTTTCTTACAACTAATTCCATCAGTGATGCATTTCTAGAGGAAAATGCTCCTTTCTTCACCTTCCAAAAGCTCATTAGGAAAAGGACCGTGTTCATCCTGTTGCCACGTAATTATGGCTTTTTGTTTTAAAATTCCCCTCCTCTCCCAGAGAAGTGATGGAGTCACCATCCCTGGAAGTGTTCAGATGCCAAGCAGAGGTGGCACTACTCGGTTTAGTGGCCACGGTGGGATTAAGGCGAAGGTTGGACTCGGTGATCTTGGAGGGCTTTTCCAACCTTAAGGACTCTGTGATTCCACGAAGATGAGGTCATTCACAGAAGTACAAATGAAACACTCCTAAAATAATCCCTCCATGGCTCCAGCACTGGGAAATGCCCCAGACTGGAGGTTCCCCCAGCACAGCAGGAGGCTGTGACACCGTTTGGTCCCCACGGGATGTGACACCGTGGGGCTGGCAGGGGAAATGCTCCGAGGGAAGTGAGCCAGGCCAAACAGGAAAACTGAACCATCAACATCTCCTGCGAGTTCCTGCCTCCAGCTGGGGCGAGGAGGAGGCACTGAAGGCAGAGCCCTGCTCAGAGCACCCACAGCAACATGAGGAGAACGTCTGCACTGCTCCTGGCAGGGACTTCATCCAAAATAAACTGCAGACAAAATGCACGTTCAATATATTCCAGGAAGACTTCCATTATTTAGAAGTACATTAATCTAATTTCTCTTCAAGTGCCTGAATTAATACAGCAGTAATTCCCCTGCAATGAGCTGTAAGTCAAAATAAAGCAGAGCAATGGGGTGGCAAAATGCTGAAGAGTCTCTACACTGTCACCATTATACTGTAAAAAAAGCAAAACCTAAACATTTCCTGCAGTGCAAACAAAATTCCAGCACATGGGACTGACTTCAATCCTTCAGTGAACAGGAATGTTTAGGTGGAGCTGTTCTAATCAGGATGGATGGATTGAAATAACTCTTCAGTGCTGTCTGTTCTGAAGCTGAGACAAGCACCTTTGTTAAGAAACTGATCTCAGAAATGTCTGTACCATCCTGGAATCCAAGCTAATTTTACAGCAGCCTGGCTGTCGCTGTTGGCATTCACTCGGCTGCTGAACCTCGAGCTGGTCGTTACCCTGATTTCATAAGCAATAAAATATTTATAACACACAGTTCTCAAGTGCGGAACACACCAAACATAATTGACATTAATGTCTGCTGTAAGATCCCAACAAGTATAGCATTCAAAAGCAGATAAAATGCTATTTTCATACCACGCTAAGCAGACAGGACATGAGTTCAGGGTAGATCAAGCTGTAATTTACACAACAGGTGTACACTATAAAAAACCCTCACACTTTGCTGCTCTAGGTTTATTTCACTAAATCATTCTAAGAACAGGAAAGCATCAGCAATACTCTGTTTCACTCAGCTGATATCCCATTTCATCCTCCACTTCACCACCAATAAGACATTTGAGAGCCTGAGATGTGGACACAGACAGATGCACCCCGTGTCGCCCCATCTGAAGCCCAGAGTCCTTGTTCCAGAGGGATTTTGCTATTCTGCTATTCCAGAGGGATTTTGCCATTCTGCTATTCCAGAGGGATTTTGCCACTCAGCCCACCTGGCAGTATCGTGGAGGCCGTTAAAGGAATGGCGATGACAGAAAAACAGATTTAAAACCAAAGAAAACAAACACAAGTGTCCAAGAACAGGGCTTGGAGCAACCTGGTCTTGTGGAATGTGTCCCATGGCCGAGGGCTGGAATGCGATGATCTTTAAGGCCCTTCCAGAACAAATCATTCTGGGATTGCGGGATGGGTTGGAATGTGATGATCTTTAAGGCCCTTCCAGCACAAACCATTCTGGGATTGTGGGATTCCACCATTTCCCCCTCATCCCTGAGCTGAGGAAAGGCCTCACCTGTCGCCGCTGTGCCGCTGCTCGTTCCAGGTGCCGTACTGGCTGTCGGGCTCCTGCACCAGTGTGTCCGTGTCCTTCGCCCCCGGCGGCTGCCTGGAGAAGCATTGCCTCAGCTGGTCCTGCAACGAAACCTTGTGTCAGACCTCCAGCCCCTAGCTGAGGGATTAACAGGTCCACCTGGCAATAACGGGTTTGAATCTGCCAATTAAACTTGGCCGAGTGGGGACGAACTTAAACACGGAGAGCTGCTGTGAACTCGGAACGATGATTCTCTGTGCAATAATTCTCTGTACAATAATTACAGTAATTGTTTTCCTGGGCAAATAATGGATTCTAGAGGTTGGAGCTGACTCCCTGGTTTCAGTAACTCCATGCTGCTTTAATATTGCTCTTATCTCAGGTTGCACACAACTTCTTGAAGCACCGATGCAAGCACAAGGAATTCTGCTGGGAGTGACATTTCGTCTCCTCAAGCACAGCAGGCAAACATCAACTCCACTGCTCTTTTCCTGGCTTTAATAAAAAGATCCCTTTTTTTCCCGAGCTTTCTTTGGAAGACATTCAAAATAAAATGCATAAATAAATAAATACAGAGCCAGACACAAAAAGCCTTCTACAAACTGATGTAACATCCAAACCCAACGCAGGAGAGACCACGGTGAGTTTGCTTTGTTCTACTCTGACCTCTCATTTCCTGATTGTTTTTATTTCGTGGATCTGCTGCTTTCCTAAGAAAAGAGTGGATTCCAGGCCCGTCCCTTTCCAGGGAGAGAAGTGGGTCAGTGCTGGCACCCCAGATTTGCAGCACACCGATGTCAACACAGCCCTGCAGTTGTGCTGAGTTACTCAGGGAGCTGCAAGAGCTCCTGAAATCCTACGCTGGGAGCAGATAATTAACTGTTGGTCCCTTTCACCTTCATTGCCCTGAACAAATACAAACATGGCTTTCAGCTCCAGATCGGCTTTGCTTATCAAGATTTTATCTGACAGCAAATTACATGCTTTTCCACCTGCCCTTGGAAAAATCCAAGGATTTTTCTCTCTTTATAAGTACCCCCTGCCTCAGACCCATTGAGCAGAACGTGTTGCTAGGACTAGGCCACATCTCTTTCTCTTCAGGCAGCACACACAAAGTAACAATAATTAAGAAGTCCCATATTTAATATGTAGAATTCCTTCATATTACTGGGGGGAAAAAAGATAGATTGCATGTTTTCTTGTTTCCTTAATTTTCTACACCTAAGGAATGCTGCCTTAAGACTATAAAACCACTAAGGATAATTCAGCAGTGCTGATACCTGGCTACTGAAGAAATCCCACAACACTTCCAGCTCTCATAACCAGTTCTTATTTCCCAGGGGCCACAGCCACTCTCCAGCACTGTTGTGCTCTTTGCTGCTGACAAAATGTTTGTGTTCTAATGCAAAGAAAATACAAAAGGCTCCACCATTTACTCCAACTATCACCGTGCACCTCAAAGTTAAAGACCAAGTTCAATTCTGGTTGTAATACTCAAGTAAAACAGGATCAGTTTGTGAGTTACAGGGAACAGACGTTTCCTGCTTTTCATACTCCAGATGTTCCTGCAGCCCCAGAATTCACTGGTTCTTACACTTTATGCAATCATAGGATTCTTAAGGTTGGGAAAAAACCTCAAAAAGATCGAGTCTAACCTATCCTATACAGCTATCTAAATACAGATATGTACATGAATGCCTGGAGGCGAGTTAAGCTCTTACATTTCCCACTCCATGCCAGGTACAAGATTCCAAACGCGAGCCAGGCGCACGCAGCTTCCAACATGGGAGATAGTCTGGTATTTCCTAGAAACCACAGGGCATTTCCTTCTGCTTGGCTGGGCTGCATGTTTTGCCTTCCACAAATTCCCTCTGCAGCTTCCCAATCCCATGATTTGCTCCAGGGACTCCTGGGCTCAGCTCTCACCCAGTGGCCACGGCACCTTTGGCCGGTGGCTGCACTTCAAGGAAAGGCACTAACAAATACCAGTGGTTCTTCTCGCTTCCCTCCCAACTGTCCACGCTCATTCAGGGTTTTTTTTTCCACCTTGATGCTTATTATGAATTTTCTTCAATCCCAATCCCACATCCCAAGTCACCCCACTTTAATAATCAATTTGTACAGTATTTTCTACTGGTTATGACTAAAGCCCTTTACCTCTATACACAGCAGAGACCTTTTTATTTGCAATCACTCACACTGTTTCTACTAGAAATTAGACTAAAAAGCTTAGAAACAGGAACAGGAGCAGAAAAAGAGCAACTTTTGTCCCGTTGCAGTGGGGAGCCCTTGTTTACACAGCGCTGAGTTATCGGGGCCATGGGGGCTGGACAGGAGGGGTGTGGACAGCCCAGATAACAACGGCTCAGCAGCCACAGGGGTCAAGTTTAGATGCAAAGACACCACTCCTGTGAAGGCTCAGTAATTCCTAACAACATTTTACCCTGCTGGCCAGAATGACACCGTTAGCAGAGTTATTTCTCTGTGCTAAACCCAAAACAAGCCCGAAAAAGAAATAAAATTACAACTTCTGAAGACATTGTGAAGTGAAGTTCAATACAACAAACAAAGTCTAAACGTCAGGAATAAAACACTCCAAACTCTAGGAAATCTAGAGTTCTCTACATTCTAAAGACTTTGTTATATTCAGAATCATTATTTCATTTTGCTTCTGGAGGAAGCTGCTTATTTCAAGACGACGGAGTCCTTCCCTGACAGGCCCTTTCAACGCGTACTTGTCAAGGTGCCAAATGATTAATTGGAAAAAATAAACCTTCTCTAGGTACCAAGCACAAAAATAAGGAGTAGGAAGAGGAGCTGATCCTCTCCTTGGCTGGTGGAGGAGGTGTTGGCTGGGGGCATCGAGTGCGGTGCAGAAAAGCAATTTATAGCCTGCGCAGCAGCTCGGAGGAGAGGGGGTGCTGAGGAAGGAAGTGACAACAAACCAGGAAGATTTTCCTTGCCAGAAAGTGATTACTAGCAAGAATGAAGAGTTTTAGCTCTTCTTTTGAAGGTCTCTTTTCTATCATTGCCACCACACTCCTGAAAGACTCAAGGCAATCAACACATGACGCCAGGCCAGGTACGGGCATTTCCTCCATAAACAGAATATTCAGGAAACTGGAAAATCAATCATTCCAAAGGAAAAAGCAGTAAAGAGGGGTCTGGTGTCTTTTTAGCACACAAGACAAACCCAAATTAGAACTTTTCTAATTTATGATGACAGAAGAATCTCCCAAATCAAATAAAACCCACGCCTGACCCAGGTTTCAAATGCTGTAATTCTCCAAGCTTTGATTTTTAATTTCCCAATTCTTACACCAGGAGCCAGGAAAAAAATCTACTTAGTTTTTCTATAAAATGAAACAGCTGAGCTGTGTCCTGCTTTGCCTCTGGTTCTTCTTCTAAAATGAGCCATTATGATTATGCCTCTTCCAGTCCTCCCTTGGAATTAAGCTGGGCTTGGCTACAGTCCAGGGCTGATTACTCCTGCAATTTCCCGTTCCTGAAAACGATGCGCACACACAACGTTGGTCCCACCAGCCCCAAAATCACCTCTAACTCTGAGTCGATGCAGACATTTATGTGCAAAACCCTCCTGCACTGATGGGAAACGAAGACCCGGCACAGGAGGAACACCAGCTCCGAGAGATCTCCTGAGTCAGAAGCTGCACAGACAGTTTCAAAAATATCTTTGTTTGCCAAGGAGCCTGAGACATCAGCCAGCCAAAGTGACAGCCCACAGCTTGAGTGTGAACGTTCAGAGCTAAATTCCACTGGCATGGATTGGATACGAAGAGGAACTGCACAATGGAAGGAAGTTTTGACCATCTGCCTTGTTAATACACAACTCAGAGAAAAAATGGTGCTGATTTCTTGAAAAGGGCTTTTTTTTTTTCATTTTTCCCTCTCCTTACTTTAATTAAAGAAGTAAAAAATGTGGTCAAATTGCCCCGTAAGTGTGACACTGCATTTTAGCAGAGCTCGCAAGTCCTTACAAACCCAGAAATGTATTCCAGCTGTTCCCCTGCAGCATGCCAGGAAGACAGCTATAGACCTCCACCTATTCATATTTTATGATATTATTTTGTAGTTGACTCTGCTTTGAATGGGATGCTGGGCTCAATGAGCTCCAGAGGTCCTTTATAACCTAAATTATTCCACAATTATTCTAAGGATTCTGAGGACTAAGAGGTGAACTATATATTTTGGAGCACCAACAGAATTATCAGAACATAACATCATATCGAAACCAACCAACACTGAAAACCCCACCACAATAAGAGAGTCTATGGGTCACAGCCCATGGATTTTAATTTGGAAGCACCCAAATGCCAGGACAGCAAGCGGGAAGAGGATCCCAGGATTTCCATCTGTACTTACTATCCATCCAATGAACGCTGCCCATAAGGAGTAAGTCATGGCTCCAGTTCCTCTTAATTCCCAGCAATCAGGTGGGATTCAGACTGGTGAGATCGGCCAACTCCGTGTTTATTAATTGCTGAACGGAGTCAGTGCCTCAGGGAGCGTCCCAGGCTGAGGCAGCACGTTCTGCCCCCCCTCTCCTGCTGCAGCCCCAGATAAAGAGTTCCAGGAACTGCCCAGCTGAGCTCAGGGATGAGTTACACACTTCCAGCACCAGGGAAGGCTTCCCAGCCCTCCCAAACACCCCAGCCAGCACAGCGGCCTCAAACAGGGCAGCACTGCACCATCCCTTGAGTCCAGCCCCAAGAGCAGGGACAGAATTAATGGAATTATTCCAACCCAGAACCTCCAGGTCTTTAGACCACGACACAGCCAGCTCCAGTGAGGTCAGCAGGTAAGGAGATGGCAGCGAGTGGCCGTGGTGTCTGCTCAGGTGGAGCATCCCTCTGTGGGGTGTCCAGCTCTGGGGTCCCAGCACAGGGAGGACATGGAGCTGATGGAGTGAATCTAAAGGAGGCCGTGAAAATGATAAGAAGGATGGTGCAGCTCTCCCATAAGGAAAGGCTGAGAGTTGGGGTTGTTCAGCCTGGAGAAGAGAAGGCTCCAGGGAGACCTCACTGTGGCCTTTCAGTACCTGAAAGGGCTCCAAGAGAGCTGAGGAGGGACTTTGGACAAGGGGGAATGGCTTCCCACTGACAGAGAGTAGGTTTAGATTAATGTCACAAAGAAATTCTTCCCTGTGAGGGTGGTGAGGCCCTGGCACAGGGTGCCCAGAGAAGCTGTGGCTGCCCCATCCCTGGAAATGCCCAAGGCCAGATTGGATGGGGCTTGGAGCACCCCGGGATAGTGGAAGGTGTCCCTGCCCATGGCACAGAGTGGAATGGGATGGGCTTTACGGTCCCTCCCAACCCAGACCATTCCATGATCCCACTGGCCCCGGTGCATCCTGGGCTGGGCAGGACAAGCTGGTTTTATGTGGAAAACTGGAGCTGCTGCTGCTGCTGAATGCACGAGCAACGCCTGGAGAAACACACGTGTGCCCCACGTGACTGCGAGCACTCACACAACATATCCAGCTCTCTTAGATCCTAAGGAGCTACACTGCTCTGCTCAAAAATCCTTTAAATAATGGATGTTTCCCTCTCCCATGGGCAGCGGAGTACTTTCCAGTCCCACGGTACCAAGCATCTCATAAATGCCATCAGCCCCGACAGCCTCCCTGTTGCTATGCAACCCTGGGCTGCCTCTCCGTATGTGTTTTCCCTGCCTCTTCCACAGGGATACGATACCCAACCACCAATTACATCCCTGATGCTAAAGCTTGACAGCATTTCCCTTACGAAACAGGAGTTGTTTTTAGAGGGTGACTGGTCTAATTCTCCACCTTGTCATTGCTTCCCCATCGATGCACAGGCCTGAACTCAACCACTTCTCCCCGCAAAGGCACAGCAAAAATTGCAGCAAAGCAGATGTACTAAAAGGGCTCCAAGAGAGCTGGAGAGGGACTTTGGACAAGGACATGGAGGGGAATGGTTTTAAACTGGCATAGGGCAGGTTTAGATTAGATATTAGGAAGAAATTCTTCCCTGTGAGGGTGGTGAAGCCCTGGCATAAGCTGCAACACCGGAGACAGACCCAAAGTCTACCCAGCATCGATTCTGGCCACAACAGAGAAATGTGGCCAAATTAATGCAGATGAAGTTGGTTTTCCCAGGGATCTGGTTACGATCACGCAGTGACATCAGCTCCCTGCTCCTGCAGTGACTCCTGGTGCCGTTATTCTCCTCATTCCACAGAGGATTTCAAAGACATTTGAGAGTTTGTCATTTTTTCTACCCTGCAAATCGAGCTGCTCTGCCCCGCTGTGAACACTCACCACACACACGTCAGCTGGTTCAGGGCACGGCTGAAGATGGAGCAGAGGTTGACTCGACGTGCAAAAAGCAGACGAGAACCAAATTCTAAATATAAGCCCTGCTAGGGCTGAGTGAGCCACGACAGCATTTCCTCTGAGAGGTGGGAACGTACAACACCATAGCAGAGGAACTAGCTGGGAACATCTTTAAAACCTCTCCTATATCATCAGATTAAATTTCCTTTTCAGCCTCAGGCAGCCAAGATGATAAGGAATGAACCCCCAGGAAAGGCAAGGCAGCAGGAAGGAGCCAGAGGCTCCATCAGGAAGATCCTGAGCAGTGACAGGGAACCCAGGCTCTCCCCAGGGCACGTGTAACTCCCATCAGTGTTAATAAAACCTGGCACCGAGCGTGGAACAGGATCTCTCGACTTCAACACTGCAAGAGGCACAAGCCAGAACACGGCAATTTCACACCGGGATGCCAAGGAGGGAATAGATTTGCTTTTTTTGAAAAAGCTGCATAGTTGAAATCAACACCTCCTACTCGAAATGCTGCATTTCACAGCTCTTCTGCACAGTCAACGTCTCTCCACATGAGACACAAGCTAAACTTCAAACAAACATTCCTGGGAGAAAGTGCTCGTTAGCTTAAAGCCTGGAATTAAAGATGTACAGAAAGTGATAGGATTTCCTGACAACAAGTGAATAACAAACGTGCTCATTTCAGCACACAGCTCGCACAGCTCAGGAGATGTTTCAGGAGACAGCAGTCAAAACACACACACAGTGAACACCAGGAGTGTTTCCCAAAACTTTCACAGTATTACCGATTTCAGTAAAAACAGATTGCCAGGATGGGAGGCTGTGAGGCCCTGGCACAGGGTGCCCAGAGAAGCTGTGGCGGCTCCATCCCTGGAAGTGTCCAAGGCCAGGTTGGAGCAACCTGGGATACTGCAAGGTGCCCCTGCCCATGGCAGGGGGTGTGACTGGATAATTTAAAGGCCCCTTTCAATCCCAACCCTTCTGGGATTCAATGATTCTAAGGCTTGTGTTCAGAGAAGTTTTTGTTTAGTACAATCTATTTCCCCTGAAAGCTGTCACTTACGAGTTGTTTTTTTTTAAAAAAAAGGCAACAAAGTGGATGAGCACAAAATACCAGCTCCAAATCTATTTATGCTATTTTCTTCTTGTTTAAGAGCACGGTAAAAATCAACTTCTTGCAGTCAGCCTAAGTGAAATCACAGAGTAAAGTCATTTAAATAATTATTCCTGTCAAAATAACGAGAGAGCAACAAAAGCAGCCACCAAATGCCCATCACTATGGGTTTCTGGCCCAGATTTATCTGCCAGCTACGTTCATGGCCTGTTAAACCAAAGAGAAGTTATTAAGAATGAAAAAGCAGGAACTGTTTCAGCACTGGCCCTTGTATCTTCATTAATTAAACTGAACAGCTTCACTCCTCCCCCCACCCCCAAACAAGACAAACAACTCATTTTTTAAAGCCTGCTTGCTGCAAACTTGCTTCCCCCTACCCTAATAGCTCCCTGGAAATTTAAAGATAAAATTTAAAGGTTAAAATTCAATTTACTGATAGTACCAAAAAATTATTTTCGAGAACAATTTGTTGTGTTCTTGGTGAATATTAGGGCAGAACAGTTCAGCAACTATTCACTGTAGGGTCTGTACCTGTTCCAAGTTCAGAATCAAAGTGCCAACTGGTAGTAATTTTTTTTTACAAATCGTTTGTTGAAGGATGTTCACCACAAAGGACAAACTTTTGCAGGCAGACTTGGGTGCAACAGAACAGGCACTGCAGATCAAAGCTCTTTTATAAGCAGAGACACAGTCCCAGGTGAATGCAGGTGTGGAACTCAAACCAGGACCCTCACCTGCTCCAGAAAGGGATCCTGTTCTATGGGAAAAGTCTGAGTCCACCAGCTCTCCCCAGGAATAAGCTGCACAAGCTTAGCCTGGCTTGAAAAGAAACATCTGGGAAGATTAATAAAAACTAGGACGGGAATTTCAGCCTCTAGCAGGGAAAGGGCTGTAGGATGCAACAAAAACTCTCCAAAGGACTAAGTGCCCTCCCAGCATATCTGGGACATGTGCAGCAAACAAATCACTCCACTTTCATCTTTATTCTGGAATTATATTAAAAACTGAATCCAAACTAAGTAACAGTGATGCTGCCAGATGAATTTTGAAATAAAACACCATTTTCTTTGACTGCCCGGAACACCAAAAGCAAACCACTACTAAATGCACTTTGGTGTTATTTTTAGCACATATCAGAGCAATTCAGGTAAAACACATCGACCACTCTCAGCCCCAGAATTCACCTTTCTGTTCTGTGTAAAACACCTCCGAGGTTTTCCGTGACTTTTTTTAGCAGTCTAAGTGGAGCCAAGGGCATCAAACAACTGCCCTGGTTTTATTGTACAGCAACAAACCTCGAGACCTAGAACAGTGCTGGCTGTGAAACCAGATCTCACACCTATAATAGAACCATGACCCATAGACCCTGATTAAATCAGAGGCCATGTTTAATGCATGTATCTGCTCCTCTTACAAAGACACCAAGCTGATGACATGAGATGAAAATGGACAATCAAATCCATAAAAATAAAAGGAAAATCAGCTTCTATTTAAAAGTAAAAACTTCTGCAAGCTCAGCTATGGATTGGCAGATGTGAGGATAAAGAAGTTTACTCACACTGACTTAAACTGTGCTGCCTGAGTTGAATTCGGACAGGTTTCCTTAGCTTGTATGATGACAAGTTCTCCACCAGTAGCCACCAGTGGCAGCAGGGAAAGGAGGTGGAAGCCACTGGCCCTCGCTGTGTCAGGCAGGAGCTCATGAGCACGGCTGCTCCTTGTTTAAAAACTCCATCAGCACCGAGTGGCTGCTCTACATTACAGCCCTAAAGCAGCACAGAAGGCAGTTTATATGAATTACACACTTTTTACTCATTCCATAGTTTTTTGTAGCACAATGTCAGTAGTTTTAAGGACTAAGACAGGACCCTGTTGCAATCAGATAAAAAAGTACCGGCTCCAGGTCTCAGTCATGTGCCACAGACACAGTGGCACCGACCACAAACTTCTTGGAGTGCTCAGACCTTAAGTCTGAGCCCAAGTGAAACCAAATTCACACATAAAGCCAAGCACAAGCAAGATTCCTGCTGAAACAGAGGAGCAGCAGCTCCAGCACTGTCACCAGTGACTTAAGTGAAAAGGTCACCCTGTGTCTCCCGATTTCTGCTCTGTAAGCAGGGCTGTGTAGGACAGCAGAACACTTGTCCTCTGCAGGTTTCACATTCCCATTTTTCAGCCTTCTTTCACACGAGTTGTTCATTCAGATGACTCCAATAAATCTAAAACACCAGCTTAAAAAAGAAGCCAAGAGAACTTCACATGCTAACACTGTAGCAGTGGTTACCAAATATTTTGTTCTTCATTCTTTTGTGCTTACTTGACACTATTTTCTTTCCCAGTCTGTCCAAACAGGACATGGATAGCAAGCTGGGACAGAAATGCTCTACCCAGAGCCGATAGAGAGCACTGGAAACAGCAGTATTCAAACACCACACCTGCCCAAGGAATGCAGCGTCACCTGCACTCATTCCCTGAGCAAACCCTGCGAGGCCACAGCAGAGCTGCCCGTGTTTACACTTCGCAGTGAGTAACTTTTGTTTAATAATAAAAAAAAGAAACCAAAGCATTTTAGCCACTTCAGAGAGTTTGGATTTACCCACAAGTTGGCACCAAGGCTTGGGGCCCCTTTCCACACAACTCAACCACAGTCACTCACTTCCCCCTGGTCAAACATTGGGCTTAAATCACCAGTTTCAGGTACAACACAAACCACTGGTTTCAGCTCCTCTCCGTGAAATAAAACAGAATAAACCAGGTTTGTTTCCCTTTCACTCCCTATCACCCCGAACCTTTGCTGCTTTGTAGGATGTGCCAGAACTAGAATTGGTCGGGAGGATCAGGGCAGCCGCAGCCCTCAGGAAACCAGCCTCTCCTCCACCACTTTGCCATGCCATGGAATACAGACAGTCCTTCCTGAACATAACCTGGAAGCTAATGGAAAAGGGAGCGGAAAAGGCTCTGTCTGGCATGGAGCTGTGTGGAACCAAGAGCTCTTCACTTTTACTTTGCTCCCAGGAATTGCACCCTGCCTCTGTCACACCACAGCCTTCACAAGTCACATTGACCCTATCACTTCTATGGCATGACAAAGTAGGAAAACATTCTGAGAAAAAACACCTTTTTTTCAATAAAAGAAGGCAATAACGATCATTTATGTTGCCTGCACAGTGACAGCACTTCACTCTTCTTATAAATTTAGCTTCAGGCATTTTTTACTGGAAAATCACAAATACTGAAGCACACTCAAAGCCATGCTGGCCTGTGCTGGGGAACTGACCAACACCAGCCCATTTTCAGATTAACTTTCTAATTTCAGACCAACACTTGTCCTACCTTACTGTCCTGTTTCAAAATCAACCACATTTTCCCCATTCCCCAAAACTTGACTCCCTGGCAAATGAAAACATCCACCTGCACTGCAGGAAGAAAGCAGCTGGGAGCAGACAGACAGACAGCACTATCTGGAGGGGTTTTGGGGGCTGTTGTTAGATGGAAAAGCAGACAGCAGGTAGGTTTTGTTAGGAGATAAAATGCTGCAACAAACCCGAGGGTTTGCATTGTATTCTCTCCCTTGAGGGTCTCAAAAAGGTGCATCGCTTACAAGCTCGGGTGGCTCTGAGCTGGGCTGCCTCTTCCTCAGAGAGGAAAACCTCTGCTGACTCCGCACCGAAAACCTTCGGAAGGACTCTCTGCTCCGGGATGCAAAGTGCCTGAAGGAAGAGGTTCTCTTGAAGGGAGTCCTGGTGCCACCTTCCCCGCCACTCCGCTCATGAGCCACCGCAGTAGTGACTAAATTTAGTGCTTCCTGCAAGGATCTCCGCACTGTGCCCATCCACTGGGTCATGTGAGTTTGTGCCACTGTCAGTTTGTCTCCAAGGTAATCCATTTTTTTTTTTTTCCAGCAGAGATGAGATATCAATATTCAGTAGCAATTAAAATATATTCTCCTTAACAACCCTGATTTATTTTGCGAAAAGTGATTCCGTGTATAAAATATTTCCAGCTAAGGTAAACAGCACTGCACTATCACCCTCAGCATATTCCTAAAATTAAATAACCAAAGATGTGAGGTGGGAGATTGCTATTTGTCAAGTAGGAAAAAATAAAAGACTTTTCCTACTTACAATCGGCTTTCCAGAGTTCCATCAAAATATGTTTAATTCAGCCACGTTAAAGAGATAAATCAATGTTTAAATCCTGACACAGTCACTTGAAACGAGTCCATTTGCAAGCAGAGAATTAGGCTCTTACTCTCTCATTTCAGAGCAGGAAAAGCAACTCCCTTTTTAAGCCAAGTTTTTGTTTTGCTGTAAATATCAGAAGGATAAAACAAATCTTATTCTCCTGGCTCGGCCACTCGTCAGGTGAGAGTACATTGACCAAAGTTCTGGTGCTCCTATACAATCCATTTAGCTGCAAATCGATTAGATCTTCTAAACAATAAATCCAGATTCTTTTCTTCCCAAAAAAACTCTGCAGAAGGGCGTCATCAGCAGAATCCTCTCCTCGCCAGCCTTGCTGCCTTCGGAACCATCCTGGAGCTCTCCCCTGGCAGAACTGCGGAGCGAAGCCGGCGGAGGCTGAAGGGGAAGCGTGTCCAGCCTTCCCCGCGGGACTCGCTGGCTGCTCAGAGCCTGCCAAAAGAGCTGCTGGATGACATCAGCTCCTCTGCTTCCAGGGGGGCTCCCAGCCGAGGGACAAACGCACGGACTGTCCCCACGCCTGCTCTCCTCACACGGCCCGGAGCGGCTCTGGAAGTGGCTCTGGATGCACAGCTGTTTGTAGCCCGTCTGGCTCCCAGGCAAGCTCTGCCACGCTCCCAGCGCTCCCGACTAAGGAACACGAGGTTACGAGCAGGAGAACGCTGCCTCTGGAATGCCGATCCCTCCTCTCCGTCCCTGCCTCGCCTGTGCTCCGGAGAGGAAACAATGAGGAGGTGACCAGCCGCAGAGGTCTGCCCAAGGAAGGATCTGGGCTGGGCTTTATTATAGTACAGGCAGGGTTACCATGGCAACGCAGGGAACAGCATCTGCTGGCTCCAGAGCAGGCAGGAGTTGCAGAGATCTATTGGAATGATTCATAGTTTGCATATGTCACGTGGACTTGCTGATTTTAACCCTTCCCGGGGAACGCGGCTCTGCCAGGGAACGTCTCACACCGACACCAGACGATTCCCACCGGGATGCGGCCCCTTCCTGCTGCTCAACGGGCACCTGGGCAGTGCCAGCAGCTGTACGTGGTTCATTGTGCCATTCGCGGCCTCAAAGAGGACACGTCCCAGTCAGTGACTGTGCTATCGGCACAGGATAATGATTAAGCCAGAGGCTCAAATCAAAGCTGAACTGGTCTGACCATTGGAAGCCGTTTTTTCCCCCACTTTTCTACACTGTTCCCCGTTGTGAGGAAGAGCTCCGTGTCCTTCCCCAGCTCTGCTCCCTCCCCAGCTGCTGGGAGACCACGGTTGGTACCGCAAACCCAAAACGATCGAGGGTAACGAGAGGACCCCAGGTGTCACCAGCACTGGAATTCCTGGGAACAGCCCACTTGGGAGGACAGCAGGAATAAAAGCTATGGGTTTAAATCAATAAACCTAGGTTTATGACGTAAGTTCGAACTTAAAAGTCCAAAGTCAAGCCGTGACTAGTTCAGGACCGAGGGGAAAGTGGCAAGACAGGCATGTTGGAAGCTGCTCGCTCTCTTGTTTGTTCAAGGGGGTTTGTGGCTGTTGCTTAATTTGCCATACAAAGTGCCACGAACTTACATCACCCTCTGCTCCTCTGAACCATCCAGGAAGAGATTCAATGGAACGAAGAATTTCTAGATAACGTTTGATGCAACGGTTCTTGACTAACATTCACTGTATCAGAAATGTGCCTTGCAGACATGCATGAACCCAAGATGCCTTAAGGAAATGGGGTGCCTTCCCTTTTAATCCCTGTTTTTAGGAGCTCAACTCCACCAACCCGTAACTTATCTCCAAGAAAAACGTCAGTGACAAAATGTAGCATTCCCTAACTTATTCTCATTTCTGAATGTATTTGTTTTGAACATTCTCAAATTAGCAGCCTAATAAAACCCCTCAGTAATAAAAGAAAATCCAGCCCATAGAGAAAATCCTTCCCCCCCCCCCACCTCACACAGCTCTTCTCTTGAAGAGCTGCAGGGTGATTTTTGTATGCAAATGCAAAGAGTTTTGACTGGATGCCCCAAGGGCTGGGTGATTCTTAGATTTGTAGAGAAATAGGGGAAAAAAAAATTATCTACCAGAGTTATGGATAATGCTTCACGAACGACAGAGATCCTGCATCCAAGGCTGGAATTTAAGACTTACTGCACATTTTTATGCTGTTTCTAAGTGTGATACTTCAAACATCTGCGCCTTTGCAAGTGCAGCTCAGTGCCTGCTGCAGTGCAGGGATTCTGCACGGGGCACTCTGCCATTCCAGAGGGTTTCAGGCTCCATCTGATGTGGGAGCCCCTGAAATAGCAGCCCGAGAGCTCTGCCTGGAGCTGCCATGTGAGTTAGTCAGCAGTTCCTTCACCTCACCAGGACGGGCAGAGCAGAACCCAAATTTAACTCCCCTTCTGGAATATCACCTGGAGCAAACAGGGGGAGAGGCACAGCCAGATTTCACCAAGGATCCACAGAGCAAGGCACTCCTACAGCTCGCTGCAAGGACTCCTCCCATGTGCACGGAACTTGAAGGATCTGAAAATTCGCTACAGAATATATTCCACTTTTTTATTATACCTCCCCTGAAAACAAATGTTATACCAAATATACCATTTTTGTCCTCAGAAGATTGGAAAACTGCTGATTTGAGTCTTTCTGCAATACTAAATTTAGGATCTTCTGGCGCCACGTGAACACACTGCTGGGTATTGAAGCATCTAAATTACTGCTTAGATTTACACCTCAATTAACATCAGGGCAAAATGCCTTAGAGGACAATCCAGATGCACCTTCACCATCAAATTCAAATGGCTGGACATTTTTCCACCACTTCAGCTGAACTTGCAGAGGAGTGGAACAAGGTGAGCTTTAGGGTCCCTTCCCTTGGAGACCATGGGCACCTTCCACTAGACCAGCACTAAGCCCTGTCCAACCTGGCCTTGGACACTTCCAGGGATGGGGCAGCCACAGCTGCTCTGGGCACCCTGTGCCTGTGCCTCACCACCCTCACAGGGAGGGATTCTCAGCCTGGACCCCCAGCCCAGCAGTCCTGGCTGAGTGAGGGTTTGTTCCCGAACAAGAACAGCACAAGATGATCTTCTGCCCTTGACAAATCCGAGTGATTATCTCACCCTGCATCTGTCAGGGATCCGCAGCTCCAGAAAACAGAGCACACAACACACAGCTACCCAAACTGCATGACTAATTACCTCTGTATAAATGGGACCTCGTTATTCAAACATCGTTGGATACTTCCATTATTAACATCTCTTCCACCTACAGCTCAAAAACACAACCCTGCACAAAGACCTAACAACCCTTGTTTCTCTTCTCATTCAGCAGAAAACTAAATTCCATGGTTACATTATATTTTCCAAAAGCCTCTTACAGCTCATTTGGAGCTTCACCTGCTCTCAAATACGTGTAATTATGTTAATGACTCTGTGGGATTGGAAGGTCAATTTAAAGAAGGCCTGCAAACAGCAGAGTACAGAACACACAGCCCAGGAGGGGCAGGTGGGACTTGCAACCTCTCTATGGGTGTGAGTCCTTCCAGCTCGTGGGGTTCCCCTGCCACCAGCTCCATCCCAGCAGCATGGAACTGGGAAGGAAATCCAGTTGAGAACCCACCAAGACACCTGGGATTAGTTTTCACCTCGACTGGGTCCCCTGAAGGATCCTTTGCCAGCAAAGCAGATGGGACAGAAGGATAGGCAGTTTTAGTCTGGACTAACTGTGACAACAGTTTCTGCTCTTCCTTTGTGGGAACCTCATCACTCTCTGATGGGTTCCTCCTATCACTCCCCCATTGCTCCATTCCAATTAGCAATTAGCATTAATTCAGGCATTTCCAAAGGGTTTTCTGTGAGGCATCATCCCACCTACAAACAGCAGGGCCCAGCACTTGTGAGGACCACGGGCAGCTCCAGTCCCACCTTGTGACACCCAGTCCTCGGCACCCCCGGGAGCAGAGCCTGCCCTTGTAAGGCTGTCCTGGCCCTGCATTCCACACCAACTCTCCTTCTGCTTCATTAGTAAGAGAACTTAATTTAACCTCTTGTGTTTGACATGATGGACTATTTAAAGATGCAGCACTGGGCTGGGCTCGGTTGCACAGCTCCAGACTCAATTATTCTTGGGCTCCTCAGACACGACAAACAACTCATGGTTCTACAGGCTCCTTATTTTTGTCTCTGTGTTCTGTATTTTGCCAACTGAATTGTCACACTCCAAGACGGAGCAGCGAGCATTCCTAACTACAGGCTGAATTTCTTACATCAAACACCCCATCATGAAGATTTTACCATGTCACCTTCAAATTCTTATTTAAAGCAAAAAAGAAATGCCTGGCTGCACCTGTGGCAGAGAGAGACCAAAGCTCAACAGCTGGAGCAGAAGATCTGCTCCATGGCAGATACCCAGGCTGCCCATCACTCCAATCCAGGAATTCCCATGACAACACAGCCAAAGACAAAAGGCCTTGGTGGTTTTATCTGTTCTGTTTTGTGCGGTTTTTTTTAATTTTCATGGTGATACAATAATAAAATTCATTGAGATGCCCAAATAGCCTCACCTGTAGACAGGCACTCTACAGTCAAAAGAAAAAGGGGAAAAAACCAAAAGAGAGGGAAAAACAGTGGAATGGATGGAGTGTTTTAACACAAGGACTTTGGACAGTGTCCACACAGAGAAATCTCTTTTGTAACCTGAAACCCCAGGTATCTCAATATTTACACCAAATATTTGTTTTTGATTTCTACTTTCATTTTCTACTGAAAATAAGCAAGTTACACTCATGGCTGCAGCTCTAATTAATGGTTATTCACAATCTTGGACAACTCGCAGAGAGACCTTGGCATTAAAGGTGTTTCACTTGCACACACCAACTACAAGAGGCTGAAATTCCATTTCCAGACTTTTTCCTTCTATTAAGTAATTTTAAAAGCCCCCAGAGGCCTCACAAACCAGTGAACAAGGAGAGGCTGTGGAGGCAACAGGCTCTGCATCAATATTGGTAAAGTTTACACAAGCACACACTGATATGAGAGGCTTCCAAAGAAAGGTGGAAAAGCATTTCAGGGAAGATCCCATCGATGCAGTGCATGGCTACTTTAAAAATCTTTATTTTAAACACAGGTGAAAAGTCTTAAAAAACAATTTAAATCTGCATTCCTTGTTTTCCTTACAGAAGTACCCTTGTGATAAAGAAAACACATTAATGCTCCACACACTTGTTTATACCTGCCAGAGTAATTTTTCCATTCTACTGCTATGGTGATCCTTGATGGGATCAGCAAAAAAATGAACTTTCCCATTTTATTTGTAATCAAAAAAGTCAGCCACCCTTTCTCTGCACAGGATTCTGGGCACTTTTGCAGTAGCACGTCATTATTTCAAGATTAATAAAAATCTGTAAATAAAGGTAATTGTGAAATATAATTTTTACTCTGAGTTCCTAAACAATTTAAATAAAACTACGAGTAATAATTGCAACAACTAAAGCACAACGGTATTTCAGGAAGTGCCAATTCTTTTGTCACCCAAACTACATTTCTCCTGAACCTAAGCAAGGCCCAGTTAAACATCCTGAACATACACAGCTTTTGTGCCTTGAATTGTTTCAGTGTAAAACAAAGCTATCAGTCTTAAAGCTGAGGAAACCAGCTAAAAATATACGATGTTGTTTGCAAACCCATGTCCATAATCCTGCAGCACTTCCCTTCCAGCTCAATGGAGGAGGAAAAACTGAAAAAACAGAAACAGGAAATTCCTACAGCACAAATACACTGGAAAGGACTAAAACAGTTTTCTTTACATTTGTTTATGTCCAAGGGATCAAGCCCAGCAAAAGATGAATAGTTACAGGTTGTTTTTAATTTGTACAAATGAAAATCCAGGATGAAGATGTCTGCAATGGATCTCCCCTGCACCAGGGAGGAAAAACAAAGTAGTGCCATAGTTAAGGTTCTCTTAGGAAGTCCATCATGGGAACAGTTGCTGCTCCATCACTTGACCCAATGGACATGTTAAGCACAGATAACCACAAAACACCTTCAATTGAGACTTCTCAGGCACAGAACGTGGCCTAAAATACCTCCACCTGCTGAACTTTTCTCCCAGGGCACAGAGGGTGAGCGGAGAGCACAGAGACAAGCAGGAGAACACGCTGCTCCTGCTCCACACCACCTGCCTGAAGAGATGTCATAGCACTTGCTCTCCTCACTGAGGGTGCTCAGGAAATCTCCAACTACTGAAGGCTCAGATCTGACTCACAAAATTCAGAGAGCACTCTGAAGGAAGAGCTTTTTTTTTTTCATGCAAGGGATTTCCTTCTTCAAAGATCAGTAACAAGGAGCTGCTTCTGAACCCATTCCAGCTGTTCCCGGCGTGATCACATACTGCCCAAAGCCTGTCTGAACACTGTTCTTCCACCTTCTCCCTACAAAACACTATTCCATGTGTCCCCCACTCACATCAGGCACTGCTTGATGGCAGTAAATCGATCAAACACCAGCTGTAAGTTAATACAATAATTCCTTCACCCATTTTAACCCATTTGATGATGAGAGCAGAGGATTTATTTGCCACGGATGTGTAACCCTAAGTGCACACACCTTCCTTTACTTCCAGGTCCCTCTGCTCCTACTGCCTCCTCCTCCTCTTCCTCCCAGGCACAGCACAACAGCCCTGGGCTCCCACATCCCCCAGGACATGGGACAGCACACAATCCATACCGCCTCCCTTTACGTGCCAGGGATTTATTAGTCTCCACCATGAATCACTAAACCAAATACTACATTTTTCCAAGCTTCCTTCAGGCTCCAGATTTACCTGAAGTTACATTTTAAGAGCACCTGTGCCCTGCAGTACAAATCCTGTGGTATCCTGAGGAAAGTCCTCTACAAAAAGCTACTTTCCCCATGCTCAAGTAGCTCCCTAAAAACGCCGTTTCCTTTCAGCACAGTAAACATGCAGTGGCTGCATGAACAACTCACCACTGCTGAAAGGACAGGAACAATAGTGGGAACTTGGCTGTCTCCCAGCATCAGCAACACGGACAACAGCTTGGGAAGGCAGGAACTGAGTCAAAACAACTTTGGATCAAAATATTAGGAGGGAGGCAGTGAAATTACCTCTGCTTTGTGTGTATAAATGAGGTTTAACAATTCTCTTTAGCCTTGTGTCACTGAATGGTTTGGGTTGGAAGGGACCTTAAAGATCATCCAGTTCCAACCCTGCTGTGGGCAGGGACACCTTCCACTGTCCCAGGTTGCTCCAAGCCCCGTCCAACACATCTGTACACATCTAGGGATGGAGCAGCCACAGCTTCTCTGGGCAACCTGTGCCAGGGCCTCCCCACCCGCACAGGGAAGAACTTTTCCTGAAGCATATTCACAATTCCAGACTTTAAAAATAAAGGGTAGGAGAGCAGGCACAGTCAGCCCCACTCCCAGCTGCTCTGAGCCTGGAACAACACAGTCACTACAAAAAAATTACCAGGTCTACAAACGATTACATCTTACTCAATGAAACCCTTATTGCGACAAGTGAACCTAGAATGTGCTATTCCATGTGAGCATTTTATGGTAAATTAAACTTAATACCACACCTCATTAGACCAAACTGCCTTGCACTGAGCACGTGTCCTTGGGCTGGGAGCGGGGATGTGGCTGCAGGCCAGCAGCGCTCCATGGTGGAACAGCACTCCCTCGTGTTCCGGCTGGGAATGGGGCTCCTCGGCCAGGCTGACCCGTCTGCCTGCTCCCAGCAATGCCACAGACACCACAATTCCTCTTCTACAGCAGCAGCTGGGAATTGGGGAAATGCCTTTCCAGATTTTCCTGTGCAAGGGCGTCATTTCCCCAGGTTATCCGGAAGGTTACCCAGGTATCTGCTGACACCAGGAGAGCAGATACACCCAGCCACCACCTGGGTGGGAGGGGTTTTTAACTCTTTGGAAGAAACATCCCCGCCACCAAAAGCAAATCCCACAAGGGAAGAGCAGCACAGTCCACAAGGACTTCCCAGAAGTGCAGAGAGAGGGAAGGCACACCACACCTGCACAGAGCCCCTTCCTTCCCTCAGAGCAGGGATAACCCCCTTCAGAGCAGGATGAGCCCCGCTCAGGGCAGGATGATCGTCACCCGTGGCTGCAGGCTGATGATTTCAGTTTCCTTCCATCACCAACCCAACTCCTCTCGCAGAGACACGTCAGGACAGTGGTTATTAAGCAGCTGCTGCTTCCTTCAGAGTCACCTGACAAAACGTATCAAAACTGCTCTTTAAAGGTAGCAACCAAAATCTTGTCAAAACAAACTCTAAATCTTACTTCTTCCTTAAATACCCCAATTTTCTTTTGATTTTGCAATTGTTCTTTCATGACTGTCAATAAAGAACAAGGTCTTTTTAAACCATCTCAGTGCTGCAGAGGAATGTTTTATTTAAAACAAGCCATTTGCTTTGAGTGCTTTCAGGATGTAGCATTTCTTTGCTGTTTGAAAAATGACAAGTGCCAGACTGGGAAGAAACAACTCATCAGGACTGGTACCAGCACGGGCAGGAGACTCACCACCACATCCATTCCAGAAGGCCAAAACTGAGCAGTGAATCAGAGCAAGAATCGCTGACAACTGAGATGGCCAAGGGCAGGAACAGAACCAACTGAGAGCAGTCCAGTAGTGGCTTTGTCCACCAGGAAGCCAAAAAAACCTGGTTCTTGGACAAAGGGCATTGAAACAGGAAACGCCAGTGCTGTGGCTGCACACCTGGCATAACCAGTCTGATCCTGTGACTGATGCAAGACCATTGAGCTGCACTTAAAGGACTTCCTGTGAAAGCCAGACCTGAAGATATCTTCTATCAGCTGCAGCAGAGCTCCTCACCAGCTGAAAAGGGGTGATGGATACCCCATGCACCCTGGAAAATACTCAAATATATACAAGCCGTGGAAAAAAAAAACGTTTCACTGGACACAAAGACACTTCTTAGAAATCCAGAGCTGCCACCCACCCACAGGACGCAGACGTGTGACGGTCACACCACTGCACACGCACTGGGGCAGACCACAGACCCTGCTGTGCTCAGAAAATGTTTGTCACAATAAGACACATCCTGTCCAAAGCTCAGGAGAGCAATCAGCAAGGAATTAGCAGAGAGCTGGCACTGAGTGGGTCCAGTGGGTCCCACAACTCCACCAGTGGAGGAGTAAAGCAAATAAATACACAGCAGAGGAGATACAACCCATCAGTAACTCCACAGAGCAGCTTTAAAAGCAGATTTTTGCTACAATATTTTTTATATAAGAGTTGCAGCTTCTTCAGGTACGTCTGCCTAATGAATAAAGCATCTTAGCTCCCCAAGACAGATTAAATAACACTTGACAACCAACCCCAACATCTCTGGTTACTCCTGACTGTAAGTAGAGAAAACAGATAAGTATCTCCTTAGTAGCCTCCAGCTGCAACAGCAGCACAGAAAGTGACAGAAGGCACAATTGTGTATGTCCCTTAAATTTCTTTTTTTAACATCATGAATATCACAACTGTCATTCCAATATTTTCCTGCAGTAAATCAGGAAGTGTGCTTGAATGAAAGTGCCTAAGGAATGCTCCAAGGCCTCTAAAAGAGAACATACACCCAGAAAATACAACATTCTGTTCTGTTACAGCCTAGAACTGCACAATACTGGAGCCCACCATCCCAGGCATCTTCTGGACTGATCCAAAGTTTGGGTCGATTTGGGATTTTTCCCCTGGCCTTATGGAAAATCCCATGTCAAAGCAAGATCAGGGAGAGAGCTCTTTCCCACTTCTCACACTGACAAACCACGGAGAACATCCTCCCCCTTGTCACACTACTGACTAATTTTTTAGTTTGCAATTCAAAGAAAGCTTGTCTCTTAGAAGTACAGCTGGTCAAATAAAAAACTTAATTAATGTCCAAGCACTTCCATGTTTTACGCTACTACAGCCTCCAACGGGAAAAGGTTTTTAACAAAATGCCCAGTTCTTCAAGTACAATTTTCTCTCCCAGAAGCAAGAAATTCGCAGTGGGCAATGTCACCTCACAACTGATCAAAGGACATACAGGAAAGGATTGCAAAATTTAACTCAAAACCAGGGGAGGAAACTCTTCGCTACAGTTTTAAAACATAGTAGCAAACAGCTAGCATGAAAATGTTCGGTGTCAGTGCTCATTACACGCTGAATTGACAGCTGAGAAAATTAAGCTCAATGAAAACTACAACCAGCAAATGAAAACTGACCTTTGATGAGTACAGGAGAAATTAAAACATTAAGTAATTAGTTCAAAGCAATACAGTATTTATTCATAAAGGCTTTCTAGCTCAAATGTGAAAGTTTCAGACACACAGCAGTCCCTGTGCAAAGCTGGCAGCGCAGCACAGCCAGAGCCTGCTAAAAAGAGCTTTTCATGACAGACAGCCCTGAGGAGTGTTGGAAGAGGAAGTGCTCACCGAGACATCGAAACCCATGAAGAGTCAAATTAAAAACAAGTGAGGAACTGTAAAATGACACACTCCTAAAGCCATGAGCACGGCTGTTCTCCTGGAATAGCAAGCAGTGGCTGTACCAGCAGCAGGGCAGGAGGGTCCTGGGGCAGCAGCTCTGGAGCCAGGGAGAGCTTTTACACAAAGAGAGAATATTCCTAATACACACTAAACTAAACTACAACTCCCATGGTTCGGCATAAACAAGGAAGAAATGTTGATTCCTAAAAGGGTTTTCCAAGGCACATTCAAGTAGTCTACAGCTTTAAGTATTAGAGATAAAACAGCCTTTCTCACCCAAAATAAATCCTGAGTTTCACGTTACTACTCAGAAAAGAACTGCTGAGGAAAGCCCTCAGCAGGTATGAACACTCCCAGAATTTCTGAAAACAGCGGAAACAGCCAGCTCTGGGAGCACACTGACATTCCAGAGCACACTTACCCACAGATACTGCAGGAACTTCAGCAGACGTGGACAGTAATAATACTCCATTTTTCACAGCTCCGACTTAACGCCAACCCATCCCTGTTCCAGGCAGCTCCCGGCTCTCCCCGCCTCCAGCACCAGTTAAAAGCAGAGTGGAGCAATTAAAAGCACCATGAATAATGTACCGAGTGTGTCTGGCCCCACGTCACCACGAGCTGGGGCTCCTCAGGAGCAGTCGCTGAGCTACCGGCGGCACGTGACTTAACCACTTGTTATTGAGCAGCCCCACTGCTCCCAACTCCGTAATCTGGAGTGGGTTAGGCTGGAATTAGTGGCAGGACTTTGGGTTTTGCAATAAAGGCCCTCCAGAAGGAAAGGGAAGCTCTAAACCCCCTCGGTTATGAAACGCTCTGAACGCCGGCGGGGTCGCTCGCTGACCTTGTTTTGGGTGATGTACAGGAAAAGACAAAAACCCACACATGTAACAAGGGGAGCTGCTGTTTTTATGTTCTTTGAATATAAAAATGTCTTTTGTGAACGAGAAGAAATAGACACAACGAAGTGGCTTTTTATACACCCCTGGAATGTTCCCAGGGAACGAAAACTGCCAAAAAAGGAAGAAAGCCCAGGCAGAGCTCTACCCACCCCCGGGTCGTCCTCCTCGGGCTGGGTCTAAAATAGAGAGTGGTGGAGTTGTTGGACATCAGCAGTGGGTGGTTTGTGAAGAGCAAAAACGGGAATTGTAACACTGCTTTTTTTACTTATGTCCTTTTTTTGATAGGAAAAGGAAATATAAGTGACAGGACCCATCCAGGGAGGGGCCCTACAGCCTGTCCCCTCCTAGCACTGCTCCAGCTCTCACCCTTCCCAGGGAGGGACAAGGTGGAGGTGACACAAAACAGCTTCCAAGATGCTGCAGCCTCCTCTCCTTGAAATTTTGGTACTTTAAGGAAACTACCCCTCACTTTTCTAATCATCACCTACGAATTCCTGCAGAGCTGACAATGTATTTTGATTTTCTTCCAGGTTGAGTCAGTTTTTGGGGTAACAGAACAACTCAAGATGGGTTTCAGAAGGAACAAAACTCCAGCATTAGAGGCTTTACACAGTCCAGAAAAAGAGAAGGTGTGGTTTACAGTGGGCAGGAGACAGACCTGTCATGGGCAGAACTGAAAACAACTGGTGAACTGTGACAAGCCAAGTCATAAATTCATCTGCACATGTTTATAAAATATTTATCTTCTCTCCCTTGCACTTCATTTCCAGGATATTTTAGGAGTCAGCTCATGATTTTCTTCAACAAACCCTTCTCCACCCACACATCGCAGTCTCATATAAATGCATCTTTCTGTGGAGACCATTAGAGAGAGTATCCTCCCTAAAGGACAAAAAACCCCCAGAGTTTAATATAAAATAAATAAATAATATGTCGAGAGCCTTCAAAATCATTCCTGCCTACACCAGTTCTAGTAGCAGTGCTCTCTTCTAGCTCCCCAAAGCAGCAGTTTGGGCTATAACCCACAGCTGCACTAAAGCTGCTCCATTTCCAGCTGAAGGTGCAATTCCTCCAGCCCCACGGCACAGCCGCAGTTACTTTATTTGGAGGATGAGCCCCAGCACACATTCCTCAGGTTTTAATTCTCAACACTCTTATCAGTCTGGATGACTCAATCAGGAATCCAGGCTTGTGACCCAACGTCAGCTCTGATGGAATCACACAATTTATGGAAACACCTCCAGAGCTCTGTGGTTGCCCCTGATGTGCAGGCGTGGGGCTTTCCCAGGCGGCACCGAGTGGGAGCAGCCCCACGTCCAACCACAGGTACCAGCCCAGAGAGGGTTTGATTGCACATCTGTCCCTCCACCTGCATTCCAGGTCCAAAGGAAAAGATCCCTACAAGAGCCCAAGGCCCTGAGCCTGCTGCAGGCTCTGGGATTTGCAGCTGAGTTGGTGAGAGAAACCCCTCTCTGTCCAAAGCAGAAAACTTCATTTTTATACCTACTTTGTGCTACAGCAGGGCTAAAAGACAGGGAAGTACCAGCCATAGTAAAACCACAGATGATGACAGTCTAGCGGTGATGCTGGAATCTTTACAAAAGCCTTACTCTGTTTTTCAATCAATACAAACTCAAAATAGCTAAACAGTGCTGTCTAGGTGAGTGTTAAATCTCCCAAGTATCATACTCTCCAATTTCAAACACCAATCCCATATTGCCACTTGTATTTTGCAATGGTTTGATTTCAAAGCCATCCTATGTAATGTTCTAAAAAACCAGCCTAATTACAAGCAGATTCTCTGGAACATAATCACAAAGAAATGACATCTCCAGGGGTAAAATACTACTGCACCTTGCTTCCATTTGGAATTGTGTCTATGCATAAGAACCTAGTTCATCAGCTGTCCTGGAAAATGCCACTCAAGCAGTTGTTTATTATCACAGACAGATATGGAATAATGCAACGAATGGATATTCTTGTAAACTGGTTTGACAAATATAAAAGTGTATCAGTATCGGTTCCTCACGCTGCTTTCGTGGGGAATGTGAATCGAAGGGAATCATTTATTCTACAACAAGACTTGTCACTTTGAGCACTCAGTCTCACCAGGACGATACCAATACCCTCACTGACCAGCAACATGGACTGAAGAATATTTTTTGTCACCATGCCACAAGAAAAAACAAGTAACTTCCCAACATCACAGACCAGAAACCATCCAAAGCAAACAGCAGCACGATGTTACGTTTCCATCTGCTCCCACTTACTATTTACAGCTGCACTAAGGGAAACACAAACCACGTTCAGATTCCGAGGAAATATGGGATTTAACTGTGACTCCCGTGGCTCTTTCCTGACCCCTCGTGTCTGTCCACCTCACACAGCTTGGATGTGTCTCCAGCAGAGGGGAGTGTTGGAACGCGCTGTCGGAACTGCGACTCCACACCCAAAGTCTGTGTTTTCTCCAAAGAAAACAAAGGCATAACCTTGGTGCAGAAGAAATAGTTTGGTTTTACATAATCCTCTGCAGTACCTGTGCGGGGCTTTGGAAAACATCAGTGTGGTGAGTTTTCCACCTCTCGAGCTCAGGTGAAAGTCCCTGCTATGCACTCACTCACACCTTACACCCAGGAGGACCAGGCTGCCCTTTGGCTCCCACGGCACTGCACAACAAACACACCCCGAGGAGCCTTTCCAAAGCAACACAAAGGAGCAGAGCGCTCGGATCCTACTGAATTCCACACACGTGAGTTTTCTCTTTTCATGGAGCTGAAATGAACTTTCCCACCTTCCTTTCCTGTCTCAGGCTACGCTCTGTGAAGTTATTCTGAGTAACCTCCCAATTAACAATGAAGTTGGAGAACAGCAGCTGTATTTATCTGAGTACAGCACCCAAACAGTTCAGTTTTCCCAGCACTATTGCCAACAGCCCTTCTGTCCCGCATTTCCTACCTGGCCAACACCACCTTTACACATTTGCACAGTAAGCTGACGGTACATAACTTTTAGGGGTTGGATAAATGCCCATTCTGTCAACCCAAATTCTCTAAGATGAATCTGAAGTCCATGCTAAGAATGGGAAAGACAAAGGGATATTAGTCCTTGGATACTTTCCATGAAGCTTAAAGACTAGAACTGAAGGACAATCTGAGCCCATTTCCAAAACTCCAATTAGGAAACTTGTTTATAAAATCCTTATAGGTTTAGGTGTTCTCTTTTTCTTTGCTAGAAGGAAAAAAAACACTGAGTTTCTTTTCTTTTTCATATTTTTGTGTGTTCTCTGCTAAAGGGCTGCTAACAGCAGAGTGAGCCATGACAGAAAACCAAAAACCAACACCTCACTGCAGAGTGTGCTGGCAGAGACAGGACTGGGGAGGTGTGACTTTGGGACAGTCCATGGGACAACATCCTTCAGTCTCCACTTTCCAAATCCTTTATTTCCCTCAGAAAACGTTGATATTTCATTTATTGTATATCTTTTGGAACATCCAGACCTTCGTTTTGTATTTCAGAACAACAGCTGGATGTAGGATGCTATTTCACAACATAAAATTTCTCTGAGGGCTAAAGTCAGGACATCCTTCTGAAACTGAGGAGAACAGCACCCAACAACTTCAAGCAGGAATTCACCCCAACAGTTTGTGCATTAGAGGCAAATCAAACCACCCAAAATGTCAGCTGTGATCCTTCACAGAAACACTTCTCCGTGTGCTGCCTACAGAAAGAAAATTAAACCCATCATTTCTCAGGCTGGGACACAGTTCTATTTGTCTGCACAAGCTCAGAAAACAACAAAAACCATAATGCTCTAGAGCCATCTTGAGTTCAGGATGAAAATTCTTCACTCAGAAAGCAAACTGAACAAGCCGCAAGGCTGAGGCTTTGTGCTGGAAGCTTTGGCAGGGAGCGGTGGGGTGGGATCCCAGGGAGAGGCAGCCTCGCCAGTTCAACCCCCCACCAAGTGCTTCTCTGCTTGGCAGACACATCCTTCTGCCACAGCCCTTTGCAAAAAGGAAAACAGAGCTGCAGCTCCCCGATCCCTCCCCAAACTCCTCCTCCAGGGTCACGTACCGTCCCAAAATCCGCTCTTCTCTCCTTGTAGAAACTGTGGCGGCTCCTCTGCGCAGGCACCACAGAGAAGTCTGTTCCCTCTGTTTTGTCTGAGCTCTGCTTGCTCCACTCTTTCCTGGAAGCCTGTAAAATACAGTTATGAATGTAATTAAATCTACATGCATATGCACATACAGATATATATATTTTATATATATATATATAATGCCTTTTGGAAAAACAACCAGAGGAAACTCAAAGCTGAAAACACAAAATGGAAAAACATGATAGCCATGAACATCCTACACTTTAATCACAGAATTATACAACCATTAAGGTCTATTCCAACCAAATCCAACCTCTGGATTTCATTCACATGTCACTGTGTTAAGAGAATCTCTTGCCTCTCAAAAAAGTCAGGACAGCAGTGGAGTTCACAGACAAATGAAGGCCGTTCACCCAGTGAAAATAAAAATAAATTTTGCTTCCTTTAGATAAAGACAAAAAACAAAGAGAGGTCCAAAAAGATCACTGCCGACAACTTGTAAAATAAACTCAAATTAGTTCTTTTCAAGTAAATATAAAATTGCAGAGTTAACAATTTAACCTCCCAGGTTCACAGCATTAAAAAAATAATAAGCACACTTTTTAAAGCTTTTTCAAGCTCTCCATAAAACATCAATAAGTATTTCTAGACCTGAAGCAAAAATCAGGTCATCTAGCACAATAGTCACTGCTCAAGAAAAGACAGCCCAAAAGGAAATGAACTCCACTGGAAAGTATGGACCTGCTGCCTCGCTGCAGAGTGCTGAAAAGTGGTACCAGGACACAATAAAATCTTTAATAAAGAAAAGTTCAGTTTCAGTTACATGAAACACTTGGATACGACTTGAAAATACCTTTTTATCCTCACGGAAGAATGGTTCTGACTGAGCTATCTTGTGTTTCCACGCATTATCCACACTTTCCAAGGGGAAGCTTGGCCTGGATCGATGCAGGTCCTTCCTTGCCCTCACCTCCTGCATGAGGGGCAGACTGTCCCTTCCTTGGCGGCATTTTTCCGAGTAGGATCGTCTGAGATCCGCGGGTACAGTCCCAAACCCAGACATGTAGCTCTTCCAATCGGTTTTACTTTTGAAAGAGTCGCCCTCACACATCTTATTTGTGCTCTCTTTGCTTCTCAGTGTAGAGCTCCTCACTATGTTTTTGCTCCAATCACCCTCGGGAGACACCTCCAAGAACTGTTCTTTTGTCACCAACCTCTTCTGCAGGAGCCCATCATCTGCCTTTAGGGACAATTTGGAGGCCAGATTGACTTCCAGCCTCTGCTCTGTACTCACTGCATTTATGGGCTGTACCTTATCAATTACAAATTTTGCACCCTGATTCCTGGAGACCAACTTCACTTCCTCATCCTCATCAACAATAAAAGTTTTCTTCCTAGCGAATTCCACAGGTGAATTTACACACTTCTCTGGAAAAATGCTGCTGGGGCTTCCCCAGTAAGGAGGGCTGACCTTTCTGTCTTTGGACTTCTGCTTATCGAATTCAGGGCTCCGTAATTCCAGTTTCTCTTTGCTCTTTTCATTTAGGATTAGTTTCTCTGGCCTGTGCTGCTCTTCTGCACGTTCACCTGGTTTGTTATTAACAGAATAATGGTCTGATCCACTCTTCCACTCATTCCAGCTATAGGTAAGAGTCATCCTATCCGACACATTTCTTTTGTTCTTTGATTTCTCCCTACTCAATGAGCCAAGATCTTCAGAGAGCTTGTCTTGAACTTTACTGGCCTTCGCTGATTCTTCTTTATATTCTGCCATAAGCGCATCAATATCGAGAATTTGGGATCTGTACTCATCCTCAGCCTTCCTTCCAGGCAAGTCAGAACTACTGTCACTCCTTTTCTGGGGGCCCAGTTCAGTGCCCTTATGCACCGGCGCAGAACGCGGCGGGGACCGGGCTTCGTGGTAAGAGGAGACTTTCCTTCTGCCACTCTTGAGATCAGTTGGAGCTGTATTTTCCAGACTCTGTTTCAACAGGAAAGCATCAACATCTATAATTTTCTCTTTAGAATGATCCTGACCTTTTTCATGATGCTGTTGGTTATCTTTCCTAGACACATGAAAATTACCAAATGCAACGTTTTTGGAGAAAACGGTATCTTTTTCATCTTCCTTGACCCAATCCTTGCTAATGTGCACTTCCCGGGAGTCTTCTCTACAAGTTGAACTCGTCACATTTTTGTTCGGTTGCTGCAATAAAGGTTTGGACCTTCCAGGAAAAACAGGGTCCAGATTAATTGCTGCTCCCTCACTTGAACCAGAAACCATATTAATTTCACTTGTACTGGGAGTACCAACAAAGCTTTTCTCTCTTTTGATACCAGGAATCTGATAAGTCACTGCAAAATAAGTTGCCTTTGGCTCAAAGACAGAACTCTGATGTTTCATGTAATCATCAGGACTGCCAAGAACAGCTTGGTTTGCCTCACTCCCCTCCACCCCTTCTTTGATTTTTTTGCTTCTCTTTTTAAGTGAACTTTCAGTCAATTGCAATGAATCTGTCCGGCTCAGCCTCTTGATATTTTCGGGAGTGAGCCACACAACTTCTTCCACCTTGAGTGACTCCTGAGGCAAGGTCCTCCTCCTCCACCTTTCAGAAACCTTCAAGTCAGAAACGCTACTTCTGCTTCTCCTGACTTTCTCTTCTGAATCTGCTCCTCGGAGTTTTTCGCTGTTTTCAGGAGCTGTACAAGCCAAGCTGAAGTCTTGCTCTTTGCAATTTAAGTCCAGACTTTTCCTTAACCCAAAGCCCCCAGATCCCTCTTTAGTAACATTCAGTCCTTTTGTATCAGCCTGGTGGCTACTGGAAGATTTAAAAAACTGCCCACTTGCAAGCACAGAAGCCTGAGGCCCGTGTTTATTGACACTTGTGGAAATCACTTCACGATCCAAGTTGGTTCGGAATTCATGGATGTCTGTCCCACCTGCCCTGAAACTCCTTTTCTCAGAAGAGCATTTCACCACATTAATCCTCTCTGATTTATCTACGGAAGAGACTTCACTCTTATCACCTTTAATTTCAGCATGTAGCTTGTTGACTTTTTCACACATTCCCAAACCTTTACTTTTGTTTGTGGAATAAGGTATTTTCTCAGCTATGAACAGTGGCTCAGGATCAGTTTTATCAGAGTCTCTTTTCTGTTCAGGTAAAGTGCATTCACTGGAGAGAAAATCAGCAGGTTCTCTCAACACAGCCTTGCTTGTGAGAACTTTTGCCTCTCTGGCTTCTGAAGTAACATTATCTTCTTTCAAGTAAAGAGTGTGACTACTTGCCCTCACCGACTGCCCCTTGGGTACAGCGTCTTCATCAGTTTTATTCTCTTTCACAGATGATTTTCTAGCTCTGAGTGTCATGGCCTTTTTCTCAGGAGCCATTGTGATGGCTTCACTAAGAGCCCTTTCACCACACGTCTGAAAGATTTCATACCTGGGCTCTATTCTTTGGTAAATTTGAGAATCTTCTGCATTTTTGGGAGCGGGTTTTTCACTTTTCTCAACCAAAGATTTTTCTAAGACAATTCCGGGACTCATTCTCTTGTCTTCACTTGAACAAGCTGGTTTTGGACTTTTCTCTACATGTGCTGGATGTTTTGATGGATCAGGTTGCTTGTGATGTTCCTTTGCAGTAGCGGCTTCCTCCCCTTCTCCCATCCACGAGCGTCTGCTGTGCCCCGAAACCACCAGGTCCTGCTTTGCCTCAGGCTCCTGGCTCCTTTTTGGTGCAGGATCAGCCCCAGAATGCTCAGCAACAACGTTGTGCTTCTGGACATTGTGCTCAAACAGGGTGGCCCGGACAGTTTTAATGAAGGGCTTTTCCAGAAGTGCTGGGTTTAATTTCTTTTCAAAATTGCTCGTGAACGAGACAGAACTCTCACTCTGCTGCGAGAAATGCTGACCATCTCCCAGGAAACTTCCTTTCCTCTCCAGCTGATCAGGTTTATTGGTTATCTTTAAAACCTGCCGGGATTTCCAAGGCTTCCCAGGAGCAAATGCCTCGGTGAAATCTGTGCCATGGGCGAGCTTCAGCTCCTTACTCTGGAACAACAAAATCCAACAGTTAACTGAGTTTATTTAAGAGATGTGTAATAAAGTTTATTTTAAAACTTATTTGCACCTACTTTGTGCAACAGAGCCTGTACAAATCAAACACATCCACGTTCCCTGAAAACAACCTCTACTGAGGCCAAGGTAAGCTAAGGGAATGTGTAGCTGCAGCTCCTCAATCTTGATTTTAACAGAATTATCTCACTAATAACCAGTTACAGGGTCAGAAACTGCAAGGAACATGAAGATCTAAATAAATATCACAGCTGGAGCTGCTCAGCTACGAGATATGTTAAGCTCAGATGAAGCAAAAAGGAAAGGTAGAAATTAATATTTATTACCAATGCTTCATTATTACCTACTCACAAGAAATACAAGCAGCATCCTAAAAGACGGTATTTTTAATAGCATTTGCTGAAAAAGCACAGCATGCAAATAATAAAGGGAATCAAAGAATACTAGAGGTCTTACAACAGTTCCATCTTTTATTCAAGTTTTAAAATTGACTTAAGATTGTCTTCAAAAAAAGCTAAAGAACATCAGAAAATTAACACTAAAGGAATTTATAAATATTTTTAAGTCTGAGCTATATTCTTCCAGGAATTTCTTGAACCCTACTTTATTGTCAGATTCTGAAAACAGCATTCCATTAATGAAAGATTTTGTTTTTAAAACAAATTGCTCTTCTTGAAAATAACACCAAACTACAGAAACTTTGCACCTGTAGCTTTTCCTCACCACATATTCCTATCCTGGACAGGAAAAAAGCCATGAGAACTCACTACAAACACCCTTAAACTGCATGAAATCTCCTCTACTAACAACTGTCACCAGAGAAGTTCTGTTTTGCAACACTGAAGTGTTGCTTAGAAACAGAGAGAGCCTAAAGCTTCCACAGCAAATCCTCATTTTCCCTGGAACACTTTGTTGTCTAAACTGCTCAGGTAAATGTTGTTGAGGAGACTGACAAAGGTCCAGGCCATGATTTATCAAGAGCTGGGACTTGGATGCAGGAAAGCACAATCCTAACGCTCTGCTTGGAGAAAATAAAGAAAAATTGCTGCATGAACCCACCACAGCCACAGGCGATTCACTGTGGGGTTTCATGCATTAAAAACCCCTTAAAAATAGTACACAAAATATTTTTCCCTCTCTACCACCCCTACACTGAACAGTGTGCACGACGAGCTTGACAAACTCAGCAGACACAATACTCCTGCACTTTTATCTGCAAGTCCTGAAGACAGACTCGCACCAGCAAATCCACTGGGATTGTGTCAGCCCTAATACTCTCCATACCCATTTAAAAGTCACTGATTGGCAAAGCCACACACAACAGGACCTTCTCCTTGCAGAGCCAGCTGGAGCCCACCAGCTGCTGCCAGTTCCTTACTTTTGGATTTTCCTGCAGGTCGTGGATCGAGTCGGCTCCAGCCTCACCGGGTTTCTCAGGCTTTGCTTCACCCCCTGATGTTGGACTTGAAAACCTAAAACAAAGGACTGGTGTTACTTTTTTAGCCCAGTTGATCAGTGAGCAGGGTCACTTCCTGCCAAAGCAGACTGGTAGAAATTACCCATCAAATTACATTTCCTAAAGGAGAAACATCACTATTTCATAGTAACTGGCTGTATTTGCTGGTTAAATTGTATCTAGACCAAAGGAATTTCCCAAAAAATCGGTAGTCATGCAGCTTATTTGATAATAGAGGATTTAGAGATGTATAACAAGCTATAATATCTCTCACTGACAGTTACACTTACATGCAAAGGTCACAATATTGACAGCTTTATTTATTTTTTCAGCTGTTGTCAGAATATATTTAATTTTCTCTTTTTTGGATTAAAAAAAAGAAGGAAAGGAGCTTAAGAATAATAGTAAAAAATCACATTAAGTAGAAGCAAAATGCTCAGCTTTTTTACTGGGCTGAGAGAGCAAGTTTTACTGAACCACATGAAGGCAAGAGGATTAAACAGAATTTCTCTGTAACCTACATCTTGGTTAAGTCTGCAGAGAGTGGCCGTGACTGCAGTGACCGGCGCAGATTTCCTGCCTTAACGTCAGGATTTTCTGTTGTCAGCTCCTTGATCCTCTGCTGGATGGTCACACACCTGTTTTCCTTCTCGGCAGCTGCTGGGAGAAGCTCTGTATCCACTGTGGGACTGGGATTTTCCGAAGTAAACAAACTAATGTGTTTTTTAACACTACCTCTTAAAATATTATTCTCTTTTTCCGAGGAAGCTGCAGGACTTTCACAGCCCAGGAACATGTACGTTTCCTTTTGATCTGGTTTTTTCGCCCCTTTATTAGTTCTGCTTTCACTGGTTGTTTCAGGGCTTCTTTCAGGACCATGCAAGTTAATAATTATTTCTGGTTTTGTCTCAATTTGTTCACTTTTAGATTTAAGTTTTGTTTCCCAGGTGTATTTCCCATTATTTAGGATGCCAATGTCCTGACTACTGCATTTCAGATTTGTTTTAGAAGAACTGCTTTTATTAAACTCAGTTTCTTCATGTTTTGGCCCCATTTCAGACTGATCATGACTACCCACATCAGTAAAAGCAATTACGGATACATTCTCCTTGCTTTCGTGGGACGAACTAGCCTTTTTGCAAGAAGAAAGATCTTTATGTTCAAACTTAGCTGTCAGGTCCATGGACAAAGGCCTTGGTTTTCTAACCCCGGATTTCTCCGTAGGAGATTTTTCCTCACAAGCTTCCACAGTGTGATGCTTTTGATCTCGTAACGATTCCAGAAAAATAGCAGACACTGGTCTATGTTTTGCCCTGTGCTGGATATCAACAGAGAAATCAACTTTATTGTTGAGATTATTTGTATCGTCGTTGTTCTTCTCTCCTGGATGAACTTCACGAGCATCTTTCTTTTCACCGCTTTTGAGGGAGTTCCAGGAGACCGGTCTGAGACTGGAGGAAAACGACATCTGCCTATGGACAGACCCCTCAGGATTCCTGGGTGTCTCCGCTGGTTTCACAGAGCCCTGGAGGTCCTTGGTTTGCAGAGCAGTAAATCCCCTGCGCTCCTGAGCCCTCTTCTCCTGGGCCAGGCTGACCTTGGCCTGCTCGGGGCCCGCTGGCTCGAACAGAATGACCGTGTTGGCACTGGGCCCCGTGTAGAAAGTCACATTTGTCACCATGTCACTGTCAGCCTGATTTTCAGTGTCAATGGCTTTCTGATCCACTAAGGGAGGGACATTCCCACTCAACACCTTCACCGAGGACGTTTCCTCAGTGGCCTTTCTCACCATGCTGCTGGATCTGAACGCTGGGACGGGCGGTTTGACATTTGCAAAAGTATCCGAGGATTTCTCTTTACAAAAAGGCTTTGGGAAAAGTCTCGGCCTTGATCCCACCGAGGGCATAGTTGGAGATCTCAAGGAATTCCCAAATTTCTTGTTCTCTTCAAGAGTCAGTGATGCTGAGGCCTCCTTTGCCTTGTTGCTGGCATCTGAAAGCACACTGACATAAACACGCTGTGCCTTCTCCTCAGCCCTGAGCTCAGCTAGGTCAGGGACTGCCGTCAAAGACGTCAAAGTAGAATTTATTTCTACTCTTGTTGCCATAGTTGGAATTACACATTCAACAGAACTGAAAAACTCCAGCAAGGAAAAAGAATCTGGAAAAAANATGCAAGTATTGATGTAGAGTCAGCATGAACATCAAATAACATCATTCTCACATAAATTCACGAGGAAGCAAACTCAGATTAAGGTGCCTTTCAGATATGCTGATCCCAGAGTGTATCTCACTGAAAGACATAGTGTTCCTTCTCTAAAAACCAGCAAGAAACACCATTATTTACTGACTTGGCCCAACAACCAAATACAATGGACATAAACATATCCTACAAATTTCCACACTCCCACTTACCATAATTTGCTGCTGCAACCAATCCATAGGGGCTGAATCCTTTCTCATAGCGACAACAAGAGCTTGGTCACCAAGGGCACATTAAGGACAGGGAATTTGATCACTGCAGAAACACCGTCCAGACTTCACCTGCAAATAAACAAAACATTCAGACTCAGGTGTGGCACATACCCAAATTTACACAGGCAATGCCATGTGAGACAAAAATCCAGAGCATTCTAAGGAAAAAAAGCTGGTTCCCAAGCATAAAGTCACCTCGTGTAACTGTAAAAGGCAGAAGAATGTTTATTCTTCGAACAGCCATTCAAGAATCAACAAGAAATTACCACTTAAAGGTGTAACTGAAAGGTGAAAGGGGAATAACTCAGACTGCACGACAGACACACCAAATCTGAACAGTTAAAACCACATTTAGGTAAGACTGTTTGCATATTCAAGTGCTGTCAATCACTGGTTAAACAGAGAGCTCTGCATTACTGTAATCTCAATTACTGTAATTTACTTTCTATTGTAAAGCTCTTTTCTGGGGCAGCAGTCTGTGAAGTGCTACCTGAGCAGCTGACCTGCAAACGGCTGATTTTCCATCAAAATGGCACTTTTACCATGACAAAGCAGTTTTCTCAGTATCTCGCCAGCAAAGGAAGGAGAAGAGCTTTGGCTTTAATTATATTCTTACTGCAGAGAAGTGGGAAAACCAGCAGTAATTAGAATTTCAGCTCCAAGAAGTAACCTGAATTTTTCCTAACAGAAGTATATTTAAACTCGTAGCAGATGCAGGCAGCTATGTAAGGTTAGATTTTTTTTTCCTTCAAAAGCTGTCATAATCTTCATTTTTAGAAAACTCACACTGTCCTTCACAGCCAGGGGCCCAAATTTGTGTTGCCACCCTCTTGTCTCTTTTGGGCAGCCTTTGAAGGGGCAGTTTTGGACTCCTCTCACTGGATCTATTTTGGTGTGAATTTACCATACAAATAAACTTATTTGTAGATTGCGTCGAATATGGAGCTTCCTGCTTGCGATTATTAAAAAACCCCAACCAGGATCTTGCTTTCCTGAGTCTGCAGTCTGGAGAAGTGGTTATTTCACCTTCAGCTTCCCTTGACCAGACTTAGCCCACACTGGCACCGAAATTGCAGGGATTTATTTTTGTCCCTGCTTGTGCTCCCTCTCTCAGGCAGGAGAAAGAACTCCACTCACCTTGTCCGTTCCCTTTCATCTTCCAATCCACTTGGAGTTCTGTCTCAACCACTTATCCCTGATGCCATTCCCCCCCTCCCAAGTCCATGACCTCCTCTCTCCGAAATAGCCACTAACCCGATCAGCTTATCCACATCAACCTGCCCCTTCCACCATCTCACAGATCTCCATGAAATCTTCCTCCCTCTCCCACTCCATGTTCTAAGAAACGCCATCAAAATCCGATTAAAATGCTCTCACATTCCAAGGATGCAAAGGTTTGGGAGGTGCTCTAAAAGGAAACTTGCCGGAATGAGGCTGATGCTCACAGGCAACACTGCAAAGGGAAAAATTCAGCTGTGAAAACAGCATCTGTCTTGCAGTAGCTGAGAATAAATTCTCTCCTACCATTCTGTAGTCCCTGTTTCTCTGGAAAAGAAGAAGAGGGCACAGAGCTTCTTAAATGGACTAAAACTTGATCCTCAATGGAACGCGGGGCAGTGAATTTACAATGCAGGACCTAATCCCTGGTAACAGAGTACAACTCACTTCTCCAGCCAACATTCCTAACGCAAAATTTACCCCTTCCTTAGTTTCATTACACTCCAGCTTTACAAGACCCCATTTTCCCCTACGCAATCTATCCAAGTCAGTTTTCATGTTTTAAATTCAAATACTCTACAACAGATACATGGCCCCAAACAGACAAGTATTTGAAAAAGAACAAAATATTTAGAGGAAAAAATAATCACCCAACTCTGAAAATGATAAAGCTCCTTGATACAAGTACACTTGATAAAGAGGAATCATGTTATCAATGCCAAGTGTAACATACACTAGACACTGTGTCTCAGTTTTGAAACACGTATCTTGGTTTAGATAAACGTGTTTCTTTCTTAATAAAATATCTCTAGTCCAGTTGGCAACATACAAAACTTTGGGAAATTTATAAAGATCAACTGTAAATTAAACTGCAGGAGGATTTCAGATGCTATTAATATTTAGTAATACTACTGTAATCGTACTACTACAGTTGTAAATCCCTCACCATCAGCTACATAGTTATTACCTCCCTGACCTCCTCTGCCCAGAGACAGTCAGCCGAGCTGCCCGTGCTGCCCCTGCACGTCCCCATCCCGTGTGACAGAGCCCCCAAACCACCTTGTCCCCAGTTCTGGGCACTGTTTCTCTCCGTGCCCCCCAAGCAGTGCCCACACTCCCCTCAGCTGTGGCGGGCGCATTCTGCACACAAATGAAATTGTAAATGGCATTGAAGTGTCTCTTGAAACGCTCCTGCTTTTATCAGAAAGGCTGGCACAAGAAGGCCTGCCTCTTCCCTGCTGCTCCTCTTCCTCAGCTTCCAAACACCTGCGACTGGGATTTTTCCTGAGCCAAGCTGAGCCACCACAGGGTGTCACAGAGATGCACACGCAAACACCGCTCCAGGCCCCTTCAAATCTTAATGCCCTCAGGTGTTGCTTGCATTTTTAATTAAAGATCTAGAATCACAAAGATTGTTAACACTGCTCATGAGAAATGAAAATGGATTATTCACTTCACAGGGTTATTTTTGCAGAAAATCATTCGGGAAGGGCTTCACCCCAAACACACCCTCGCTTTAGCACTTGCCCACCCACCACACACACAACTATTATTTACATCACTGCTAATTCCTTTAAGCCTATTAAGGCAACAGCAACAGCCTGCAGATAATTTTTCCACCATGAATCACGTGACTATTGCCAACTTCCCTGCTCAGAAACAAGAATGTTTGAAATGACACAAAGCAAAATCATCTATAATCTGGCCCTGAACCTCGCAGCAGATAAACAAGTCCATCTGTCTTCTCTAAGGGTGGAAAGCATAAAAATTCCACAAAGAAAATCTCTCTGCTATTAAAAAACCCAAACAAACAAAAACCAAAAACCAAAACCAAACATGTTTATGACATGGAAATCAAGCAGAAAGCCTGGCTCCAGCAGCGAATACTCACTAAAAATACTCCATAAAAAATCACCGAGTAATCACAAAGTTTTTCTTTTCACATACAACTTTTATCTGCAAATCTGCTTCCAGTATAAAAAAATTACTCCCTTATTGTGTAAAATACAGGCAGAAGTTTGTGTAACTACATATATTAGCAGCTCCTGAAAACATGGCTTTGTCCATGACACTGGCTGGGAGGCTGGGACTGCATGATCTCTAAGGACTCTTCCAACCCAAACCAGTCTGGGATTCCATGATTCTATATATTCTCCTGGCGTGCAGCTTTTCCCTGGCACGAGAAGCCACAGGAGCTACTGGGAGCAGATGACCATAAACCTAGATTTATTTCAGCCCTCCTACAAAAGGTTGCCCCATTGTCTTAAATGACTCAGTCTTTACAAATATTTTTCTTCTCTCCTTTCTCCCTCCTGTCCTCGCTGACCGAACACTGGGGTCAGTCTGCAGCAATCCCTGTCCGTTCTCCCAAGAAATCCTCCTTCTGCTGCTTCCTGCACTTGGAGAGGTGCTGATTGGATTAAATAAGAATTAACAGAGCAGATCCTATCACTTATTGTGCACGTATGAGTGTGAGTGCTGACAAGAACACGACTTACTACAGCACAACCAAAATAACACAAAGAAAAAAACCCCACCTATTCGGAAACTTTCATAACCAAGTAGATCATGAAACTAATTCAGTAAAAAGCAAGCTTTTTCTATTTTGGGGTTTAAGCCTGATTCACGTTATTATTCACTGCAATGGGATCCATCAGTTGTACTTAAGAGGACATTCAGGGTCTCTTAAAGGGAAAGATTAACAAAAAATACTTCCATAATGGCTCTGATTTTTAATTTCCCAGGACAAGTTTATTCACTAAGTAAAAAACAGCTAATAAAATGCATTTAAATTATCTTTTCCGGGATTCACAGTGAGAAACTCAGTTCTGCTTCTCAATAATGCAAACTAGAAGGTTGAGAATTAAAACTACATAGTCCAAATCTCACAAGACAGATATTCCAAAATATTGCAAAATTCAAAATATCCTTTCTCCATTTCCCACGCCCAAGTCTCTTGGAAACCTCTAGGTCTTTTCTTTTACAAAAAGAACCAAGTGCTGTTCTTTTGGACATTACAGTCCAGTCCCATCCCAAGGATGAAAGACTCCACTCTGACATTTCCTCCCACTGCAGAAAAGATTAGCATTTCGTTAAATAAAGTGTCCATCCTATAAATAGCAGCATTTACAAGCACTTGTAAATCTCTAATTGCTCCTGCCAGTACAATTGCATAACGACCATCACCTGCCAGAGCTTCACCCCCGGTGCAGCTGCACTAAAGAACTGCAATATTTTCAACCACCCTTTCCATTAAGTGCTGCCATTTCAGCACCAGAGTGAGAACTTCACACCTTGTATTTTGATCTCCATGCTGCAAAAATTGGGCAGTTAAAATGGTAACAAGTTATAGAGCAGAAACTTCAGTAATTCAAACTGGCCCCACAGAGGCCTTGACATTTATTTATTAAAGCGAAAATTCGATGTTAAATACACTGGCGTGTCCATGTAATGGTCAATGTGAATTTAAGATCACATTCCTGATGCAGCAGGACAATCAGCTGAGACAGGGATTCAGGAAAACACCGTGAGGGTGGTGAGGCCCCAGCACAGGGTGCCCAGAGAAGCTGTGGCTGCCCCTGGATCCCTAGAAGTGCCCAAGGCCAGGTTGGACGGGGCTTGGAGCAACCTGGGATAGTGGAAGGTGTCCCTGCCCATGGCAAGGGTGGCACTGGATGAGCTTTAAGGTCTCTCTCAACACAAACCAGTCTGGGATTCTGTGATAAATTTATGGTAGAATAGGATTCAACAGCAAAATTCTACTGTGTGTAACCAGGGCAGAATGCACCGTGATGGCTGTGGGGCACAGGGAGTCATCTTCCAAATTTCCTTCAATTTATGAGACAGAGATGTGTCCGGAGAGAACGATTTGGGGAAAAAAATTACATGTAATAATCTGCTTCCACAGCTGCCAGTCCTTGCTATTTTCGTAACAATGTCTGTGTGTCACATACAAAACATAACTCAACAGGATTGATGTACAAAAGGGGCAGATTGCTCCAGTTATTTCTAGAAAACAGCTTCAGAATATCATCCTTTAGAAAGGTCCAGTTTGTGACCACAGATTTATTACCAATTACCCATTTTTTGGGTATTCGGCTCCACAAATTTCTGCACTGGGTTTTGGGGGCAATGACCACTGTTCTACAAACAATTCAGGCCAACTCCTTCTCTGTCAAGATCAACTTTGTCCAAGCCAGCTCTTGGTTGGGGATTTTCCTCTTTGTGCATCATATTCTACTCAAGAGATCCCTCAAGAGCACAGGGACTGAGGACCTATGCTCGGCATTTCCTCTGACCTGCACAACTGCCTCATTACACCCCAATCTTCCACAATTTCCTTCTCCCCAACCCTCTCATTGACAGTTTCAGAGGAAACTCTCTTCCCTTCCCAGTTTCACAGAAGGCCTAATTTGTTTTGAAAGTCTCTTGAATCTCAGGTAGAAAAAACCCCAACCAAGTGAAAATTACATTAAATGTTGGTGAATCACCATTTTTTGGTACCAGAAGCTGCATGTCCTCACCCTCCTGTGTGAATCATCTTTTACTTCCAGCATTCCACACGAGGGATTCCACCCAGCTCATTAATGGGTGGGTATTTTCAGAAAGTCCAATTCTTTTGGCAGTTGAAGTACGGAATAAAAGCAAAATCCCGATTTCTGCCAGCTGAGGATGACATTCTGCAGAACAACAAGAATGATGGGATAAGGCTGAAGTGAGGCTAAAAGTGTGTTCGTGCAGAAGGTGGGTATTCCCAGCAGGCCTCAGAGTGCTGTTCTGTTTGCTTCTCTCATCAAACCCTTTGCTTTTGTGGTCAGCTTCAACTCCTGCTAATGTTCTTTTAGGTTTCATCCTTGCAAATGCTTTTAAACCACAAACAAGACCTGCAAATAACCTCCCCATGCAGTTTAGCAGGAAAAAAAGACATTCCAGAAACAACTGCACTGCATGCCAGATGAAATATTAATGATTAGGTTTGGCTACAAGCAAGAAAAACTGACTGTGGAACTGCAAAAAGAAAAAGAAGTCGAATTAAGGCTATTCCAGGAAGATGTTTGGTTGTTTCAGGGAGGACTTTATTCTATCTGCAGCTCCCAGAGGTCAACGGGGTCATGTCCTGGACACAGCAGAGGGTGGGTACTTGAATTTGCAACTCAGCAAATTTCTCCTCAAACATTTTCAGAATCATCATGAAACTTCCTGCTGGGTAATTGTAACATCGTCTTCTTGTTGAAGGAAGCTTAACTTCACTTTTAACTGTATTTAAAATAAATTTTGGTTAGAGTTAAGTTTTTCTGCACAGATGCTGAAGGAATGGGTTAAATCCCTGACTGTGTCTTTTTCATATCTTATGCTACACGTCACAAATACAACAGAAATAATCAAAAGCTAATTTATTTATATGTCCTTTGAGTGTATGATCTCCATGACCCTGCTCTATAAAGGTGAAATTTGGCTCATTATTGTTTCAGAAATACATCAAGCAGCTACTGATCCCTCTGACCTCAAGCAGGCAGTACTTTCCAAAACCCCCAGAACTGAGGCAGGGCTGTTTTTCTCCAGAGGCTCCAGTTTTGGGTGGGAATGCTCTCATTTGGCAGGCACACCACGGACACAGCTGAAGGAGTGTAAGGAGATGGATGAGCCAGCTGCAGCACAGACAGAAATATGGGATTGAAAAACAACTTTGGCATTCTTCCATTTGATACTCCCCTACACAATACCACGCTCAGTACCACGTTTCAGCAGTAAAAGGAGCTTAGAGACCACCCACACCTGGAAATATTTACTGTAACTGTGCATATTTCTCATCCTCTTGGCAGCAAGGGAAGACGAAGGACAACTGTCTGATCTCAGAGCTGGCAGGACATGGATATCACCACTGGATTTTGTTTTACTCACTGCCTTCAGAGCCACCAGCTGCTGCAAATGCTTTAAAAGCAGCAACGATATAACTGGGACAGTTTCCTCTCGAATCAGTGGTGGAAGCTACTTGGACACTGACATTGGAGCTCCACAGAGGTGCAGTTAAAATAGCCCTGCAGTACAGCACCTCGCTAAGCCTGGCAGCCAGTGTGGGGACACCAAAGCTCATGTGAAGAGCAGGAGTTGCAGCACTCCCATGGGAGACGGGGCTCGGCTGACCTGATGAGGAATTCAAGTGAAAGGATCGAGTGAAGCAGATCCGTGGGCTTTGGTTTATTGAAAAAATCCACCTACTCGTTACAAAAATAGGCAAGTGCCTCCACAGCACTCTGAAGCCTTCAGAAATAAAGCTGACCCATGGCCCCGTGCCCCCAGGCAGGAATCCGGGGACGGATCTTTTCACACAAACCCAGCCTCCGAAGGTCACTGTAACACAGAAATAGCATGAGGTGAGAAGACATTTCCTGCTTGCCTTCATGCACAGCAGGTGCTTTTGTGTCAGAAGGACAAAGCCCCTAATCCTCTGATCTGCCTCCTCAAATTCTAACAGGATTTCCAGCGCTGGAAAACGCATTTGTGGCCTGGCACAGTAAACCACCTTCAGAAAGTACAACCAGCTCGAGCTGTTCTGTGATTGACGTGGGGTCACCAGGACGAATTTATAAATGCTGAGCCTTTACACATTCATCTGAGTGCTGAAAAATTAATTAAGGTATTGCCACATGGAGAGAAAAAAAAGTGGTTTCATCCAGACTTTCAGAAAACTTGAGGCTACTGGCCTTGGAGCACAACCTTGAACACACAGAGAGATCACTTCAGCAGTTAAACCACCCGGAAAAAACCGGAACCCATAAAACCGGGACAAAGGAAATAAAGCGATGGCATAGAAGACCAAGATCATGACATTAAAAATTACATATGTGTATATACAGCTATGGCGACTAACGTGCATATTCGAGGGCTAAGAACTAACATTGCTTTGCTTCTGAAAAACAAGAAAGCAGGTTTACTGTGCATTATTTTTATACCTGTACTTGTCCTGACGGACACCTTCGGAAGCTGCACAGTCGCCTGCAAAGACTCATTCACAAAGAACACGTGGCAGCTACTGATAAAACACTCAGAGCAGAGATGCTGCAATAGATTACTCTGCTCCTAAGCTTTCACCTGGACAAAAAGAAATCACAGGATCACAGACTGGTTCAGGCTGGAAGGGACCACAGAGGGTCATCTAGTCCCATCTTCCTGCTCAAGCAGGGTCGCCCCAGAGCACGTGGCACGGTTCTGGAATAACTCCAGTGAGGGAGAGAGACTCCACAACCTCTCTGGGCGATCCGGGGAAAACTGTCACTGCACATTCTTGATACGAATATTTATGTACTGCTTCAGCTCTCACTGCTCTGCCATCTGATGTCTTTTCTGATGACTGATTTTCCACTTGTGATCTTAAAAAATCATATGCAAAAAGCTCTGTGTTCAACAGCTTTCGATTTGGCTGCTAATGACACATTTTCTGTCAAAACAGACAGCCAATACTGTGTCGCAGCAATTTCTCCATTCAGTCCATCATTCCACCTTTCAGATATTTGATTAGTCAGAGCATAAGCATGTAGTCGAGCTCAGTCAACAAGCAAATACACTCGAGCCCAAAATACTTGTACCAGGCACCGCTCTAGAAATGAACTGCAGCTTCCTGGGAGAAAGACACTGATAAACAGTGAGGGGTTGGACCAGGTGGTTCCCAGGAACAGATTATTCTGTTCCGTGAACAAATGAACAATTTCAAAGCCTGCTCCTCTGAATCGCAGTAACCTCTGCCCCGAAGATCAAGCCTGCAAAGCCGCAGCACGGCGGTACCGAGCTGGAGATAAGGATATCTCCCTGGTACTGCTGCAAGAGACAAGCACTGTGGCAAAAGACTGGCAGAGCTGGCATTAATAAACAACACAACTCCATCTCCCAGGCAGCACGTCCATCCCCAGCTCTACAGCAGCAATTCAAGCGCTTCACAGAAAAGATGACCCAACTTTGAACAAGAAAATTATTAACAGCGTTAAACTGGATTAATTTTACTCCAGTTATGCCTTTCAGGATACTGATGGAGCCATTAAAATCACTCAGATCAAATGCACACGACCCTCCGATTTACAATTTCCACTCCCGTTTCATAAATAGTGAAATAAGCATTGGACTAAGGAGACATGAGTGGATCTATTCTGAGTCAAATAAAATATTGTTATAAAAGCCAAATACTTGGTGGCATTTATCATTCCCTGGGCCAAAATCCCTTATGTCACCCTCTGTTCTACAACACACTGACATACTGAGACATGAATCTTTTTGCCTCTCAGGTTGTTCCCAGTGTTCCGACAGCTCTTTGATCTCTTCCTTGTGTACTGAACCCAGCATTTACTCAGGTAGGATATGGTGCTGCAGCAGGGTGCTGCCTCCTGCCAGGCATCAATAAACTGCCCTGAGCTGCACACCCAGAAAAAACCTGCTCTGTCAACAATGTCTGACGCTGTGCCAGAGGAGCTACTGCTGCTGCCTTGGTGATAAGGCTCCTCTTTTTGCTTCAGTGGGCACATCTGGCTTTTCACATATGCAAGAAATAGGTTTTTTTCCCCACTTTAATGCAAATGCCCACCTCAGAACCACTGGCTGGGTACTGCCAGCTTGTACACGTGTTCCTTCGGTTGCCTGTGGGCAGGTCGTTGTTATCAGCAATCCACAAAGGAGCTTCCTCTTCCCCCAAAGCGCCACGAATGGAACAGAGCACAGAGGGTTGTGTGTGACTGTGAGGAGTCAGAGCAGTGAAGCTGCATTTCTCCCTGTTTCTGAACAAAAGGATGTTTAAGCCAAGAACTCTGACAGCAACAAGCCTGCACAAGCATTGTACACTACCTTGTTCTTCAGGAACACAATATTATTCAGCAAAATCAAGGCCTGTAATGAATTATTGATAACACGTACACTATCTAGAAGCTTTATGAGTACTAAACAATCCCCTTCACCTCCCTACATGCTTGAGAAAGCACAGAAAGGGAAAAAATGCCTATTAATTGAAAGACAACACTTCAGGCACTAAAAACATCAACGTATTTATTGAGGGGGGTGAAAGAAAAAGAAATAGCTTAAGTGGGAAAAACCAGCTCTGAAATCCAAACGGTGGCACTGGGAACCTGGGAGCGCCTGGATGTGCACGAACACTCGTGTGGAACATCCCCACATCCAGCACACGGACAGGGAGGCCCAGGGAACCCCAGGGGCTGCTCAAACCACACTCACAGCTTTGGCACAGAAGGGCATTTTTAACCACAAGTGAACCCCGGGGGCTTTTTAACTTTCTGGGAAGCTTTAAGCACGGAGACCAGAGAGGCACTTTAACATATCAAAATGAAGACAGAAGAGTAACATGAAAGCACTTGAAACTCATGGTCCAATGTAGAGACCAGCTACATTTTAAGGCAGGGTAATAATGAATAGCTGATACTGCATATTTTGCAGCTCACAAAAATTAGGAGGAATGAAAGATCACAGGTTTGTCCTCACCAGCTCATCCAGACCTGAGCACCTCAGCACGAGCACTCACTTGCCCATGAGCAGTCAGACCAAGAAGCTTCCCTCAAATCACCCCCACCCAGCCACACTCACACCACAATTACAGCAGCCCTGGCACCTGACCCCAGTTTCTCAGGGTATATCCAAGGAAGGGATTTAGTAACCTGAGAATGATCTCACAGTCAATTTAGAAACACCTTTCAGAAGTTATTACAAAGAAGGATCCTTTGACTGAAATCTGACTCAAGAGAAAACCAGGCTACACCGAGTTCTCCCAGCTCCCCACCTCGTGCCTGTCCCCACAAAGCCACACAGTGAAAGCACGACCAACTGATCCCACTATGATCACTGTTAACACCACTGCATGCCTCTGGAAGGCACGAGACATTCACCAGCCTCAAGAGGCACAGCAAGTCCTGTAGCTACTGAGCAATCTGCTGAGCCAACTCCCTTGCTGGCCTTTTTGTTACAGATCTGCAAGTTCAAAGGGTGGCATACAGCTGTCATAAAAACAGGTAACTGGCACTGCATCCAGAATTTCTGCAGGAGGAATCCCACCTGAGCCAAATCAGTTACAGAACAGGAGCCATGCCACTCCAAGCAACTAAATGTGAAGTGGCAAAGTTGGAAAGGAAATTAAAGATCCACGTGTCCCAACATCTTTCATGACACAGCAGCTGGTGCAGGATGCTTCAGAAGTGACTTAGGCACAAAACCTAATTTCTTTTCATCTTCCAGTAATCTGTAGCTTCGAGACTTGATGAACCAACAGGAGACACCTGCTCAGTGAAGAAGATTGGGCAATTTTTTCATTTTGTTTCACCACATGTGAATCAACCAGCAAACCACGGACAAAAGGTCCATGTGAACTACGGGACACAAACTCTGCCCAGGAACTGCCCCGGTCAGCCTGATGAGCTGTCCTCCCCAAAGTCATCAGGTTCGAGAGCCAAAGCGTTCAAAAATCAGGATGAACAAAAAGCAGACAGACAGGATGGAAGAGCTCTGCCTGACCAAACCTGCCCAGTGCTCAGGCAGTGCGTGGCTCTGCAGCAAAGTGATAAACGCCACAGATTCTGAAGTCTAATAAAAGCCAGTCCTACCTCCTACAAACACTGTCTTGCGCATTGGTTTAGAGCCAATATTGGTTAAACAGTTATAAACAACCTTCTGTTAATTATATATTTTAAAATATACACTCATGCCTTAACAAGTTTTTCACTCCAGCCTTCTGTCCAGATGTGAGCAGGAGCAGAGCCACTGGAACAGCCACGGGCACTGTTTGCAGACAAGTTGTGGTGCTGACTCTCTCTGTGAGCAGCTGCAACCCCGGGCTCTGGGAGCTCAGTTCAAGTCCAGCTTTCCAGGGTTATTAGACAGGACATGACAGACACGAGAGCACAACCACTTCTAGAGTCAAGGCGAACAAAGATGGCAAAAGCTTTAACCTTAAATTACCGTTTTCAGCATTTTTAAAGCGTGAAAATCTGGCATAAAAGCTGTTAAATTAAAAACAAAATAAATTCAGTGGAACTGAAACAATAATTTTGTGGACAATCTGAAAAATATACTAACCTGCTCCCTACAGAGCCAAGCTTGTGAAAACATCATCTTAGCCAGCCATAAATCCACAGTACAAAAAAAAATGGATTCCAGATTAACTGCTTTCTACATGGTGTGCAACAGTCCAATATCAACAAAGACAATTGCTCTGTGTGATCATTTCTTTACACATATATCACACACACGCAGCCAAATAATCTCTGAAGATTCTACACGTGCTGGTGTGGAAGCAATACCGAAACACATTCCCAGTATTTAAGAGCAAATAAGAGAGAAAAGGCTCAAAGTTGTTTGTCAGAGGGGGCCTAAGTAACTGGGGCCTAAGTTACAAATGCGCCTCAATAAGTGCCTTTGGGAGAGGAAAATATGTATTTCATCTTAAGGCTTCAGCCTCTCCATCATCTCCTCAGATTTCCTCCTCATGCATGAGCACCAACATGACAGTGACACTATTTAAGCAAATATTTCACATGAAGAACAGATTCAGACTGAGCTCTACAAACATTTCCCACATGTGACACCACAGGCTACAAGAAAACCTCTCCCTGTCCAAAACTAACCCTCTGTGCTCCGAGCGCAGGGAAAAGGCTCCCATGGAATCTGCAAGCACTGCAGAAGCAAAAGGAAGCACAGTTCCAATATGTTTAACGACAGAATTAGCATAATGCTCACGAGGCAGAAAGCAGCCTCCCCGACCTTCTTGAAATGCTGACCTGTAACTATTGATGAGTGCTTCCGATGGGTGCTGTGATTCACCCAGTTGAGGAAGGAGTCATGGAAACATCACTGCCCTGTCAAGTGAGAGCAGGTCAGACACGTGGAAACCTCTCCAGCAGCCTCGCACATCCACACAGGAATAGTGACTAAAACTGTACTTAGGAGAGTAACAAAGACCTGAAGTTTAACTGGAAACTCTGCTGTAATCAGATTCATTTAATCTCTCCTTCGCAGGCAGCAACCACAGAGCTGCAGTGACTTAATTATTTTTTAAAATATTCATTTTGTGAAGAATATTAACTGAACATTATGATGACTTGTAAGAAATACGATACATAAATCCAAACGTTTTAGAAATACTTACTACTACTTGGATAAATGAAGATATCTATTATACAATCACAGAAGGGTTGGAAGGGACATTAAAGCTCATCTCATTCCACCCCCTGCCATGGGTAGGAACACGTTCCACAAACCAGGTTGCTCCAAGCCCTGTCCAACCTGGCCTTGAACACTTCCAGGGATGGGGCAGCCACAGCTTCTCTTGGACATAACTGTTACTGCAGGCTCAAACATGCAAAAAACCCACACTGCATCATGTTTACAGCAGGAAAAGGATGGTATTTAGATAACTCTGCAACCATCATGTTGCTGAAAACATTCTAATGGCAGATTATACTAATATTTGACATTCAATAGTGCCAATACAGTAAGACACTGTTTGACAACAATAACAACAGTGACATTTCTGTAAGGTCCCTCAGTTAGGGAGCGAGCCAGCCGTGCTGCTCAGCTTCAGCAGAAATGCCTGTTGTGCTCGTTTGGGTCAATGAAGAATTCCCAGTGTTCTCATGAAATATCAAACAGTTACGGCAGCCAGAAATTCCAACTCTGTTTAAAACACATCCTGGTTTTGCTGGGCTTGCTATGGACGAGGCAGCTTTGTCCATCGAAAGCCTTGTATGGTTGAACATACTCCCAGCAGATAAACATCCCTCCTAAATGCTGGCACAACTCCCTCCCTGCGAGGAGCCGCTGGTGCTACGGCTTCACTGAGACAGCCAGGCCTAGCATGGGCTGAAGGTTAAGCTCATTAAAAGAGCAGAATAAAGACAAACTTAAAATTCCGCTCCTGTTTGTGCCTTTCAAAGTCTCATCAACGCTGTAAAATAATGATCGTCCTCATTTTACGACAGCAAGAATAACCAGTTTTAGAACTTGACGTTTATTAACATCACTTGTTGAAAGGCACTGAAAGCACATATTTAACCAATACTGTGATTACAAAAACAGACACTATGAAAATATAAACAGAAGAGGCCGCTGTGTATGGCAACAATGTTGCAGCTCTAGAAGCACACATAAATCCTCCTATTTTCATGCATTTCAATAAAACACTGGCAGCTTCCTTCACTTGAAAACTACAAAGGGTAAAATTGTTCGTAACTACCAGAATTAAAGAAAAACTAATTAAGTACAGCCTGAGCATCTTCACTTCTTCACCCCCCTCCCCAACGCACTGAACCCACGTAGTTCAGATTCAAACAACAAAACGCAGCTAACTTCTTTTTCTTCTCTCTTTGCCATCCATCTCCTCGGCATCCAAGCGCTGCTCCTGCAGCAGAGCTGGAGTTGCCCGTTTGGAGCACAGGCGCTTCCCGGAGCTCTGCGCAGGAACTGGGTCAAGCCCGGAGCTGGAGTTAACAGCCCACTCGGCTCCTGGCGATTCCCAGCCCCCAGCCAAACGAAAGGGGTGTTTTGACCTGGAAACAAGCCTCAGATCTCCTCCCTGCTCACATTAAAGCTCATCTAATTGTGTTCAGTAAGACAAGCCTTACTCCAAAGCTGCCCGATGCTGCGGCATCGCTCTTCGGAGGAGCTGCTGGAGCGCACACGCTTCTTCCCTCCAAGTGAAAACTGGGGAGATACCAAACCTCCAGCAACTGAATTATTTTTTTCTGCTCGTTACACCAGCCTAATGACCATCCTGACTCGTAATTACGACAATAGTAAGAAGCTTTCAGTTCTCACACTGCTGCAAGACCAACACTATCTCCTTTCAGGCAAGCAGCAGCTTTACTCTAGCCCAAAACTGAAGTTTTGGCACTTAATTCTGATAAGAACTTTTAATGAACAGCTCTGTTAAGTGGCTTTAGAGGAGCCCAGATCCCCCCCACCCCCAGCGTTTAAGTGTGTGCTCATTGGACATGACTCAACCACAAACAAGCAGTGTTTTGGATAATAACCCTCTGTGCCCTGGACTGCTCAAACTGCATCACCACAATCACACAACCCTCAGAAAACATTCATTTCCTCTCCTCAAGCGTGTTTTGCAGAGATGAAGAGCATAAAAAGACAACTCAGCTCCCATTGTCTCAACGTAAGTGTAAGGCATTCAGGAAAAACATAAAAATGCAAAAATATGTATTAATGATCTCCTATTTATACAGATGCACTGAAAAATATCCCCAAGCTGTTTGAAAGCTTCTTTGTTTGCAAAAGTTCCAGTGTTACATATTCCCAGAACAAACCAAAGACAGTGAGAACCAAGAAAATAAATCTCCTTGATTTGAGAAAAGAATCTAAAGATAAAGTATGCGTCCATAAACAGCTTAATTTTAAGAGTCTGAATTCTTTAAGCCTAGGCCTGAGGAAAATCATCACTCAGTAGACTTAAATACCCTTTTGTGATCAGACGTTCAGGTCATGAGAATAAAAGGGAAACATTAGGGGGTTTTTTTAAGCAATAGCTGCAAATAGATAAAACAATCACCACACTAAATATAGCGTGTTTTGGCAACACTCAATATCCAGGTTTTTGTAAGAATTTGGTTTTCCTGCCAGTTAACAGAACCCAAGGCATGGAAAGGCCTCTTCACCCACAGAAGCCTTCTCAAGGCAAAGAGCAATTGACTTGCTCTGGATTTACTTGTTACTTGTTAATTTTTTAATTATTCCTGGAACACAGCTTGAAAAGAATGGCCTGAGAGTTCAGAAGTTCACATATGTCCTTCAGTCTCACTGAGAGTCAATGAAGGACAAGAGAGCAGAGAACCAACTTCACTTCTAATGCAGCAAGCAGAGCATCTCCTTGGAATCAGCAGTCACATCTCACTGGAAGCACATATCCAGGCAACCCAACAGCCAATTCCTGGACATTTTTAAGGAAAAGTCTGCACATCCAGCTGCCTAGGGCAGGTGCATCTCGAGTTTGTCAAGCATGAAGTCCTCTAGTTAAGCTGTTAAACCTACCAGGCTGTGGTCACTCCGAGGGCCGTGATTAGGATTCAAGACTGGCTGCTGTGGAGAGAATTCCACAGCTCTCCCAACGCTGTTATTCCAGCCTCTTTGGCCGCAAGCTCAAGACAACCACGCACTGCTTTACACTGCAAAGGCTACTACCACAACCAGGGACTCACCATTTTAAAGAGACTTCTGAAGCAAAAGCAAAAATTCTGTGGCTTTTGCCCTACGATGTCTTTGGGCGATTCCTACACACAAAACTAAAAACATTGCAACATTCCCAGGTTCCAGACACCCCTGTGCACCAAACACAAACCAGTGATACTGACTGGGCTCACAGCATCACCACAAGCCTCATGCCTGGGCTTGCAGGATTAAGCATTTACTTCAGTCTCGCTTTTCCAAGCAGCCCATGGCACACAGCAGGATCTCCTGCTCTGTGAATGGCTCCGTAAGGGATTCACTGGAATGGTTCCTTCCTCCCCAAATGCTGCCTGCTACTTGAGAATTGAACAAGCTGCACCTGCCCTAAGAAATAAATTTATCAAATCAATGAGCAGAAAAGCTGCAGCACTACACAGCTCCCTATGACCAACAGCACCACGTACATTTACCCAGCTTGGGAAGTGAAAGACTTCCAACCTCACGAAGGAAAACATCCCGTTAAAAGAAACAGCTTGAAAATAAGGAAAGAACAGTAACACTACACGTAAATGGATGCAGAACACTCCAATCTGCATTTAGACACACCCTTTTACTAGTAAAATTTTTCACTAACTACCCAGCACACGAGTCAGCATGACCAATGCATTTGCCAAAGGACACTTCCCCTGGATAGTGAACAGTGCCAAGTTATCAACTTCTCTGGAGTATCAATTTGAGAAAACACACCATGGCTTAGAGAAAGATCTTGATCTCTGAAACTCCCAATAAGAAACCAGCACAATTTTTAAACACACGAGTAGCCAGGAGAGGAAGTCACAACTGTAAGGTGTCCCTAACTGACATGCTCAGGAAAATCCTCTCCGACGTGATCCCGAGTCCTGTCCCTGATCTGCACAGCACTCCCCACAAGCAACACTACACCAGAATTTTCAAGACTATGGGAAGTTTTCTTATCTCTGTTTACAAACTCAAGGACACACAAATCATATCAATTTGATTCTCACGTTACTTGGAAAACCTGCCAGAAGGAAGGAAGCTCCACGAGCAACGAACAAACACAGAGTAACTCCAGGGCAAGGACCAGGGAGTGAAGAGCAACACATTGCTCACCACGGAGACTGAGCTCCTTTTTCACTCTGCAGTAACCAAACACGTGCAGAAGAGAGGGCAGGTAACAGGACTGGTTTCAAAATTATCTAATAGCCAGAGAAACACAAGTGCTGAATGGAGCAGAGTCCAGGACAACACCCAAGTGAAATCACAGAGCCGTGCAAAGAATCCCAGGAGAGGGAATACCTGAGCTCTCCATCCACCTGGGACCTGCTGGTCAGGACTTGCTTCTTTCACATGTGGTCTGAATGTCACCTTGAGCACACGGGGCAGGAAGGGCTGGTAAACTTATGAAACACAAAGTCTGAAATTCCTGCTTTCACTAAAATCTACTTCCAAGTTGTAACTGGGTATTTTTTCCCTGTGGTAGAAATCAGGCATTTGGGAAGCCTATTTGCCACTGCCAGAGGAGTCTGCACACACAGGGGGCTCAATTGACACCCAAGGTGACGGTGCTGCACATGGCTGAAAACAGAATTAAAAAAATAAATAAATAAATCCTGCAGCTACACAAAGCCTCAGTATGGCAGAGGGAAAAAACTGCTTCATCATCAGCCATGGAAATTTTCCGAATCCCTGGTTATCTCGTCAGTCCAGAGCCGGGTGAGGAGGAGCACAGATGGGTACTGTGCCCTTTCTCCTGCCATAAGAGCGGCAGCTCCAGAACTGCAGCGTGAGCATAACCCTGGGGCTGGGGCCGTGCACGTCCTTTACTGCCACATATAAAATGAGACAGCAAAAAATGACAAACCAAAGTATTCGAGTTGGATACAGTCCTAGACTTTGCCTCCTTTTAAGGACTTTCCACACTCTGACGCTCCAGAGTGACTCGGTTCTGTGTCTTCTATATATTGGGAACATTTAGCTTAGAATTTGCTCAGGGCATTGTCCGAAACAGAGGAAAAGTTTACACACCTATTTTCAATAAACTCTACACCTATCAAAAGGGAATTACAGGCTACAACGTCTATTTAAATAGGATTCCGACCTCCTTAACTACTCCGAGGGACAAAGCTTTACTTGCTAATAAATATCCTTGGTAATTTTTACTGGAAAAGGCAGAGCACACAGTGAAGAAAATCCTAACCCAAAAAAAAAAATCCCCAAAAAAACCAAAAAGGGGGGAGAAAGTTTATAAATTCTTGAAAGATTTTTTTTTTCTTTTTTTTTTTTTTTAAGAAAGTCTTTACCTGGATTAAGCCGCCAGGCAACTTTATTAGCATTTCTGCCACACACTGTCTGCTTCCCTACCACACCCTGCCAACGTCACAGGAAAACAAAGAAAACTCCCATTTTCATGTGGTCGTTAGAAAGATGCAAATCCTTCTGGTTTGTGGAGGAGAGACAAGGAAAAGAAAATGCCAACAACCTTCAGCTCTGGCAAAAAGTACCTCAGAAGCAGCTGAACAACTTCCCAGTTACCCTGGAAACAGAGTTTACCCCTCAGCAGACAGGGAAAATTGCCTGCAATTACCACCCCGGAGTAAAGCACCAGTTTGGACAAAACATCCATTTCTGTTTGCTGCAGCTCCCTTAATGTGATCCCGGTAATTTATCGTGAGCAATATTTGATCCGGAATGGAATGCTATTACCAAACCCCAAAGAGCCTGAGTTCTATTACCAGACCTGTAGGTATAATCAAAGGTTAGGATATCTCCTAATGGTACAGAAGAGCTCTGCCATCTGCCAAGTGTGATTTCCCCTAATCCCATTCCCCGCACACAAATCAGAACCACCCGGATTACGCCACAGAAATAGAAGTCAAGTCAATACCTGAATCCACGGGATTAATCTCCCACCTCCAGACGGGAGAAAGGCAAGAACAGCAACAATGCTGCGGGCAGGCTCAGGAAGGCAAAGCTTTCCACCCGACTCCGCGCAGCACCACACAGGAAATTCTGGGATTTCACTGATTAGCTTCACCCGTCCAGAACCCCGGTGCTGCTCCCTCCCAAATCCGAGCGCAGAACTCCGTGCAAATTCAGGGAACTGACCTCCACGTGATCTTTTGGAGCAGCTATTTCCACCCAGAAGCAGCACTCCACGCCTCTCCGCGCACACATAAACCGCTTGGATTCGGAGTTAGGAGGCAAAATTAACAAACGAGCTGCATATCACGAGAACAACAAATATCTGTCCACCCAAGTGCTTCCAAAACAAAAATACATGCCCCTAGCAGGTAGGGTTGGAATGAGATGAGCTTTAAGATCCTTTCCAACCCAAACTACCCTGAGATTCTACATGACAACAAGCAAAGCTATGTGCATCTTCAATTAAAAAGAAGCAGCGTGATGACTTTAAACTGGCACTTCAGAGTAATTGTAACGAGCAGATAATGTATTTCCTGAAATCCAAGGCATAAAGGAGTCACATACCACTCTCGGGAATGCCTGAATCCCTCCTGCTCTGCCCAAGAAGCCGTCGCCCGGCTGTAAACCAGGGGGGAGAAGGGGAGAGAGCATCTTTATTTGTCCATTTAAGACCTCCAAGCACATTACCATCCCTAATCCAGCGAGGAACAGATAATTGCAGCCCTCGTGGATTACAAAATTACGCTCTAATCCTCAGAGCCACCAGCACAACACCATCCACCAAAACCCACCTCCAACCCCTCCCCACCTCCAACCGCTGAATTAGGGCCGCAGAATGGGGTTTTTTTGGAGCTGGGCTCTTCCCCTCTTTTTAACACACGAGGACACGAGCGCTTGGCTCTGACGCAGCGAGAAAGAAGCAGCGAGGAGGTCCGGCACCAGGGCGAAGGGCCACGCGGGAGCGGTGAGGGCACCGCCGGCACGGGACCCCCTCCTCGTTTCCCC
>VZTD01002541.1:451809-498800 GCA_013397725.1 Rhagologus leucostigma
CCGCCGCCTCGCCCCTCACCGTGGCCTCACCGGCAGCACTCACCCAGCCAAACCACCGGCTGCTCCCTCCGCAAAACCGGGCGCCGGCTCCGCCGCACCGGGGAAGTTGCTTGGAGTGAAGTTGGGCGCGCAGCGGCCTTTCCCCCGCGGCGGCGGCGGCGGCGGCGAGCGGCGGCCGGGCACGGCCGGGGGCGGGNATTGTGTCCAGTTCTGGACAAGTACAAGTTAAAAAAAAGAGCTACTGGAGAGGGTCCAGCAGAGGCCGCAAGGATAATGAGGGATCTGGAGCATCTCTGTGATGAGGACAGACTGTGGGAGCTGGGCCTGGTCAGTCTGGAGAAGGGAAGGCTGAGAAGGGATCTCATCAATCTGTATGAACATCTCAAATAGTGTGCCAAGAGGATGGTGCCAGGCTCTGTTCAGTGGTGCCTGATGACAAGGAGCAATAAACTAAAACACAACAAGTTCCACCTCAATATGAGGAAGAACCTCTTTCCATGGAGGGTGGCAGAGCACTGGGACAGATGCCCAGGGAGGGCGTGGAGTTTCCCTTTCTGGACACATTCCAAAGCCACCTGGATGCATTCCTGTGTCACCTGCTCCAGGTGACCCTGCCTTGGCAGAGGGGTAGGACTGGGTGATCTCCAGAGGGCCCTTCCCACCACAACTGTTCTGTGATTCTGTGATTCTAATCTGTGGAACAGGCAGCAGCTGCATCCCTTAATCAAGGACACGCTGAAACTGGAAAGCTTTAAGGACCTAAATTAATTTGTTGATGTATGTTTATGTAAACGTTGGTAAGTTTCAAAGCCCATATATTCTAGAGCTGAACTATGTTTGTTATAATACTAAAAATCACACCTACAGGTCAAAAAGACTCTGCCCAGGTGAAGACCCTTCCCCTGGGCATGTGGGGAAGCAACTTTTATGGAAATTATTGACCAATCTTAATAAAGGATTTTGCTAGGAAGGTTACTAACTCTGAATTTCTGTGTATAAATAATAATAGGAAAGTCTAGTGGGGTGTGCTGGATTTGAGGAATACACCGAGCACCCAGGCTGCACAACCCTGAAATAAAAAATCAACGTCTCCCTCAAGTGTGTCATTATTGGCTTGTCACACACCAGGTAAGAAACCCAATTTTGTGGCCACCAGTGGCGGCCCCTTGGCCACCACTGTCCTTCTGTCACCCTCAGGGCAGCACAGCTGTGGAGCCCAGTCCAGGGAACATTGCCTCAGAGCAGGGAGAATCAGAAAGGGAACATTTCTCCTCAGACCGGGGAGTGTTCCTCCTCAGTCCCCTCCTGAGGAATGGCACTGGAGTTACCGGATCCGCCCGCTGGCATCCTCTCCATGCCACAGCTGCCACAGTTCAAAAGCTCCAAATGCTCCTTTTTGTCATTACCAAAGGTGTGGCTCCCTGCCGAGGAGTCCAAAGTTGGCTCCGAGGCAAGGCCGTGACTCACGGCAGGAGGAAGGAGAGTGTGGATGACGGGCTGGCCACGGGCTGGCCACGGGCCACGGTGATGCCATGGCACAAGGAAAATGCATCTCCATGTCCTCATCCCAGCTCTTGGCAGCACAGGGAAAGACCAGGCAGCTGGTCCTGGGTCCCTGCCCTCCATGGGGAACTCACTTATCTGCCTCTAACCAGCCCAAATCTCCTTCTGTTGCAGGCACAGGGGTCCTGAGCCAGTGGGGCTGCTGGATCTTTCCATGATCCATTCCAAGGGAGCCATACACAGTTGCTGTAGCTGCTCCTTAGCAGGTGCATGGATGGAAGCAAGAGGAAAGGTTTCAGCAGCAAAAACATCCAGCCCTGTAACAGCAGCAGGAATATGGAGCTTGCCTCTCCTCCTCTGTCCCCACCCACATCCCATTTAATTTAAGATCGCTTTCCCACAGCTTCCCCCCTTGCTCCCAAATCAGGATAATATAGGTGTTTTCCCCACCTTAGCAACCCTTTTATCTTCACCACACAAAGGGATCCCAATTCCATGACTCATTTGCCTTTCGCTTTTCCAGAAGCCAAGCCATAACCCATCCCCTCAGCCACCTTTCCCTGCCAGCACCCTCCCTGCAGCTCCGGCGCAGGTGAGGGCGATCCATGGCTTGGACCGGTGCCTCGGCAAGGAGGGTGTTCCTGCCTCTCACACCTCTTTGAAGCGGTTCTTGTTCCACCCATGGCTGGGAACCCCTGCTCCAGCACACGGGGCTCTCAGCAGGTCGTAGGGAACGAGGAAAGTGCCTGATCAGTTATTCAGGAGCCGCTTAATGGCAGCTCCCTCAACAGAAACACCTACACAGTGACAGAGCCGGAGAACTGGGCACGCCAGGCTCCCGAGGCCCCATAGCCCTGGGAGCTGCATTCAAATGGACACTTCAAGAGAGCAGCCGTGTTCCCAAGGAGCTGCTGCCTCGTTTCCCACTGTATGAGGAGAAGCCTCAGCTGGTGCCTTTGTGAATTCCCCCAGGGAGATGAGACCTGGGAGCTTCAAAGTGGCCACAGAAACTCGAGCTGGTTCAAGCTGCGGCAGGCCCCGGGCAGGAGCAGCTCCGGTGGGATGGCAGCGCTGTGGGGCAGTGCCGGGCACGGAGCAGGCCTGGGCCTGACCTGTGCAGGGCCGCAGGGGCAGGATCCTCACCCTCTCCTGGCCCTTGTTGCCCTGGGGACACCCCAAACCTGTGGGAAAGGGAATGACTGTAGTGCGGGGCCAGCGCAGAGCGGGGAACTGTGGGACCGGCAGTGGTGCACGAGGGAGACGAGAACCCCGCGGCCGTCACAGCCCTTGCACCCCAGCTCTGGCACCAGGCAGGAGAATTGCCACCCCACTGCTGCCACTCCTTTAGAATCATAGAATTATTTGAGTTGGAAAAGCCCTTCAAGAACATGGAGTCCAGCTGTTCCCCCAGCACTGCCCAGGCCACCCCTGTCCCCAAGCTCCACATCGACACATCTGTTAAATCCCTCCAGGGATGGGAACTCCACCACCTCCCTAGGCAGCCTGTTCCAACACCTGACAATCCTTTTTATGAAGAAGTTTTCCACAATGTCCAATCTAAACCTCCCCTGGCACAGCTTGAAGCCGTTTCCTCTGGTTTTGTCCCTTGTTCCCTGGGAGCAGAGCCTAACTCCCTCCTGACTGCACCCTCCTGTCAGGGAGTTGTGCAGAGCCAGAAGGTCCCCCCTTGATCCTCCTTTTCTCCAGGCTGATCTCTCTCAGCTGCTCCTGGTGCTCCAGACCCTTTCCCAGCTCCGTTCCCTTCCCTGGACACACTCCAACACCCCAGTGTGTGTCCTGCAGTGAGCAGAGGCCAAGGACAGGACCTGGCATGTGGCACAGCCCTGGCTCCTGGAAAGGTTCTTCCCCCGTGCTTTGTCCCCACCTGAGACCCTGCGGGAATCTTTCTCCCACTGAGTTTATTAGCACGTAGCAGAGCAGAGGTGACCCCAACAGGGGCAGAGTTAAATGCAGAGCCCTGGCCTCTCACCCCATGTATATGAATTAGGGCTGTAATTCCACCCTGCAGTGTGGCTGGCAATAGTGAACAGACACTGCCAGACCCATCTCACAGACATCTGAGCTTTGACCCTCTGTTTTATGACTTCACTGGAGCCGTCAGTGGGATGACAAGCAGCAATATACACTGAAGGAGTGCCTGCACACGGAAAAGAATGACAGGCCCCTTATCTGTGAAGTTTCCATTCTTCAGATACAGTTTTCAAACAAAAGGCTCCGCTCCTCAGATGAGTAATGCCACTGTTTCTCCTCTCCACCATACAATTAACTTCCAGGCCGGGATCTCTTCAGAACTGAGCTAAGAATGGCAAAAAACCGGGGAATACCAGTGAATGTTCCGTGCACCAGTGGGGCTGCTCCGGTGATTTAGCTCGTCTCACACAGTCTGTCAGTGCCCTGCAGTGGAGAAACGGGTTAATTGCAAATGGCACATGGACACTCCCTGTGACACACCTGCACACCTGAGGGCAGGACAAACACCGGGGGGGGATCACAGGCAGACCCCCAGGCCCTGCTCTGTCTCGCTCCTGTCCCACCCCTGCCTGACTTCGGCGGGTGCGACAAGAGCCCCTCCTTTGTTCCAGCCCTGAACAGTCTCTGTCTCTTCCTGCTGAGCCAGTTGCTCCTGTTGAGAAGAGGTGGAGATGTATGCAAAAACAGCCCGTCTGGGTCAGGGGAACACTGATCTTCCAGCGTTCCCCTGCTACCCTTCCCAGGCCCACGTGGCGTTGAAATGCTCTGGCCCTCAGCAGGGAAGCACTTCAGTGTCCTGCCTTGCAGCCTTCCACCAGGTAACTTCTCCTACAAAAGCCAAAACTGTTGGTGACAGCTCAGGATGAGCCGCAGGAGGAAACAGGCAGGAGCTCCCCACACACCTCCGGCACTGAGCACTGCAGGAAGGTGCCCCACTGCCCACCACATATAATCTGCATAAAGGAAAGCAGGAAATCCTCCCACTCGCCATCACCACCACGGCAGCTGTCCTTAAAAGCTCCTTTCCCACCTCTTCATGCTCATCCACCATGGAAATCAGTGCAGAGCTACACAGAGAGCAAGTGCCTGGTTTAGAGCACAGGGAGGGCACAGCCCTGGCACTGCCTTCCCAATAAAACCCCACTGGCCATGGGGCCCCGTTGCTGCCTCTCCCACCCTCAAGTTGGACTTGGGAACAGGGCTGGGAGAAGGAAGGCAGGAGAGAGAGTCATGATTTAAAGGGAAGAGTCTGTAAAACACACAGTCCAACGTCCTTCTGAAGGCTGAGCTTTGGCAGGCCCCGGAAAGAGCATCACCCCTCTGGGCCTGTGGGATTACACCATGGTGTCCACACAGTATTTCTTCCTCCAGAAAGGAGAAATTTGGGAAGGCAGAGACTGTCAAACTGCAGCTGCTGAAAGCAGCCATAGCCACGAAATCCTTGACTAAAAAACAAGGATAATTGAGCGTCCAATTTGTATGTATAATGCTCTCCAGTAGGAAGGAGTTGTTAGATTGCACCATCACGGAGGTTTCAGTGCAACAGAGGGAAGAACCAGTGGGTGTGGGATTGTTGCCAGTTACATAATCCCTAGTGGTTTTTCCTGGACTGGTTTGGGCGAGGACACGGCCCCATCCCAATCCCAGTGCTATCAGCAACAGCACATGGTCAGACTTGGGGGGCTGTGGGGAGAACAAAGGGATGCAGATTTCCTGGGAGTCTGCTTTTGTTTTCCCAGGCAGAAGAGTGACTCAGATTTCAGCGCACTCCTGTAACCCAGCCAACAACAACACGTCCTTAGTCACGGCGATAAAGCCAAGGATCTGTGTTCCATTTGCTGAACTAAAAAAAGCTCAAACTCATCCACGCGAGGGCCAGGTCAGTCACTAAACCAGAGACTGCGCTGAACCCCGAGCTGTGCACAGTGACGGCAGCATCTTCCTCCCCAGCAACCTCACTGAACTCCTGGAAACTACTCAGAAAATCCACTGAACCAGCACAGATAGTCTTGGTGCTGTGTTATCACAGAGAGCTCTCTGATAACTCCTAAGCACTCACATGTCGTTCCAACACGGCTGCCAAAGCCTTGCAGAAATGCTTTCACTTCCTGAGAAATGCTCCAGGAAAAAGCACAGTACTTCCTTGTGCTTAAGGACTGGCTTAGCACATCCCTGTGCTGTTGTCTCCTGGATCTGAGCTCGTTTTTCATGGCTGTGAGGTACATCCACAGCTCATTGGACATGCCAGATCATGGATTGCTCCACCTCAGTCATTTCACTCAAAGCGAGCAAAAGGAGAACTTAAACTGACAAAGGAGAGGTTTAGATTGGACTTTAGGAAGAAATCCTCCTCTGTGAGGGTGCTGAGGCCCTGGGCACAGGTTGCCCCATCCCTGGAAGAGTCCAAGGCCGGGTTGGATGGGGCATGGAGCAACCTGGGGTAGTGGAAGGTGTCCCTGCGAATGAAATGGACTTTGAGGTCCCTTCCAACCCAAACCATTCTGTGATGCCCTGAGACTCCCAATCCCAGGCTAGCAAAATCCCTGTTGTAGAGTCCTCCAGCACCCAATGCTGCTGGGCTGGGTAGCAGCATTGACCCAAGGCTGTCAGCCCCTTACCCTGCTTCACCTCTCTGCAGGATGTGCCCAGGGATTGCTACAGCTGTGGATCAGCCTTTGAATTTTCAGCTCCATTTTCCTTTGGGAAAGGCCTCTCTGAAATACGTGCTGGAGCACCTTAAGGCGGCAGAGGGAGCGCGGGGTGTTGCCAGGACAGCGCCCACCTGGGCAGATGTTTGTGCCAGGACTCAGCGTGTCCGTTCATGCATGTTAACAAGGGCTATAAATACTCCGGGTCCTTCCCGGCTCCGGTGCCACGTGCCCGAGCCTGGCAGGAGGGTGTGTGAGGATGAGCACTCACAGCTGGGCTCACCAGCACAGCCCCCAGTGCCCCCCATCACACCCAGCCCCGGGCACGTGCCACAGCCAAACTGGCTCGTCTGCCACAGCAGCTCAGGGACCAAAGGACTGGGCTCATGGAGCAGAGGATCAACACAGAGCACAGAAAAAAGTGGTGCTGCCACCACCTTTTGGAGGAGCTCCCACAATCCAACCCCAGCTGATGGTGAACATCTCCTGAAGAGCCCTTGCTGGCAAGGGGTTGGAATGGTTTCTCCTCCTGCACAGGACAGAGCTGCCGCCTCTGCGGGGCTGCTCCACCAGCTGCTGTCTCCTGCACTGCGTGGAGGTGGCAACTGATGGAAATTTCCATGCACTTCAAAGCACAACCTCAGGATAGCTGCTTTTGTGAGAAACTATCCCAAGTTAAAAATTAATGAAATTCACTTTTAGGATCATTTACTTTCCTCCATCCGAACGGCAGGATTTTTGCCAGCCTCTCCACGCCGGAACACAGAGCATTCCTGCTTTGGCACCTTGGGGATGTGGCCTCCGGTGATTAGGTTGCCAATTAATATCAGGTAATTAACACATTTGCAAGGGCCGGCTGAATCCCACGTTGACATTTTGCAAACTCTGCGTGTTTGGGGAGTGCCTTCATCAGCTTTTGAAGTTCTGAGCTGTGAGCTCCCTGCAAACCTCAGCCTGCACTGGAAACTGGGGCTGGGCCATTAGAGCAAACATGCCTCGAGAAGCAAACATATTAAGGATTAATTAAATACTAGGATTTATTTAATTAAGCCTCTTCTCATAAGTATGTAGAGGCAGGAATCTGGAGCGAGCATCCAGCCTTCCTGGCACTGCCATTTTCAGAAATGCAGTTAAAATTCTGTGCTGCTTAAAACACAACTCTGGGGTGATGTGGACCCCTCCTGCCTCCAACAGCAGTGCAGGAACCGACACCACAGAAAGATGGTTGGGGGCATCTCTTCCCCATTCCCACACATGCCACCCCTCCTTGGAAGAGCTGGAAGACCCACAAGCACCCAAGGATCTCGTGGAGTCTAGAGGGGTGCCAAGTGCCAGCCCTGAGCAGGGGCAGGCACCACAGGCAGCTTGTCCTCCTCACGTTTTTGATGAAAAACTTGTCCCTCCTGTTCCCTGCAAGAAAGGCACCGCAGCCCATCCAATCAGTGCCAGTTTAAAGGTCTGGAGAGATTGATCCAGGAAATGCTGAGATCAAGTCCAAGGTCATTTTGAGCACCGTTGCAGAATGCGCTCCCTCATCTCCTGCCCAGCTCACCTGGCAGCACAGGATCACACACAGGTGTAAACCATCACCACCATGTCCCAGCTCTGGGCTGCCCCATGCCAGGGCCCTCTGTCCCCTCCCCATCTGCTCTGTCTGGGGCAGTTCACTCCACGCAGCATCAAGGACCTGGCCCGGCCCTTCCCCAGCCCTTTTCCTCCTCTTCAATTGCTCTGTTTCGGTTTAAATTCTCCACATTACTGGGGAGGAAGGGCAAGAGGGCAAGAGGAAGGATGGAGGTGACAGTGCCAGCGGAGCCAAGGAGGTGTCACTGCCACACACCTGCCCAGAGGGACAGGGTCAGCAAGGCTGGACTGAGGAGGCCAAGGCATGGGATGGGGGAAAGCGAGGACAACGAGGGTTCAAAAAGGAGTCCCAGGGCCCCCAGGACAGGGGACACTCACCATGAGCAACAGAGGGCTCTGGAATCTGGGAGCAGTGCGGGAATACAGAGCATTTTGGGCACTCCCTGCTCAGGTTATCCCCGTTTGCTGCCTTCCCAGGGACCGCGCAGCCGGAAAGAACCACCAGGATCTGATTGATTTGAAAATACATTAACCATAGAGAATAGAGCTTTAATTTTTCTTTCTCAACAACAATAAGGAACAGTTTACATTAAAAAAAAAAAACCAAAAGCATGAATAAAATAATATAAAACAGATATTATACCACAGTGTGGAATTCAGATAATCTAAGAACATTAGCAGCACTTCTACAAATAGATTAAAAGCTGTAAGTGCTCGTTAAGCTCAGATCGAGCAACTCCCAGAGACCAAAATGGCATCCAACAGAGAAAAGCAGCAATTCTGTGTAGGGCAACAGAAAAGTCTAATGCCAGGACACCAGATACATTCAAATCCCTGTGCTGAGGGGTAATTCCCTGTCCCACAGAGCCCCCACGATGGCTGTCACAACCTGTCACCCTGCCCGGCTCTCCAGAACACTCCTTGAACAAGGGAAGTGACAATCGTGGGTCTGAGATAACATCCACGTCGCATTTTCAAAGCTTTTCATTAATTCTGTTTGGGAAAACAGTTTCTTCCCTGGCTTCTGGGAATTACTCTCCAGAGAGACCGAATTTCTGAGAATTTAAGTCGCTCTCACATAGTCACAACAATGACATTTTCAGTCTCTCAGTATCCAGGATCAGGATTTTCAGTTCTTTCTTACCCTTAGCAGCAAAGCCGTACTCATTCCTAAAACTTCCACGTCTTTAAGATCTTGTGCATAGTTTAAATTTTAGCATTAATTCATTAAAAAAAAAACAAACTTAAAAAAAAAAAGGCTAGATGGTGCTTTTCCCCCCCCTTATCAAAGCACTGATGCAAAGTGCCCTTGCTCCTGGTCATGTCCCACTGCCGATGGCTCAGGAGCCACCGTGGAGAAGGGACCGTCCCCTGCAGCGCCATCCGTGGGCTCTGCTCAGCCTCCATGTGCAAAATCCATCTGTAAAAGGAAGCTATTAAACTACTGAATGGGAATTTAAGGTGGAATATGCTTATCACCAATCTAAAATTAAATTAGAAACCAGATTAGATTAGACACATTAAAAGACTTCCATGGCTATTCCAACCGCGTACATTCTCCGGGAAGTTCAGGATTCGGGCAAAGTTGAGAAGGAATCCGCACACTGAGCTGTGTGAACGTGTGGCTACGGCACCAAATGGCCTCAACCGTGGGCCACGTGGCCACCAGGGAACAGAAATGTGGTGTCACCGGGGACCACAAAGGTTTAGATGCCTTCATCAGTGAAATACTGACTATTCAGGGCAATGAGGATGCTGACCTTGAGTGAGATCACTGGAACCGCAGAACAATCAGTGGCATTTGATCTACCTCACGGTATCTGAAAAAGCTTTTATAGGAATTTCTGACACAGGTCCTGGTGAGTTCCAACCCTTCCGTAGTGCTAGGAAAGGCTGGAACTCCATCTCTACATTGTGCTCTATCAATTTGTGCTCACGCGACAGTAAAATGCTGAAGACAAGCCCAGAACTGCTCAGAACTCGGGGAAAATTCCCAAATGGAATGAGAAATAAGACACAGGTTTTGATGACATGACCATCATTTTGGTCCTACTGATCAAAGGCTCAGAGGCTCCCACTGGGCCTCTAGAGAAAAGTGATTCAGACATTGTAAGATATTTCAAAAGCAAACTTAGGTGATGAGAATCCCAAAACTGGTCCCATCCCTGGTCAGAGGCCCATGGGCCACAGTGGCTCCCAGTGCAGGGGACCAGCCTCAGGATAAACCAGGAAAGAGAGGGAAAATAGTCAGGCAAAGTAAGTAAGAAATAAATAAGAAGAACCTCATCCCATAAACTGCTCTTGGCCACAAGGCTTGCATCTCCAGGTTGGGATTTCGGGATGAGATCTGTGATCCCCACCCACCTCTTCAATAGCTCAATCTCTCAGCCTTTTTTTTACCCGTCAGTGACAAGGGTTGACACCTGCAGTTCCACCGCTGGCTCACATTGCACTACGAGGAGCATTTGGATGAGTTAAGGGACGTTCACCATGCCAGGGGCTGGATGAGAGCAGGACAGGGAGGCAGCAGGAAGTTCCCCCACAAAAGACCCTCTCAAAGTCTTCATGAAAAACGTTCACAGCGAAGCGATTCAGAGACTCAACACAGCAAGAGAAAAACCCCTAGGAAAATCACACATTTAGGAACAAACACAACCTCTAAAGGGTCTGCACAGGTGACACCAAAAGAGATGGGTACCAGGAGCTCGTTGGAAGGTTGCATGAGGAGAAAGCTCAAATGCAGGAAGAGAACCCATTTGTCACTCCCTCAGGGGAACACAGGGCCAGGACACGAACGCTCAGTGGATTTACACACACCGAGATTATCTGAGCTCAGCAGCTCGAGCGTGAGACAAACCCCAAACCCCACGGCAAAGCTGGGTGCTCAGTGAGGGTGTGATGGGAGCTGAACTCTCAGCCCGTGGAGCCCATCCTTCCTCAGGCTCAGCCCTGGAGTGACTGGAGCAGAGAACACGGGCTGGCAGCACATGCAACCCTTGCTGCACCCAGGGGAATGCAGCAGTCTCCTCAGAAAGCGTGGGGTCATGGAATGGTTGGGGTTGGAAGGAGACTTAGAGGTCACTTAGTTCCACCCCCTTCCCTTGGGCAGGGACACCTTCTACTATCCCAGCTTGCTCCAAGCCCTGTCCAGCCTGGCCTTGGACACTTCCAGGGATGGGGCAGCAACAGTTTCTCTGGGCACCCTGTGCCAGGGCCTTATAGTGAAGAATTTCTTCCTAAAATCCAATCTATCCCTGCCCTCTGTCAGTTTAAGGCACAGAGCTCCAGTCCCTGGTCCCACAGAGCCAACAACAGGCTAAAATAGTCCTGGGGCTGGCAGTGCCATTGTGGGGGGGGATTTCAGCTGCACGGAGCTGCTGGGATGAGACATTCCTCTTCCCCAAGGGGCCAGACAAGATTACTGTATATGGACAAGTATTACATGGTGACGGGCCTCTCCTGCGTGGCAAACAGGCCATCCTTGGCTGCACAGCTGGGAGAGATCCCTGCTGGCTTCCACAGCCATGATTCCCACTGTCAGAATTCCAGAACAAGGCTTTATCTCGTGGGGATCCAGCAGCAGGGCAGAGCCAGGCAGGAGAGGCTGAGGCCAGAGAAGGCCCACAAACAGCTGCACAGCAAAACCTTTGCTTTTCAGCTTCTTAGCACTTTTAACCACCAAAGAGAGCCCCAGGCTCCTGGTGGTGCCTCACTGTGGGTCCCCACAAGCACAAGAAGCTGCCCAGCAACACAGCTGAAACAAAACTTTTTTTATATTATTTTTCCCTCTTCTTTTTTTTTTCTCCTCTTGTCCAGTCTTAAAGTCAGAACTAAGATGAAGCCCAGCAGAGGTTGTGATGGTGGCTCTGCTCTGAGCTTCCTGTTGCCCCACCAGAACAACTCTCCCAGCACAGGGACAGCGACAGATTGGCACGTCATGGAATAGGTGCTATAGAAACCACACAGTTCTTAGAAGCAAAAGATTTCTCACACCACCCCCCTCCCCTCAAAAAAATAACCCACTTAGTTCACATATTTTCTCTCTATACTGTATATATATTATATATAGACACGATTCTCTGGTAAACATTTACAAGATACCGTAAATAACACTGAAAACTTCTATCTCCATTTGCACAACAGCGCGCACTCACACGCCAGCACACAAGGACACACAGTCAGGTACAATCAATAAATAAATACTGGTTTTCCCCCCAGAAATTATTCAAAAAACACTGCTATTGAGCGGCCCAAAGACACTCTCAGTTAATACAGACAGCAAATATTGTGCAGAATTTCTTGGCTGTTTTTGTTTAAAAACCAAGGAAAGAAGCTTGAAAGGTTACGTGTCAGCGACGCTGCTTGGTCAGATGGTGTTTCAGGTGACCTGTGGGTCCCTGTCCCTCAGGAAGGGGAGAACAGAGTGCTTCCCTTTCCCTCTGGACAGGTGACAAGGTCCTCAAACCTTGAGGGAACAGGAGCAGCCTGGGAAGGAAGGAGGACGCGAGCTTTTCGCTCTGCTTGGTGGAGAGATGAAAGATTCTCAGAGGAACTGGCAGATCTCAAGCTCTTTGTTTCCTGTGCCACTACAGGCCAGCACCCTTTGGGGTTTTACTGCTTCAGGGAACTTCCCAGATTGTTGTACACATCTGGTGGGATTATGAGGAGTGAAGGGCTGCCCACTGCTCTCCCCCTGCCCCAGCCCCTTCCCCAAAGGGTTCAGGATGTGCCACTGCCTTTTCCAGCTGCGACCTCCATGTCCCAGTATCCAGAAATGGCTCATTTGCTCAGAACCAGCAAACCAAACTCCACCGCGCTCCTCAGACCTTCCCTGAAGCAGCAGCTTTCTCTGGTGCAGACTGACAACCATCTTTTTTCTGCCAGCAACATCTGACACGTGCCACGAGCCAACACAAACCAGCACAGACAGATGTTCCACAGGAGAAGGAAGGGCCCCTTTCCCTCCCACGGGAGCACTCCAGCAGCAAGGCAGGAGCAGGGCCAGAGGAGAGCACACACACAGCACACATTGCACCAAGGGGGGAACACAAATTTTTGCAGCAAAACTTGAGAGAAAGTACCTTTATAGAGAGAGCTCCAGCCCTGCGCCCTCAGCACTGCCCTCCCCGGCTGGGCTGGACCCTCCATCCACCCACCCCTCTCCTTTTCCTGTATTGTTTTTACCTGAGTTGAAAAATGACTCCGAAGCCTCTGCAGGGCAGCCTGTGTGGGACACAGCAGCTGGAGAGGCACTTCATGCAGTGGGCTCCAGGCTGTGCCACAGGAAAAGTGGCCACACAAGTGCATCTTCCCAAAGCAAAGACCACTCAGGGACCTTGGGCTATTTTCCTCTCACAGGCCTGTGGGAGAAGCCCACCAAGACCTAACTGGAGATGCTCAGTGGGTTTAGGGGACTCAACAGCCAGCCCTGAAGCACATGGAAAACCCCCAGGCACCAAGGGGATTGTATGAGCTGTTGAGCTTCGAGCAGCTGGTCTTAATGGACAGACAGGCACTGTCAGAGGGAAAGTCAGGATGATCAGGAGCTCTGACTTGCCTTCTGAGGAGCCCTTCCCACACAGGAGCTCAGAGAAAACAAGGAGATGAGACTCCTACCACAAGCAGCTAAAGTAAGGCAGGTAAGGAAACCTTCAGCCTGGAGTTCCCAGAGGAGGTCAGGACCAGATTTCCCAGCATCCAGAGAACATTACAGAGGCTGGATTTTGAAAAATAAACCCCGGTGCTGAATTTGGAGCTGTTCTGAAAATCCATCCAGACACGAAGCTCTTGTGTGCTCAGATACTGTAGGAACAATGTAAAATCCCAGGGAGAAAACAGAGCCCTAAAAAAAGAAAATACTGAAGGGGAAGCGATGCATTGAGGGACAAGATCAAAAGAGGAATTTCTGTGATCAAAGTCCCCCCTCATTAGTGGCAGAACCTCGTTGTGTTGGTGAGAAGCTGAGAACTGGCAGCATCCCTATGCTGCCCCCAGGCTCACAGGGCTGGCTGCTTTCCTGCACCACAGGGAAGGGCTGCCCAAGGAAGCAGCTTTCCAAGGAATCAGCTTTCCCTCTGTGCCACCAAGCTCTGCTCCCCCAGCCCTCGAGCTCCACCCTGGGATGTGGCAATGCCTGGGCAGTTTTGGTGGCCACTGCCACCCCTCCAAGGCCAGGAAGCCACTGCCTGGTCCTGCTCCCGGCACAGGAACACACCTGGAGGGATCTTTGGTTGAGTCACTGCAGAAGGTCTGAGCCGGGGCCTGTGCTGAGCCCAGGGGACTCCCAGCTCACACAGCAGCACGTGTCCCACCACCTGAGTCCCACAGGTGTGGCACTTGGAGAAACAGGAGAAGGGAGGAAGCATCGGAGGGGAGTCCCGGCTCTTTGGGTGCCTCGTCTGCCCCGGGTCCCTCATTTGTTCTCGATCAGAGTCTGCACTTTATACACCAGGTCCCGAGCCAGCTTCAGGATCTGTTTGGTGTTGTGGCGCTCGGCCATTTCTGGAACACAGACAGAGGGACCGGACAGGTCAGACCTGAGCAGCTCCCACCCCCACAGCTCTGCTGCCCACATTCCCAACCTCCCCTCGCAGGGACACCTGGCTCTGGAGAGCCATCCTTAACCAGCCCCTCGGGACGGGGAAAGCAGCAGGAAGCAGAGCTCAACCCTCACCTCCCTTCAACACGTCCAGGTTGGCCACTGCTGAGAAGGGCAGGTGGATTCCAGCACCACCAGACCCCTCAGAGGCTCTGGGTGTGTTAAACATTTCCAGCACTGCCCAGATGTGTCCACAGCCAGCCACATGCTGCCCACACCTGAGCAGCTGCCCCAAGCTCAGCCCAACAGAGCACGAGCTGTACCATTGAAAAACTTGATGATGTCTGTGAAATCCATGTTGTTCTCCAGGATGATGTCCCGGTACATCTCCACCAGGGCCAGGGCTATGAAGAGCACGTAGTGAGCAGAGGAGACGTGAGCAGCAGCCCAGATGGTCTCCCAGACGGCGAAGACGTCGTCGTACACCAGCTCTGTGAGCAGAGAACAGCAGTCACCACTCCACTCACCCCACCCTGACTCTCAGAGCTCACAGCAGCGCTGGGGAGACACGCTGGGCGCTTCCTTCCCGCGGGAACCTGCTCCAGCTGGAAGCAGTAAGCCAGTCATCTGTAGGGAGAAATATTCTGCCCTGCAGCAGGTGACACAGGCCCCAGGACACACTCGTGGAGGGGCTCAGCAGCAGCTCTGGAACAACAGGTTCTGTATCTAGACAGAACAATCAGCCAGACATAAACCAGGGAAAGGCAGAAAGGAATCCCAAGTTAAGCTTAAAGCTGCTGAGAAGCCTGGAAGCAGAATCTGCCCCACCCTTGGGTGGTCTCAGCACACACCTCTCTTGAAGTCCAGGAGAAACCATCGGTAGCAGAAGTAGAAATGAGTGTAATCCCCATTCTGGTGCATCAGCTCGAAGAGCTCAGAGTCCAGAATCTGCCAAGAAAAGCGAAAGGAAACTCAGGACTGCACGCACAAGGCACCGGCCATCCCTCTGCCTACTTCCCTCCATCCCACTGCTCTCCTACTGCACCAGCTCCCACCAGCTCCTCCCTCCCTTTCCTGGCACACGCTACTCCAGGCTGTCCTTAGAGCCCCTGCTGTCCCTCCTGCTTCCCAGCACTGAAACCCTCCCTCAGCCCCTCCAGGACCAGCTTCCCCTCTTGGGTGTGAGGAGCTGCCATCCCCATGCCAGGAACCCTCACCTGGATCAGCGACCTCATGTTGGCAAAGTGGGTGTCCATGGCTCCTCCGTGGGGGAAGTTCTGATTCATCCTCTTCATCAGCTCGGTGAAGCAGCTGAAAGCCAGAGCCTCTGTGCAGGGAGGAGAGACACCACTGCTGGGCTGCACGGGCACTGCTGCTCCTGCTGCAGCAACATCCTTCCAAAAAGTCCACCCTGGCCCCAGGGTGGGCTTCTGGGAGCCAGGCAGCATCATGGACAAACGAGATCCTGCTCCACACCTCCAGGCATTCCACTGCAAAGGGTCACCTCCAACCCGGCAGATCCCCCCAGCAGATTCCCCACACACGGGGACAGGGAAAGCAGAGCAGAGCCACCCACTCACCATCATCCAGGATGACCAGGAGAGGGGCCAGCAGGTCACACATCCCCTGCACGTAGCCAATCTCAATGTGCTGCCAGATGTAGCTGTGCAAGAGAGCGGGAGAGGTGACTTGGGACCTGAGTGCCACCACCTGCCACCTCCTTTGCCCATGCCCTGTCTCCCTTCCCAGGATGCTGAGGTAAGTCACAACCTGTTCATTCTGTTATCCCTGTGCTGCAAACGATTCAGTTCTTGTGGTGACTCCCAGGTAAGGCATGCATGGCACAGTCCTGGATCAACACCCTGCCATGGCCACGTCCAGGGTCAGTCCGGAGCTGTGCCATGGCCATTGCATGGAAAATCAGCACAGGGAAAAGCAAAATGGGAAAGCACAACACAGTGGGGTCACTGGTTAAAGGGCAGAGACTGACAGAATTTGTTCATCTCTCATTCTCATCCTTCTCCCTCCACTCATCCTCTTGGTTCTCTCTGAAGACACTGCCTGCCTTGCCTTCCCATTCCCAGTGTCCCAGGAAGCACCCAGCCCTGCAGGGATATCTTCCCTTATTTGGTAGCAAGGCAAAATGTGTTCGGAGAGGACTCAGATCTGCTGCTGGCACAAGGGAAGGATCTTTTTCAGCCTGCCCACTGGTTTTCCAAAATGTGCTGTGCTGAAGGTCTAATCTCAGCAGAGATCTCCAGCTCTGGCTGTCGGGTGAAGTGACAGCACTGATGGAACAGCAGCTTCTCCTCATGTTTGCAAGATGAGTAATAATATTTTATCCTTCACTGCCTGTGAAGCAGCAGCTGAGCTGGAGCTGGTCTGAGTCTGTGAGTGTCACTAGGCAAGCTCTGAGTCACAGGGATGCAGAAATGCACCCAGACCTGGCTCTCTCCTGGGATTTTGGGCAGGCACAAACCATTCCGGTGCTTCAGGCACTTTCTCATTAGCACTACAGCTCTGTGGGCTGATCCTCATTAAAACATTTTCCAGGCATACTCCAGAAAGCAGGCGGGCTGCACTGGGTTCCTGGGCAGCCCAGGGAGCCTCTGCCTTGGCCAAAACCCCAGGACACTGCAGTGATGGGGAAAGGACAGCCGGACACTGGGAACCGCCGCGTCCTTGGAGCTGTGGCCCCAGCGCTGGGATGATGGGGGGATTTGGGGGAGGAAGGCAAGGAGCGAAACTCAGTAACCAGAACGCAGTTTGAGGCTCCAGCCTGCAGGTGAATCCCGGGAAGCTCCCCACAGCCCCCACCTGCACATGACGTTGCGGAGCTTCTCCAGGTTGGCGGGGGTGAAGTACCAGTAGTTGCGGTCACAGCGCTGCACGTCCTTCTCGATGCGGTGCAGGTTCACCGTGTACATGTCCAGCAGCTCTGGCTGCCCAAAACAAGAGCAGAGTTGATTTGTTTTCCAGTAAAAAGCAAGGAGAGAGTCGCAAGGGCAGTGGAGCGACAGGGCAGAGTTTGGGTGGAAGGTGGGAGCCCCTCTACGCCCAACTGCGGGATTAGCAACAAGAAAATGCAGGTAAATCCTGCCCCTCCACTCGGCCCCAGTGAGGCACATCTGGTGTTCAGTTCTGGGCTCCACAGCTCAAGAAAGACGAGGAGCTGCTGGAGACGGTCCAGCAGAGGCCACAGAGATTATTTGGGGTCTGAAGCATTGCTGTGATGAAGAGACACTGCGGGAGCTGGGCCTGGTCGGTCTGGAGAAGAGAAGGCTGAGAGGGAATCTCATCAATCCGTACAAACATCTCAAATTGTGTGCCAAAAGGACAGTGCCAGACTCTGCTCAGTGGCGCCCAGTGACAGGACGAGGAGCAATGGCCATAAACTGAAATACAAGTTCCACCTCAACATGAGGAAGAACTTCATTCTATGGAGGGTGGCAGAGCCCTGGAACAGCTGCCCAGGGAGGGCGTGGAGTCTCTCTGGAGACATCCCAAACCCACCTGGACACGTTCCCGTGCCACCTGCTCCAGGTGGCCCTCCCTCGGCAGGGGGGTTGGACTGGATAATCTCCAGAGGGCCCTTCCCACCCCAGCTATTCTGGGATTCTGTGGTCCTGCGAGGCAGCCAGGAAGAAACCCCCCCAGACAGGTCTGTACTTACAGAGTAGGTGACACCCGTGGAGGAGAGAGCGGCTGGTTCGCTGCTGGTAAGATCAGTGACGGTCAGAGAGTCCAGCTGTGGGTACAGACTCTCCATCTCTGGCTCCTCGGAAAGGTTGTCCTCACTCTCCACCAGGCTCTGCTTCTCGGCCTCGCTGTCTGCCCAGCTCTCCACCACAGTCAGGGCCACGGTGTCACTGTCACGCAGGAGCCCTGCCGAGCCCTCACCCACGGGGACAAAGTCCACGCTTCCACCAGTGGGAAATTCACCTTCCAGGCTGTCTTGGCCTTGCAGCTTCTCCTGCTGGACACCGTCCGTGTCTGGTGGGGCTGGCACGTCGGACCCAGCAGCCTTTCCCTGGGAGCTGGACGAGGATTTGGTGGTTTCCAGGGCACTGTCCTCGTTGCTGAAGCTGCGCTCCGAGAACCCCGATGTGATGGAGAAGTTTTGGGAAGAGGGGTGCCCAGAATCAGGGGAACACGTGCCGTTGGGAACTGTCCCATTGGGGATCTTGCTTTGTTTGCCATCTTCCAGCTGAGCATCTACTTCAGTCTGTTCCACCTCATCCACAGATTCAAACACCTGCAAAGGGTGAGTGGGAAGACATCCCAGGCATCCAGCAAGTGTTGGGAACACGGGCACTATGTCCCCAAGAGCTGTGTACTCATAGTGCCCATGTGCCCAGCAGTGGAGAGGAAGGAAAATCCCCCTTTAGCTTCTTCTCCCTGGATTTGAGTCAGCGCTTGCACAGCTCCAAGCCCACAAATCCCTGCTCCAAAGGACTATGCTTTGCTTGGCATTATAGACTGGGCAGAAATTTCAACAGGTGTTAAACACCTGGGCATGAACAGGAGGAGCAGCCACAGACCTTCAGGTGTGAGGCCACGGGGCAGAGCTGAACATTGAACACCACAAGCAGAGCGCAGTTCTGACATTAATAGCTCCAAAGCAGGTTAGGGACTCATTTACCTCTTCCAGCACTGGTTCTGTTCGCCAGAAATCATTTTGGTTGTGGTCAGGGGTCAGCCCAAGCCAAGGCAGAGCCGTGGGGACAAGGAAAAGAGGGACAAGGTGCTCACCTGGGTGCTGGAGCTGGAGTCGCTCTGCAGCCGGGCGTGGTTCTGCCGGCCGGAGCTGCAGCTCTGCGAGGACTGTAGGGGACAGGGAAAAGGGCAGTGAGAAAGAAAAGAAAAAGGGTCGGGATGAGGGAACTCAAGCAGAGGTGGCACTTCTGCAGGTGAAGAACGAGCAGAAAATGCATCCAGTATATATTTGGCCCACGGAGGATGCTCCTGTCACATCAATGCTGCCGTGTCACCCAGCGCAGTGCCCTGCCTCAGCCCCTGACACTGCTGCGAAGGTGACAAAGCCAAAGCCCCAGGCCAGTGCACTTGTTCAAGGGCTGTGCGTTGGGTCTGAAGGAGCTGCTTTCCTCTGGCCTGCACGGAGGTCACACTGCCTCCCTGGAGTGCAAATTTCTACAAATCTCTGTCCTAATTTGGCAGCAATGCAGCTCAGCCCAGCTCAGTTTACATAAACGATGAAGTCAGGCTATAAAACAGTCCCTCCAAGCGTATTCGTGCTTTTTTCCTTTTCTTCAAGGACAAATATTGATGTTTCAAGCCAGACTCAGTGGAAGCAGCTCCTCTCAAAGTCACGAGCACCCTGTTCTGGCTTCCAGCTGAAGCACAGAGGGAAGGGCTGGGCTTTGCAGGCACCAGCTCCATGCTCGGCTCTGTGGGGTCCCTCTGAGCAACCAGCCCTCAACGGGAGCAAGTCCTCCCCATAAACTGAGCAGAGGTGCAGAGCATGGCTGTGACGTCACACGCAAACAATTGGATTTTAAGAAAATACAGCACATTCAGAACAGCAGTTGTCCCCACCCTTGTATTGTGGGTGTTTGCTGGGCAGGGCTCTGGTGGAGAGAGGAAGGGCGACAGTTTTCCTCCATTACCATGGGAGCACTTAAAACAGGAAATTTCAGGTTGAGATGGGAAAAGGGGAGGAACCTTGCCTGTGTTCACTCTGCCAGCTCCCTTCCCAGGGCCTGTTCCCAGAACAGACACTCGTGGGTACAAAGGAAGAGCCACGGTGGAGATGCTGAGGGGATGGGAATGATTCCCAGGGCTTCAGCCAACGGAGCAGCACCTCCGCTCACCCTGAGAGCTGCATCATCCAGTTCCACCCTGCCCCTGGCTCAGACCTGCCTCCCCTGCATCTCCCCCTCTCTGGGCACACACGTAGCCTGCAGGATCGGGGCTGAGCTCATCTCTTTCCCAAAGCACCCACACAAACTTCCCAGAGGGAAGCAGATCAAGTCTCCAGCGCTCACCTCCTCTTGCCTCTGGGCCAGCAGCCTGAGGTCAGGGAATGCTCTGCCATGCTAGGCTTTTCTCCTCCAAGGACAAAACTATCATGGAAACACTCCCTGGACTCTGTTCCCAGCACTGCATTTTCTTTCACAGGCTTTTCCCTCCACACCCTTTGGTTTGGGCTGTGGATTTCACTCCTCACTGCATTGCTAAAAGCCAGTCCCATGGTGCTGGGTGTCCCCATGGATGACACAGCGTACTGAGGGTGTACTGAGGCTTCTTCCATGCTGGAAAAGGGATCCAGGAAGCCCAGTGCCCTGCTTCACAGCCCCTCAGTGCCAGGAACATGCCTTTCCTCCTCACCCCTACTTCAAACCATCTTCCATGGAGCTAATCCTGATGTGCCCCGTGAGTATCTCACGTCCACAGAATACAGCGAGGGACAAGACACAGAGGTGGGCACAGGTCAGGGAAGGAGGGTGGGCAGGACCTGTGTCTCCATCCCACACGGACGCCGGGTGGGCACTGCCCGAGCCCCCCACGCCCTCACCTCGTTGCTGATGGTCGAGTCCCTGTGCATCATCCTCTGGATGTGGGAGTCCAGGCTGGCCCCCGAGGAGCACTTGGCCAGGGCTGCGGCGTGGGACTCCTTCTCGCGCTGCCGGACGATGGCCTCGCAGCCCAGCCACTCTGCCATCGTGTGCTCGTAGCACGCCCGGGTCTGCTCGTCAGCCTGGGACACGGGGGGACAGGGGCTGGGAATGGCTGTGCCTGGAGAGCCCCAAACCAGCCCCTTCTGTGCCCCAAACAGCTCCGCACAGGGGGGTGCACATTCATGTGAACCGTGGCTGGGTGGGACACAGTCACCCTTACCCTGCACAGTGTCTGACCCACAAAACGTGGGCAAAATTTGGATGGAAAAATGCCCATCCATCTCCTCCCTGCCCTCCCAGGGTGCACAAGGCACTGGACGTGAGGAGCTGCACGTGCCAGTGACGAGCTTGGCCCTATCAATTCCTGCTGATCCAAGTGTTTGCCCCACTCCTACCTACAGGCCAGTCCAGAGCGGACACGAGGCCCAGTGGGCTCACAGGGTGGGCTCTGCAAACAGACCCTTCCACTGGGCAGGAGCAGGGCACACCAGTGAACACACCAGGCTGCTGAGCTGGCAGCACACCCTCACCAACCTCCTTCCTCTCCGCCTCCGTCATCCCAAACTGGTAATGGCCCAGCAGGAAGGGCCACACAGCCTTCCTGATCTCGTGCTGGATCCCGCCGTAGTAGATCAGCCGCAGCAGCTCCTGGTCCTCGTAGCTCTGTGGGAAGAGCCTGGGGTCAGAGCACAGACACAGCCAGGACATGGGATGTAAAAGTGTCCCCAGCTGTGTCACCCTTCACCACGCCGACTACCCCAGCCCTGCTGCCCATCTGCTGCAGATGATCCCTCAGACCCCTGCCTGGGCTTAAGTAGAGCTGGCGGCTGCTGTGGGTGGCCATTTCAGCTCACCACACCAGAGAGTGGCCCACAAAAGTCACTGAGGGCCACTGCTGTGCCTCTGACCTGGCAGCACGTCAGGACCCCACTCAGGACAGCAAGGTGACAGACCCTGCTGCAGGCAAGCTCTGAGCAGAAGCACTTCAAGGAGAGCAGTGTTCACTCCCCAGCTCCCATGTGCCAAGGATTAGGAGCCTCAGGCTCTGTGCAGCCTGGGACAGCCTGGCTGACTTCCCTCCCTGAGGAACTTCTTGACGTGTTTGACCACTTCCCCGTGCTACACCCACTTCAGTGACACTGCCCTGGGCTCCCTGAGCCCAGCAGAGCCGGTGTGTCCCCAGGGCATGGCCCTACCGAGCTGTCCTGCAGGTATCTGTGCCAGATGTCCACGGTGAGCCCCGCGCTGGCACTGCAGGGGACGTCGGGGGACACGATGTTGTGGTTGACCAGCGCCGACAGGTGGGTCCTCACCGTGGACAGGTGTCTGCAGTAGGCCAGCCCTGCAGCAGGAACACCACACCTTCAGCTGTGGAACTCCGGGGAAAACGAGGATGAAGAGCAGGAGAAAGCTCTGGTGAGGCTGCTTCCCAAGGGAGACCTTCTGCAGCCACACCCAGCCCTCAGAGCAGGGAATCTACTGGGACAGGTCCCTCATCTTGTACTCCCAGTGCTGCTGCTCACGGGGCTCCAGGCCGAGGGTCAGAGTCCAGTTGTTTGCTCCCCACCCTGAGCATGTGCAGCAGACTGGTCCCAGTTCCCCTGGCCACTGCCAGCTGCCCCAGCACCACTCCCACCCCAGGATCTCATCCCTTACCCTGTCACACATCCCAAGGCAGCAGGGAGGTGACAAGTACTCACATCCATAGAAGGCCCGGGACAGGATCTGGTACTTCATGTTGTCACACAGCAGCTTCAGGGGAGCCCTGCCAATGAAAACACATGGGATGTGAGGGGAGAAAATGCTCCTGTGCATCCCCTCAGCCCGGCTTTGATCCAGCTTTGCCTGCAGAGATTCACCAGGGACGCTGCCCGGGTCCAGAGCAGCAATTCCTGCTGCCAGGCCACGGAGAAGCTGAGATGTCCCAGATGCAGGGACAAGCCTCACCTCAGCCACGTGCCACCGACCCTGCCGTGGTCCCTGGACACTGAGCCCTGGCTCTGCTGTGCCCATTGTCCTCATACCTCTCGTGGCTGCAGCCATTGGCCGGGCCCCCGTCGGAGGAGCCGCTCTGGGAGCAGGAGGAGCAGGAGGATTTGCGGGTGCTGGGCTGCCACATGGGGGGCAGGACAGCCCCCGGAGCGTCCATCAGGTCCTGGGGCACTGCAGGAGGGCAGAGAGGAGCATCAGGTACAGCCTGGCACTGCCCTGGAGTCAGGGAGCTACAGGGGCCCAGCAGAGAGCTTTGATTGGCAAATGCAGCATCCCACGCTCTTCCCAAGGAGGCTCCAGCAACCAAGTAGGGCCCACCACAGGGAACGACAGCACTGGTGAGCTCAGGAGGAAGGAAAGGGAACAAAGAGCACCGATGAGAGAGAACCATCGCTAATTAACCAGCTAATTCAGAAAGCTGATCTTAAACTGCTTCGTGCTGACCAAGGCAGAAACCCAACACCCAACGCAGAGACTCCAGAGAAGGGACTGCAGAGAGGAGAGGAAACAGGATTGAAATCAGCTGCTGTCCCAGGAAGAGCAGATTAGTGGGAGGGAAAAGGCCCGTCTCTCAGAGGATCCCCTCCAAAGTTCAGGGAAAGAAGGGAGCATCCAAATCACAAGACAGGAGATGAAGACTCGGATGAAGAGGTTGAGAGGGACAGCAGGAGCTCTGCATGTTGTCACTTGTTAATCCCTGCTTAAACTCAAAGTGCTCCTGCAAAGGCCTCGGGTCCTGCTCAGGTACCACCCACACACAGCCCAGGCCATGAGGAATAATCTTTTTTACTCCTCCTTGGAAATTAAATTGTGGTAGAAATTTCATCTTCTGGCTGGGCAAGAGTGGCCTCGGTGACTCTCCCTGCTTGTGGTAAGGAATAACTGACACTGGCAGGAAAAATATTGAATTATTCCTATGAAAGTCCCTTCCCCTCCCACTGAGCTGAAGGGTCAGTGACAGTCAGTGGTGACGGGCACAGCTCTGCAGGACCTGCCAAGTGACAACACAGGCGAGCTGAGCACCAGACCCAACCAACAGCTCATTACACTGATGCCAAGAGGTGCCCAGAGCAGCACGGAGAGCTCGGGATGTGCCGGGGAGACTCAGACACCATTTAGGGATCACCACCATCTTGCTTCCAGCTGGAATCTTCGTGATCTTCCCTCTCCCAGCAGTCACAGGTGCAAGGAATGGGTGAAAAGCACCGTTAATGGCAACTAGAGACATGGAGAGAGGACAAGGGCACAAATGAAAGGGGAGGAAGGAAGACTCTGTGGAGAAGAGAGAATGATGTAGTTCCACCCCTGGCTGGGGAGGTGCACAGGAACAGCACAGGCTGTGACGATGCCAGCTGAGGAGATGGCAGCAATTCATTTCCCAGAAAATGTGGCCCCCAGGATGGAATTTTAAGGGGTAGATCAAAAGGCAGCCACAGAAAAGAGCATCTCTATCTGCTGTTGTAGCTCCAATCAGGTTTTTATCTGACTCACTGAATCGTGTTAGTCAGCTGAAGGCAGGGAGAACCAAGCATAATCTCAACTGACATTATGGAGGAGTCACAGCGGATGTAATTTCTCCCTCATAGCCTCCAAAATATAGGAAAAAGGTTTCCATCAGATTTCAGAGCTTTTTAAAAAAAACACTCCACAAGTCTCCTACCTAAAACTCATGTTTTCCCCCTTATAAAGTCACCTACGATGTCCCCAGAGGTCAGAAAACAGCTCTTGGCATCTCACAGAAGAGCGAGGACAAATGTACAGACATTCCAGCCAGGCTCGGATCGTTCACCACCAGACATTAAGAGGCATTCCTGGTTTGGAGAATCCAGCAGCATCCCTTCCCTTGAGTTAGGGACTGAAGACAGGTGGCTGCAGCCTGGCAGCACCCAGAGCAGGGTGCTGTGACCTCTCCTTTGTGCTGCAGGAGCCACGCTGAAGGAACATCATTGGATTTAATGCAGCCTGGGGGCAGCAAGAGAAGAATCAGCCCTGGGGGCTTGTGATGGCAGAAGGTGGCCCCCAAAAGACCAAAGTGAATCTTTTTACTGAAATTATGTGTAAGAGGTTTTTTTTCTGACCACTAACGCTGTTGTGCAGCTGCAGAAACAAAGGACTCCGTAGCAAGTGGAGGGTTAAAACAAAAAAAAAAACCCATAGAATCATGGAATGATTTGGGTTGGAAGGGAACTTGGGAGATCATGGGCAGGGACACCTTCCACTATCCCAGGTTGCTCCAAGCTCCATCCAGCCTGGCCTTGGACTCTTCCAGGGATGGGGCAGCCACAGCTTCTCTGGGCACCCTGTGCCAGGGCCTCCCCACCCTCCCAGGGAGGAACGATGACATTTAGGATCAGGCAGCACTGACACAACCAGAGCCCCTTCCCTGGAACCACCTGGTTTGCCCCGTGCCCATCAGCACCGTGTCCCGGCTCCTACAACACCCCCAAAGCCTGCCCTGCACTCACCAAACTCCGCCTGTGTCCCGGGGTAGATGATCCTGAAAACATAATCCGTGGCTTCGTCATCTTCCTTGTCGGACGCGGACTCGGAGGAGCCCTGGGGGCTGCGCTTCCTCAGTTTGGGAAACACCTTCCCCTGGGGGAGCAGAATGTGCCCTTCACGAGACACCCCAGGCCCGACCACTCCCTTCCCGAGCTCCTGCCTCACATGCTTTGCCATGTCTGCACATTCCCTGGGCTGGATCAGCCTCTGGATCAAGTTTCCAGTGGCAGGTGAATCCATAACCCTGCTGGGCACAGCGTTACAGCCCAGTGAACCAAACCCTCGTGGGCAGCCCTCCCACGCCACCCTCCCCAGCTTTCCAGACGGGTCTGCTGAGCAGGGCAAGGCCATGAGCTAAACCAAACCACCACATTTTAAGCCCACCTTCCTTATTCATTTTGGGAGGGGATCATTTAAAACGCAGCAGCCCCCAGTGCCAGGCAGAGGGCCCATGTGGGGACCCCAGCAGGAACAGGCACCCACCTTTCCCCGCTGTGACCAGAGGGGTGGATCCAGCTGACCGTGGGGCAGGAGGCCGTTCTCCAGGCAGGACAGGAACTGAAGCAAGTGCCCTCCACGGGGGAAGCGCAGAGGTGGCCTCTGGATGCCGTCCTGGCTCACCAGGACAACCGTGCCACCGCTGTCTACTGTTGGCAACAGCGAGAGCAGACACAGCCATCAGTGGGGGAAACAGCACAGGCCGGAAGGCAGAGGGCAGGAAAGCTCAGGGAGTGGAAAATAGGGATTTCTTCCTAGTGTGGGTTCTTCTCTAAGCCCAGGATAAGACAGGCCCTGGAGAAGGCCTGCTGGGATCACCCCCTTGGAAATCAGAGCAGGGAGCACTCCCAGCCGAGCACCACGGCCAGGAGCTGGGGGGGAAGACTTTCCTAAGAGCATTTAAATGATAGTGGCCACCCAGAGCTCTGGGCATCTGCTCTGGAGCCGAAGCAGAACCCCCCAGAGGTAAGGGATCAAGTGCCAGGGTGACACAGCCCCCAGCAGCCGCGGCTCTGGCCTTACCTTGCTGGTGGCAGTGCAGATACACGATCTCCTCCAGGCGAATGGTCATGGCATAGTCCCAGTACACGCTGGAACAGAGGGACAGGGAAGCCGTGAGCCTCAGGGATGTGAGAGGCTCAGCTGCTGCTCACAGCAGCTCCAGATCCTGCTCCAGATACCCTGGCACCAGGCAAAGCCACAGAAAGGATGAGATCCCAGAGCAGTGATGCCAGCCTGACAAGTGACAACATCCCTCCAGAACCAGGAACTGTCCCTGCCACCTCAGCTCAGCCAGGGCCTGTCCTGTCCCTCCTGCCCTGGGTGGTTTCTCTACCCTCACACTGTTCCCAGACACAGAAAATGTGTCCATGGATCCTGGCTACTCTGGGCACCCCAAGAATCCATCAGGAGCAGCCCCGGAGCCCCAAGGAAATGTGCAGTGAGGTCCAAGCCTGGGCTGCTGCTCTGCCCTGGGGAGGGGAAGTAAACCCTCACAATTTGTTTTTTCAGAGCTCACAACACATTTGGTCTCAGCTGCTTCTGTTCAAGAACTGTCTCAGCACAGGCACCTCGAGGTGTCTGAGCAAATCTCGAACACGCTGGAGAGCTGGTGGCCACCAGACAGGGCAGGAGTTCATTCCTGTGGAGAGCCCAGCACCGCTGTCCGAGGGTGCCAGCACTCAATCACATCCCACTTCTTTGCAACAAACCAAACTCCCGGATTCTGAGCAGCAGCAGCACCTGCCGCTTTCATAAAAATAGTGCTTAAATAACATTAAAAACAGCTCGTGAAGGCAGTGAAGGACAGGAAGGTGTGCAAGAGTCACTCCTTGTACAGTCATACTTACTGTGCCATCTGCCTCCTCTCTTCCTTGGTCACGTCTCGACACTGGGAATTTTTAGAGCTTAGGCTGATGCCCAAGGCAAGAACTCAGAAAAGGAGTGTAGAGATGAAAACAGATTTTAGGGGAGGGTACCAGGCACAACTGAACGGCCCAGGGGCCAAGGAGAAAGGGGAGATGAGAAGAACACAGGTAAACAAAACCCGAAAAACTACAACTGACAATGAACAAAACTGAGACCGAGTTTTGCTGAAGAAGAGCTCGACTCCAGGTCAAAGCATCAGTGTCCTAAACACTCCCACTTTCCTGGAGCGTCTGCAGCTGGAAAGGGATTTTGTTTCTCGGGCAAACTGGGACCTGGCATGATTCTGTAAGGCCTGTGAGAGGATTGCAGCTGGCAAAGGAAACGCCAGCAGGTCACCAGGAGAGAAGGGCATGGCCACACTGCCTGCCAAACCACGAGAGCAGACTTCAGGAAGAACAAGCTCCAGGGACTCGGATAAATCCAAGGGACTCCGAATCACCAAAACAGCACCACCAAACAGCGCACGCTGTCACCGAGCCTGGTCCCCAGGGAACTGCTCCTGCTCCCTCCCGCAGATTCTCTTCCCTGCCCATGAGCTCCTCATGTCCCCAGACGACAACAGCCAGGACAAAGCCGGGAGCACTGTGCCGTGGGAGGGAGGCGAGGGCGTTCCCCTCGGAAAATCCCCCAGGGCAATAAATGAAACCACTTTGTGCGTTTTGGAACAAGCCCCGCTCCCTCGCTGAGCGCTTCCCAGCAGAGACACACCTCACACCACCTCCTGCCACCCTCTCCCAGCCTCCCTCCTGTTCCAGGCTCAAGGATGATGGTTTTGCTCTGGGAAAACAGTGGCTTTGCACACCAGATCCAAAGTCTGACCCAGGGGAACTTTTCCCCCCCTGCCCCAGCACACTTAGAGCCAGTCACCTCTTCTCGTAGTCCAGGTCCCCCACGGAGCCGTTCATCAGCTGGTTGGGGGTCCACTTCAGTGCCATGATGTCAGCAGTCTGGTGAAGGGACAGATATCCCGGGATTGCCTCCATGTCATCTCGCTTGGGAAGAGAAACACAGGGACGGAGTGAGCCGGAAGATGCCAGAAGCACAAAGCCCTGGAGCCCAGTCCTGGCCCCTCACACAGCCCTGCCCACCGCCCCTGAACACACTCAGTCACCAACAGGGAGAAACCCACTGTGTCCCTGGAAAACCTCCTAGGGGAGACTCCAGGACACCTGAGAGCAACTGCCCAGCAAGGAAAACTTAACAGCTCCACCTAAAAGCAGTTTGCATTAGGTTTATTTGACTGCAAGAAGCAGGAAGGGACAGGAGGAGGAGTTTTGTGGTAAAGAATGGGCAGGGAGAGGAGACTGTTTCTACTCAGACTGGAGCAGAGCTCTTCCATCCCACTGGGAGGATCCGTAGCATCAGGACCTCCCCAAACACAGCCCACTCACTGTCCTTACAGATTAAAAATGTGCTTTTCTCCATCCAAGAGCAATTTGGGATAGAATGAGGGGCTGGGGAGCAGAGCAGGGTTTCAAAGCCCAGGTTTCCCAGCAGGAACTCACCGGCTGCACCAGGACGTTGTTCTTGCCGTACAGGAGCGTGGCTCGGGAATTCTGGTGCAGGGACTCCACGTAGTCCCTGGCAGACAGGGATGGCCTGTCATCCATGCTGCCACTGGAATGTCTTTTCTGAATCTGCAAGAGACACGCCCACAAACCTGAGGTGAGCACAGACAACCTCTGGCTTCCTGAAAGCTTCTCCTGAACCTCATTCCCTCCTCACTTATACACTTAAGAGAGTCGCTACTAGAAATCTTTCCCTCGGGGTCCTCTAAGGGGATTCCTGGCTCTGCCCAAGCTCAGAGAAGCCCCAGAAGTGAGTTTTGTTCGCAATGCACAGAGCAGATTCAGCTTTCTGTTCACATACGGTGTTCCCAAGGGACACAGACCCCGGTATGCAGTGCCACGAGGTGCCGGTGCTCTCCATGAACCATGATCCCAGCACCTCTGCCTCGAAGACTTCCCTCATCAGAGGGCTCCACAGACCTTTCCAAGTGAAGGGAACCCGGATCCTGCGGCTCTGGGAGGAGCACAGAGAGGTTTATCCCCCACTCACGCAGAGCGCCGGGCGCTTGGTGGGCGAGTCCTGGCGGCAGTGGGAGCTGTGGATCCGGTGCCTCTGGACCAGCTCGTCCGCAGAGGGGTCTGTCCAGAAGTGGTCAGCAGTCTTCATCTTCGTGTACTCCAGTGCACAGGGCCCCACTGTGGAGAGGAACAGGCCGAACGTGAGCCATCCGTGATCCCACGGCCGCGGTCACCTCCCCGATCCGCAGATCACAGGTTTGGGAGCACGGGTTTGGAAAGCAAGGAGGGAACGTGTTACCCAGTAAAGATGCAAGAATTGGCCCATCCACAGGATCCATCAGGAGAGCTTCCTTCTCATAGTACTTACTAGAAGAAATAAAGGACAGCAGAATGCTGGAGCACTACAAAGTGGGTTTAAATCGCTGTCATGCCCTTCTCTTTCTCTTTCTTGATGAGGAGAGGGCATGAAGCCCTAAGCAGGCTGTTTCTGCCAGCTGAGAAATTCCTGGGGAACAGCCACCCTCCTGCAGCACATCACCATCTCCCAATAAACCTTCCCAGGACTGGAGACCCTCTCGGGACACCTCAGCATGCAGATCCCAAAAGAGAAGGGCAATGCAGCCCTGACAACCCAGCCATCACCAGGGCCAGCATGGCCTGTCTGTATTTTAGGGAGTGTACAGCGCTCACCAGCAGCAGGGCATCCATCAGAGTCCCCACGATGGGCACTGAGTGACACACCTGGCCTGTGCCATCTGGGGATTCCCTGGCCCACGAGGATACCGGTGTTCCTCAGCCAGCAACACCCCCAGTGCCACGAAGGGTTGGGTGCTGGCAGCGATCTGGACACGGACACGGGTGCCAGCACTCACCTGCTGTTCTCCACCAGGTAGTGCACGATTTTATCCAAGACCTTCTCGAAGAGGGCCGTGCGGATCCAGAGGTGCTTGATGGCCTGAGGAGACAGGTTGGGCAGCTTCGGCACCTTGCGCACGTTCTCCGGGACGCCCTGGGCTTGGTTTCGCCTTTAGAGGTACAGGACAAGAGACAACAACACCACGGGCTCATCCCTGAACTCTGAGGGAGCCCAGGGCACTCCTGCCACCAGGGGTTTGGGGGTGTTGGCTGTGGTGACTGGGGGGAATCCCAGAGAACTGCCTGGGACAGAGCTCTGGAGGTGCTCCCTGTGTCTATCCCAGCCCCTGCTCCAGAAGGGCCACACCTGCATTTGGAACCAGACTTCACTAAATCAGTTCCCCACTGTAAAGACACCCCAGAACTCTGCTCTCTCTCAGCAGAGTCCTCCAGCCCACACATCTTTCCACGGCTGAGCTCACAGGCAGAGCAGCTTGTCTCAGGACACCTTAAAATTCCTGCCCGCAGGTAGCTGCTCCATCCATCTCCCTGCTAACCGTCCAAGGATGAGTAATCCTCTCCCAAACAGCAGCTGAATTAGTGCAGGTTCAAGCCCTGCACACTGAGAAGGCCAAATGTGGTTCCAGCTGGCTTGGTGAACTGGTCCATAAACCGTGACAGCTCGGCAGCAACGTGCTCAGCTGTCCCTGAAGCACCAGAGCAGGCGCAGAGGGAGTTAGAACTTGTCCACCCCTCCTTAAACCACAACCACAACTCAGTCTCCTAGGACAGCAACCAGTTTGGTCAAGATATAAAAAACCCAGGACAAGACTGAAGGAGCAATTCCTCCCATCGAGGCTGAAGCTGGGCCCAAACTACACCTCCCACCCCAAAACCCGAGTGAGCGGAGAGGATTGGCAGCCACGCCGGTGCCTTACGCGTTCTCAATGAGCTGCTCCAGGTCCTGCACCTTCCTGCAGAGCTCCTCTGCCAGGGGGAAGCTCTTGCCCACCTTCATGAAGAGCGCTGCGATCTTGTTGCTGCGCAGGAACCCGGCCGCCCTCCGCTTCAGCCCGAACAGCACACAGCATTCCACGGCGGCTGCAGCAGAGCACAGGCCTCAGCGTCAGAATATTCCCAGCTGGAAGGACCCACGGGGACCATCGAGTCCAGCTCTTTGAGTGATTGGCCCATCGATGGGAACACGCAATTATTAGCACCGTGCTCTACCCAACTGAGCCAACCTCAGCGTCACTGGAGCACCTTCCCTACGGAGTCAGGCTGAGAGAGCCGGGGCTGATCAGCCCGGGCAACAGAAGGTTGTGTGGAGACCTCGCAGAGCCTTCCAGGATCTGAAGGGGCTACAAGGAATCCAGAAAGGGGCTGTTCATCAGGACACCTCCCACTAGACCAGGTTGCTCTAAACCCCGTCCAGCCTGGCCTTGAACNGTGCTGGCAGCGATCTGGACACGGACATGGGTGCCAGCACTCACCTGCTGTTCTCCACCAGGTAGTGCACGATTTTATCCAAGACCTTCTCGAAGAGGGCCGTGCGGATCCAGAGGTGCTTGATGGCCTGAGGAGACAGGTTGGGCAGCTTCGGCACCTTGCGCACGTTCTCCGGGACGCCCTGGGCTTGGTTTCGCCTTTAGAGGTACAGGACAAGAGACAACAACACCACGGGCTCATCCCTGAACTCTGAGGGAGCCCAGGGCACTCCTGCCACCAGGGGTTTGGGGGTGTTGGCTGTGGTGACTGGGGGGAATCCCAGAGAACTGCCTGGGACAGAGCTCTGGAGGTGCTCCCTGTGTCTATCCCAGCCCCTGCTCCAGAAGGGCCACACCTGCATTTGGAACCAGACTTCACTAAATCAGTTCCCCACTGTAAAGACACCCCAGAACTCTGCTCTCTCTCAGCAGAGTCCTCCAGCCCACATATCTTTCCACGGCTGAGCTCACAGGCAGAGCAGCTTGTCTCAGGACACCTTAAAATTCCTGCCCGCAGGTAGCTGCTCCATCCATCTCCCTGCTAACCGTCCAAGGATGAGTAATCCTCTCCCAAACAGCAGCTGAATTAGTGCAGGTTCAAGCCCTGCACACTGAGAAGGCCAAATGTGGTTCCAGCTGGCTTGGTGAACTGGTCCATAAACCGTGACAGCTCGGCAGCAACGTGCTCAGCTGTCCCTGAAGCACCAGAGCAGGCGCAGAGGGAGTTAGAACTTGTCCACCCCTCCTTAAACCACAACCACAACTCAGTCTCCTAGGACAGCAACCAGTTTGGTCAAGATATAAAAAACCCAGGACAAGACTGAAGGAGCAATTCCTCCCATCGAGGCTGAAGCTGGGCCCAAACTACACCTCCCACCCCAAAACCCGAGTGAGCGGAGAGGATTGGCAGCCACGCCGGTGCCTTACGCGTTCTCAATGAGCTGCTCCAGGTCCTGCACCTTCCTGCAGAGCTCCTCTGCCAGGGGGAAGCTCTTGCCCACCTTCATGAAGAGCGCCGCGATCTTGTTGCTGCGCAGGAACCCGGCCGCCCTCCGCTTCAGCCCGAACAGCACACAGCATTCCACGGCGGCTGCAGCAGAGCACAGGCCTCAGCGTCAGAATATTCCCAGCTGGAAGGACCCACGGGGACCATCGAGTCCAGCTCTTTGAGTGATTGGCCCATCGATGGGAACACGCAATTATTAGCACCGTGCTCTACCCAACTGAGCCAACCTCAGCGTCACTGGAGCACCTTCCCTACGGAGTCAGGCTGAGAGAGCCGGGGCTGATCAGCCCGGGCAACAGAAGGTTGTGTGGAGACCTCGCAGAGCCTTCCAGGATCTGAAGGGGCTACAAGGAATCCAGAAAGGGGCTGTTCATCAGGACACCTCCCACTAGACCAGGTTGCTCTAAACCCCGTCCAGCCTGGCCTTGAACGCTTCCAGGGACGGGGCAGCCACAAGCTCCTAAAACTCCTCAGACAGCAAATTTGAAGGCAGAGACATCCCCACCTCGGCTTCAGGAAACTGTAAACCCCATCACACATGAGAACAGCAAACATCACAGCTTCTCCAGGCAGGGTAATTGCTGTGCTGGGCAAACAGGCTGACACTCTCCTTGTGGGTTTCTCGTGGATCGTGGAGGAACCAGCCTCTCCCCAGTGTTTTCCCTTCGGTCCAGTCTGAGGGATGGGCACGGTTGGAACAGGAGGTTTCACTCCCTGTACTGGGATGGTGCGAGTGAGCAGGAGAAAGCTCAGGAGTAAGGACAGGCACACTGAGGGTTTCTAAAGCAGCACGCGAAATGGGGCAATTTTCCCCAAAAAATCTGTGTCCGTACAAACATTTTTCTGAAAAACTGAAAGGAAACAAAGAACGTGGGGATAAACCATGGGCAATGCCAGCAGCTCGGCCTGGCTTTGGGGACCCTCCTGGCTCAGCAGTGACTCTGTTAGCACTCAGGGACACGGGGACTCGTTAAGTCCCCGTGGAAAGCTTTGCCTGACTCCATGTCCTGGACTCTGCCCAGAGGCACTCACCAAACCCCAGTGAGTGCCCAAACAGCCCCAGACACCTCCCCTGTCCTGCCACGGTGAGCGGGGATCCCGGGAGCCGGCGATGACTCCACAGAAAGACGCGCACACGCACAGGCTCCGCCGGCAGCTCGTTCCCAAAGTCCCCTGGGAAGGCTCAGGATGGATGTCTAGTGCCAAACACAGACTGATTAAACAGGCTGATCAAAGCACTGGAAAAATCACACGGACTCACAGTCCTCAAGCCCTTGATCCAGGTCTGACAACGAGCTTCTGCTCCCTCCTCCCCGGGAAGCCGGCGCTGCCGAGCCGAGCCCACCGGATGCTGCTTCGCCTCCTGCCTGGAAAGGCACGCTTCCCTACAGCTGAACAACTCCATGGAGACACAGAAAAAGGCATTCCATGCAGCTCCCGGGCTGTGAGAGGCTCGTTATCCTGCCCTGCTCCATGCTGTGCCTGAGCTCGGTGCTGAGCAACAACATCCAAGGGCCGGTGAGACACGGCCTGTGCTGGCAGAACAACAACAGATTTGGGCCAGCCCAGCCCTGCTGACCCCCAGCAGCCAGGCAGAGCCACTGCATGGACATCTGGCTTTGAAATCACGCCCTCCCAAAGCCCAGAGGGCTTCACCTGCCCCGGGATTTTGTGCAGCTGCAAATAAAATAAAACCCAACTGCTCCATGGCTTTGCCAGAAAACCCAACATCTCCCTCGTTTTTCCTGTGCTCCATGGCTGAAATACAAGGGACAAACAGCCCCACGTGCCTGGGACTGCACCCAGGGGTGCCTGCTTGGAGTGGCCGGCTCAGGCAGGTCCTGAAAGCTCAAGTACCATGGGGAGTGAGCAGCCAGGGCTGCTCCTGCCCAGCTGCGCTCCCGAGAGAGAACTTCCCTGGGCTGCCGGTGCTGATGCCATGATGATTTTTTGCTTTTTCTTATGCCCCTCTCATATACCCTTCCACATACCCTTTTATACAGCTTTGCATGTATCCTTAGTGCTTTTAGCCCACATACTTGTAATTCCCCAAGTCTGATAACTAGCTTAGACCCAAAGTTCCGTTAAGCCAGGAGACTAAACATCTTGAAAACCTCAAAGTTGGGTCAGAAAGCTCCAGACACCAAGGTCCTCTCCAGAACACATTGTGTAAACCAAGATAGGACCATTCAGGGGGAACATTCCTCAGGACGGGGGCTTCTCTTGAACCTCTCATTGGGGAATCTTTGATAGATATGCCAATTTGCAAGGTCTATAACTGTATATGCGAATTATTGTGTGTGTGCATCTTGGGGGGAGTGCATCTTTCGGGGGTGCACTTTCGGTGTGCATTCGGGGGTGCTTTCTGCCTGGATGTGGTGCACCAGAGGATCCTTGAATAAATACCGAGGTAAAACCCTTTTTCCCTCTAACTGTGTTTGGCTTTTAATTCTAGGGCTAGGATAAGGCACCAGTGCCACCAGTTCCATTCCCAATTCCCAGCAGACAAATGGGAGCACTGGTGCTCTCGCTGTGCTCAGGTCAGGGGCAGCACACCCCAGCTCCTGCCAGGCAGGGAGAAATCCCAGCTCCTGAAATGCCTCGTGAAAACTCGTGAAAAACACGGCATCGAGACGGAGCTGTCAGCAGCATCTGTTCCCAACGCCACATCTGAACCCATGCAAAACACCACTCCTGCTGGCAGAACTACAGGGAGACGTGCAGCTTCTGCAGGAAAAGCTCTCCCCTGCTCTACTAGATCCAGGGGTAATGGTGGGATTTTTAAATCAGATGAGTTTTGGAGCTCAGTTGTGTCAGCACTGCAGACACTGAAGAGGTTCTCCTCATCCCTCAGGACATAATCTACAGCAGAGCCACCAGGTGCAGGGGCCCTGCTCAGCTACACCCAGGTGAGGGGGGAGCTTTGACTCCTGGCAGAAGACTGAAGATATTCCTGAGCTGCCCAGAGCTCTGACGCCATTCAAACCCCTCAGGCTGAGCAGCCTCGGCTGACGTGGACACCAAACCCTGGGCTCCCACGGCCCCGCCGCCGGCTCCCCATCAGCCTCCCAGGGCAGCCTGGACGTGACAGATGCCAGCTCGTGTTTGTCTGCTCCAAACCCCCCTCACAGCACCACGGGGGCCGCTGCCCTTCCCTGCCAGACCACTGGCTCCATCCGGAGGGGTTTGCGCTGAGCTGGCTGCGCAGAGGGCTCCGTGAGGAGGGCTCTGCTGGGAAGGCAGCTCTCTCCAGGGAAAAGGGCAGCTCTGGCAGCCAGAGCCAGGCTTGCAGCACGCTCTGCTTGGCAGGGAAAGAGGTAATTTATAAGCTCACCCAGCTCCTGGAGAGCCACAACACCGGGGAATGCGCACGAACCATCCCAGTGAGAGGAACAGCAGACGGAGCAGGAGGGGGATGCCAGGAGCCAGGGAAAGGGCAGCAGCATCTGAAGAGGCCAGAAGGGACCAAGGAGCCCTTCGTGCCTGGATGCCTCAGCTCCCTGCTGCAGGAGCCTATAAATAATCCCGGGCTGAGAAGCCTCGTGCTGCACGGAAAAGCAGGGAATGAGTCACACCTGGAAGTCCGCTCTGCTCTTTCCATGCCACACAGAGGGAACAGGCTCCTGAGTGTCTTTGACGTGAGGGCCCAGGAGGAAAGGAGAAAGTCCAGCCTCCAGGCTCCTTTCCGTAAACGCCTATTCCGTAGCAGCAAAGAAAGATTTGGACTTGACAGACTTTCAGTTGAATCAATTCTCGGGGGAATTTAAAACTAAAATATTATTTCTAGTCCTTCCTCAATGGCTGCACGCACTGCCAGCACCCCTTCCTCTTTTGACACATCCCTGGATATTTTAAGCACAAAGACCTCAGGGACTCTGACCTCTGCCAGAACAATCCATCCTCTGGCACTCCTCACTTCCCCAGCCCGAGGTCCTGGTCCTGGCACGTGGCACAGCCCGGGCAGGGAGTGCCCACCACCAAAAGCCCCAGTCCAGGCCAGCATTGGAGACTCACCACAGAAGGAGATGATGTGGCTGCTGTCCTCATGCACGAATTTCCTCGTCACAGCCTCCTCCATGATCTGCTTCACCTGCAGGACAGAGGCAGTTAGGGAAGACCTGGAATTTCAGCCATGGACCGGAGCGAGGAGACCTGCGATGGGGTGGGTGCACAGGAACCTCCTCTGCTCCCAGGTTTTCCCAACGGCACAGGAGGTCTCATGGAGGATGCAGCTCCGCCTGCTGAGCATCACCAGCTATTTCAAAAAATCAGATATTAAAAAAGGGTTGTTTGATTTTTGAGAAACTTTGCAGTAGGAAAACGATGAGCCGAGAATTACCTGAGGGAACTGAGCATCATTTAGATAAAAGTAACCTCATAAAGGTACCCAAATCTCATCCTTAAGGCTTTTACAGCATTGTTCCGTTCTCTCATTTTGTTTGACAAATTTCCCGTGACACAGCTGTCCCAAATGACTGCAACTATCCATCAGTGCCTAATTCAGTGATCACCTGGCACCAGCTGTGCCCAGGAATTCCATTTGCACAGCAGTGCCAGCAGCTCTGCCCTCTCTGACTCACGACTGGCACTCGGCTGATCCAGAGGAAGCTGTCGCTTAGTGCTCATCAGGGGCACGATTAGGGGGACAGAAACAAACAGGACGCCACATAAATCAGGAGGGTAATTTTTGCAGGGAGCAGATGGGAGGTCAGACCTGCCGGGGTCAGGTCTGACAGCAGAGCGGTGACTTCCATCCCCAGCTGTCACTCTCCTTAATCCTGCTACAACCAGCCAAAGTCCAGCTGAATCTTTGCTCCTTAAACATGCAGTTCCCAACCACTTTTCCTTTCAAACACAGCTGCCAGCATGCCTGGATCTCATCTTCCAGTGCCTCTACAACATCTCGGTTTTGGAAAACACGGGGGAAAGCGTTGCCAGTGCAGAGCTGAGGGTGTGAAGGAAGCTCTGCTTAGCAAGGTGTTCTCCCTGAGGGCACAGGGAGGAGGGAAATACAGCAGGTCAAGACTTGGCCAAGCAAACCTTGCGTGAATGAGAGACCTTTAACGGCATCATTTGGGGAATTAATCTCCTTTGCAAGGTATAATCACAGTCATGCACGGCTGACAGCTCAATAAAGGGAACCCTGAGTGTGGATTAAGAGAAGAGTCCTCTCTGAGCCAAGAGCCACCAGGTGAGACGCCAGCACTGCTCCCTGCTCGGTGCCTAACGGAGCACTGAGCCTTCCCTGGATGCCAGGAGCACTGAGCCTTCCCTGGATGCCAGCAGCTCGGATGAGCTGGTTCTGAGTCAGGAAGTGGCAGCAAGGAATGTCACCGAGATGTGGAACTCAGCACTGGAGGTGGCTCAGAGCGCTGGGAAATTCCTCTTGGCACGGCATGATCCAGCTCCTGCACCTCCCACGTCGCCCACACCCCAACCCTGCGCTCAGAGCAGCGACTCCACCTGCAGGAACACCCCAGGGACCAGGAGAAAGCTCCATCTTCCACCTCAGCGCTTTGTTGTGTCCCAAAACTGTGGCTGTCCCCGGTCAGGGCACCTCCTGGTGCTCCTTCACTCCTTACCTCCCACCCACAGTTTTCCCCTTGTCCCGGTGCCCCGTGCTGGTCACCAGGGAAGGCGCAGCTGCAATCCTCACTCAGGGCTCCCTGCTCCAGCAACTTCTTATTTTACACTTCAGCAACAGAAATGGGGACAGAGCAAGTCCCAGCAAGAGGAGAGGAGCCTCTGTCTCCCACACATCCCTCGACCTTGGCTGCAGGGGTGGATCAGGGATGGGAAGCACCACACACCTCAGGTGCCCAGGTGCTCCCCGGAGCTGCCCCTTTTCCTCCACCTGGAATTCCGCGTGTCCACCAAAGCCATTCTGGATGCCTGCCCAGCCCAGGAGCCATCCCTGACCACCCCTGGAGGAGAGGTTCACATCTTGGGGCCCTCGGGGATTCCCTGAAATTTGGCTCTCCCAGCTGGCTGAGCCACCCTTGTCCAGATGGCTCCTGAGCCTCACCCAGGCAGGCTGAGCTTCCTCTGTCAGCAGGGCACAGCACGTCTCTCTCACACATCCGACCGATCTCCCAGAAAATGATGACACACAGATATTAAACGTACACTCGTGGCAGCAGCGGTGATATCAGGATTTTAACCTCCCCCCCCACCACCAAATACACCTGAGAATCAACGTGCAGAGTTTTGTCTTCACCAGCTTCTGATTCAATCAGGAAATATTCCAGCATAAGTAGCATATTCAAATATCCGTTGGAAATCTCAGTATATTGACACGATGCCTGCAGTCACTCCGGCCACAGGGCCTTCCCCAGGGCAGTGACCATCTGCCTGTCCAGGGCCTGGGGAGCATCCAGGACAGCAGGACCCGGCTCTGACCGGGCATTTCAGTGCCAACACTGCACAAACCACCTGCACGCTCGAGGCACAAACAGAACACCTTCCAAGAGACACAGTTTAGTGGAAAATTACTCATTAAAAGTAAAAAAATGCACTGCGTTGACTGAGGTCGTAACGCCAAAAATAAATCAAGGAAGTCTAAAGGACTGGGAGTAGAAAGGGCACTGCAACGAGGGCACTCACCTGGCGTGTGACAAATACAACCAGCAGCCCAGGAGGCAGAGGACAGACAGACAGACATGGCCTTGTAACAGAAAACAAGGGATATCCTGGAATCCTGGAATGGTTTGGGTTGGAAGGGACCTTAAAGCTCATCCAGTCCCACCCCTGCCATGGGCAAGGGACACCTTCCACTATCCCAGGCTGCTCCAAGCCCCGTCCAACCTGGCCTTGGACACTTCCAGGGAACAGAATCAACACTCCCAGGAAACAGAGCCAAGAGATCCCAACTTTCTCTAAGTACCAAGAAAATTTTCCAACAAAACCATCTTAACGTTTGCCCAAACAGACACAGTTGGCACCTGTAGGACGGCTCCGAGCCAGAGAACCCCGAAACTCCTGACAGATCTCCTGTGCTGTTGTCTGCAGACCCCAAAGGGCTCTCCCAACTCGGAGCAGCCCCTCCACAGCCAGCTGGGATCACCACCACCACAGCTGGGATCTGCCACGTGCTCCCGGATCCGCCGGGAGCTTGTGACACCCCGGGGATGGGGACGGGAACGTCGGCTCAGCCACGCTTGGCTCCCTCCACAGAGAAGACTTGAACAGCCTCTGAATGTGCTGCATTCTGGCATTTTAATGCTAATTCTCAGATTGTAGCCAGAACAATCCCAGCAGATGAAGCTGCCCACTCTGGATCTCATGCCAGCCTAGGGAAATGAGATGTTTGCTCTTCTTTTATTAGAAAGGAAATTAAAACAGCAACTAATAATTTAGCTGTAGGTAAACTCGAGACGAATATCACCAAGAATTCCACAACAGCACAAACAACCCCCCTTGGCTCCAGCTGTGAGCACAGGACAGGTCCCCTTGGAAAGTGAAATCAAACCCTCACCTCTCCAACAACCCCAGGCCCCAGGGAGGGATGAAGGCTTAGACCTCTCTGCTACGAAATTCCAAGGGATATGCATCGTCCAAAGCCCAGCTTTCCTGTCACCCAGCCGTGCTGGAACACACCGCTGGAACAAGCCAAATATTATCACAGCCACCACTGAGGTGCAGGGACCAGGAGCAAGCCAAGAAGATCACGTTTAATTAGTCCAAGGCAATACTGGCTCACAGCTGTTCGACCTGGCCACATTTTTCCCTATAGAACCTGTACTCTGGATTATTCAGGGATGTTTGCAGTCTATTCTCCTGCCATCCTCCTGTTCAGGGATGTTTTCAGTCTCTATTTTACTGCCATGCCTCTTGCAAAGCCTTTCACTGGTTATTAAGGCATTTCTGTGGAAGCACAGCACCTCCTGTCTATCTGGCCACGCTCGTAACTCTGCGAAATGGTTTACAGCAAGCCAGATGCAAACAGAGTCCCCAGGGAGATCCTTATCCCAGTCCTGTTGCAGGGTCAAGCTCACTCACGTTGCCACAGGCTGAGGGCAGCTGTGGGGATGCTCCCAGGAATGGGCCTGGTCACCAGATCCAGGAGTGGGCCTGGTCACCAGATCCAGGAATGGGCCTGGTCACCAGATCCGGGAATGGGCCTGGTCACCAGATCCGGGAATGGGCCTGGTCACAAGATCCGGGAATGGGCCTGGTCACCAGATCCGGGAATGGGCCTGGTCACCAGATCCGGGAATGGGCCTGGTCGCCAGATCCAGGAATGGGCCTGGTCACCAGATCCGGGAATGGGCCTGGTCACCAGATCCGGGAACGGGCCTGGTCACCAGATCCAGCACCAAAAAATGCCTGGATGAGCAAAAAATGTGGCACAGCAGCCACACACTGGAGCCAAAGCCATGGGAGAGCATCCCATCCCAAACCCAAAGGATTTACAGCAAAAAACAGAGGTGTAGACGAAGATGTCTCCTGCTCCCTCTGAACATCCACCTCTACACGGGGTGTCAGATTGGGTGGATGAGATGCTGCAAGACCAGAGCCAGGAAGCTGCACGGCCTGAACCCCCTCAGAATCACAGAATTCATCACAGAATCATGGAATTGTTCCGGTTGGAAAAGACCTCCAAGATCACTGAGCCCAACCATTCACCCGGCACTTCCAGGTTCACTGTTCCTGTTCAATCCACCTGGCCCAGGAGAACCATCAAGCCCTCAAACAAACAAACAAACAAACAACAAAAAAAAACCCCTAAAAAACCCCCAAGCCATTGATGAAAGAGGCTTTAAACTTGGTTTGCTTTTGTACATTTGCTTTTCAAATTCTTTTCCAAGCTGCAGTTTTCTCGTTCTCATCACGGTCTTTAAGTGCTGCTTTGATTATGCGTTTGAAGTTAATTCTTGCACTTAGAAAATCCCATTTTCCGTGTCAGTTTTGGTGCAACGAGTGCACGTGGGCATTCCCTGCTGTAGTCTGAGCTCTCCTGTAATTGCTTCTCCCAACCAAGGTCTCTTTCCAGGAAAAAGCTCCTCAGGAAGCAGCTCCATGCTCTGGAGCCGTGTCCATGGAGCACCGCAGCACTGTCGCTTCCCAGGTGTTTTAAAATGCTGAAGGATCACCGAGATGCAATATTAGGACGTCCCCAGGCAGGGCTGTATTTGCAAGGACAAACAGACTCCCCTGCACTGCAGGGGAATATTTCCCAGCAGGAACGCGAGCCTGGTTTGGCTGGATGTACCAAAGGTGTCCAAGGCAAAGCAAGTGTGGAATCTCTGCTCGGCTCCAGGACATTATTCCAAGCCCCAAGTCCTTCTGGAGCCCACAGGAATCTCTGTGTGCGGGGAATGGTGGATGAAAATCCCGGGATATTCGATCGCACCGCCCATGCTGGAGCCAAAGCCACTTTATCAGCTAAAGCAGAACTTCTCAGACTGAAATCACTCACCAGACAGATTTATCTTCTCATTCAAAAATGAAATCTCTGCCTGCTGCCTGCCTTGTTGCTACAACAGCCTTTTTTAGCAGACCTTTTGACAAAATTCACATTTTCCAACTCGGCGCTCCAGGACTTCCTGTTTCTCCTGCCTTACCACGTTCCTCATCTTTCCAGCAACAAACGCCCCGATGATCCCAAAGGCAGGTGCCAGACAGACTGTTCAGCACCACCACGAGCTGCAGCCACACTCTGCCACTTCTGCAAGAGCTCACTGGCTGACCACTAAAAAAAAATCCCAATTAATTGTGCTCAGATCAGTTAAAACACAGAGCACAGGCACCGTTTACACCCAGAGACTTCAGGGCTCTCACCAGACATTTTGGTGGCCCCTGGCACGAGGGGACAGCACAGGGACAGCCCTGATGGCACCACACACTTGCCTTGAAAGCCATTTGGCAGCTTCCTGTTCTTGCTGCCACAGAAACATCGATCACACTCCTGCCCACGGAGACCTTTGGCTTTTCTAAAAGTCTTACTTAATTATTTATCACCGCTTGCTGAATAAAACATAGCACCTCCTGCAGCTGAGGGATCCTCCACGTGACACACAGGAGGGATTTCCAGGCCAGCCCTTCCCCAGGAACCATGTGTGCTCACAGCTGGGGACTGGGATGAGGCTCCTTGGGGGATAAGGGAGGAGAAGAACTCCGAATATTTGTGCAGTTTGCTGGAAAATGGATTTCAACAATATTAATGGAGGGATCCATAATGCAACATCACACCCCGGGGGACACAGGGGTGATCCCAGCCATGCTGATGGTGTTTTGCACCACACTTTCTTCACAGGGCATCAACTTTCGGCCAAAAAATCCGTGCTTGCAACACTAATTTAAGCTGCCTAAAATCATGCTGTAGCTGGTTCTATTCCTGTTGTGCTTGTCAAACGCACATTTCCACGCCATCTGTGGGCACTGCTGGCACTGCTCGCTGTAAATGCTCAATACAGACATTTAAGGGAACGTTTGAGGAAAACTTTAGTCATTTCTGTGTTTCCAGCACCCGACCTCGAAGCCGGGTTCTGTTCTCACCACGACCCAAAGCCTCTGTTCTCCCCAGGTAGTGATGTCACCCTGACCAGTCTTTTGGATTCACCAGAACGTGGCAAAGGACGATCCTGAGACCAACTTCCAGCTCCAAATTGCCCCGGAGTCCTGAATCTGTGCAAAGCCAGGTATTTCCATGGCAACAGCCAGGACGCCAGGAGGGAGGAGGGGGAGGATATTTTGGCAGCAGAGGATAGAGGGCCCCCCGGCACAGGGAAGGGGTGAGGAAGGGGGAAAGCAGCACAAAACCTGCTCTGGGGATGAAGGCTCAAGCCAGGGGTTTCTGGAGCACGAGAGCTCTTGTGCAAAGCCCTGCTTTTATCTTGAAAAGGAGAGGAAATGGTCCCCGGTGATCAGTGCTGCTCTTCAGAGCAGATCGATGCAGGCAATCGAGAAATGCTGCATTAAGGGCCCTCTGTTCTCTCTTGATACAGAAACATCTGAAAAAGGCTGCCCTGGGTGCTTGAGAGACATCAGAGGGTCCCTCTGCCAACAGCAGCTTTCATTACCAACCTGCAGCTCATCATCCTCATCCTTATCTTGCCTGAACACTTTTGACAGCTACACAAAGGCCTTTTCCCTTTTTCTTTTTTTTTAATAAACTGGCCTTGAGAACACTTAAAGCTCTCAACATTAATTTTTCAAATCCTAGTAACATTAAATTAATTTACAATTTTCGACCCATCCAGAATGAAATAGCTGGCACTGACGCCTGCAATCTGATATTTCGGAACGGCGGGCACACAGAAAAACAAACCCGAGCTGCAAAAACATTGCTCTTACCAGTCATTCGTGTTATTTAGCCACAAACCAGGCAACACGGCTGCAAGGCAGGGGCTTCTCTGAAAGGGTGGGAGGAAGAGACTGACTGTTGTTCCCATGACACATGATGAAGGAATTAGTCAACAGCCACACAGTGACAACCATCCCAGCTACTGAAAAATAAACAATATATCTGGTAGAAGACAAGCAGGCTGTGGTGAACCCCAGTTTTTAAAAGAATTTTTAGAAGAACAGGCAGCAAAATGTTCCATCCAGGTTCAACAGTTACCGAGGAGTAAAGACTCAGAGCTGCTTCCTGAGTGGCAAGTTAAACATAAACTAAGTTTTTGCAGAAGAACAGCCAAGATGACTGTTTGCTTTCATACACCACGCAGCTTTTCACTCAGCTCACACTCCAGGGACACGTGTGCAGGTGGATTGCACAGGTAACACCTGCTTCCCTTCCTCTGTGCCGTGCAGCTGCCTGGAGGGAGCTAAAAAACACCTCAGGATTCTCCTCTATTAAAAACAAAACTTGTAAAAGAAGGGGAGGAGCACAGGTTGCAAGGGGAGTACTTCTAGCTGAAAACCCACACCCCTCCAAACCTGCGTTTTTCAGGCTCTGGGTTTGTAAAGAAGCCTCGTTCCATCTGATAAAAGCTCTAGAAAAAAATCAGAGAACGTTGGTCGTGCTGCTTGTCCTGCACAACAGGACGCAGGATCCTCACAAAGTCAGGCTTCGCTCCTTCCCTTGCAGCCTGCTGACAAACAGTCAATTTTGCAGCTCCCAGGGTTGGTTTGATTTATTACCACCATATGGGGTGGCGGGGAGGGGAGGAAGAAGAAGATGGTGACAGATAACACAGCTCATCTCACCCTGCACATCCACTGCAGCACAGGACTTCTCCAGAATCCAGTGCCTTAACCATGGCAACAGCCAAATACTGAGGGCTGTTCAGTGCCCTGGCTAATTCCAGTTTGCTGTTCCTGTCCCTGCCCGGATCAGACCTTCCTCCCAGTGTTTGCCTCGCTCGGTTATGGCCCTGGGTGACGGATGCGGCACAGCTCCCTGAGGACAGCCCTGGCTGTCCCTGGTCTCACCTGCACCGAGGGCCCTGGCAGCTCACACGGAGCCCCGGCTGGAGCAAAACCAGGCGTGGTCTCGTGAAATGAGAGTAATGCAGGTTTGAGAAAGGTGAAAAATCTGGGAGTGGGGGAAAAAAAACCCAGGAGATTTCTGCAGCTGGCCCTTTCTACTGCTCCTTGGAGTCTGCACAAGCTCCTGACTCAACCTGAGGTCAGCCTAGAAGAGGGAGAAAAACCAGAAGCATGAGCAGAACGGGCCTAAAGAGCAGGGAGCAACAGGCACAAGAATGCCCACCTGCCTCCAGTTTCGGGGATGGTGCTAAATAATTAGCTCCACAACCTACAGGCTCATGTTTCCCCAGGTTTTTAATTCCCACCAGAGCAAAGCCCAGGTGGAGAGCACAGGACCTCTATGGAATTCCCTCACCCGTGTAGCTGTGCACCCGCAGCTCCCTCGCTGGACCCTGCCCCTGTCCAGGCTCAGAGCTTCCAGCGGGAGTGGAAGGGCAAGTGGAAGGCAAATCCCAAGGGAATGGCAACCACCTGATGCCTGCTGCACAGGCAGGGAACCCACATCCACACCAACATCCCGAACAATGGGACCACCAGGAAAAAGCCTCTGCTCTGTGCCAGCACTAAGGGGCTGCTGGAGAGAGCCCGGAGCGTGTCAAACGCCCAGGTCACAGCACCATGGTGGCACTTCACCAGCGCAGCAGGGCTTTCCCCATGCACCCCTTCCCTCCCTCAGGCTTTACCCGCGTCCACCAAGCCCACGTTATCTCCCCAAAAGCCAGCAGAAGGGCACGGCACAACCCCAGCTCCGCTCCCGGAGGTACCAGCTCCACTTTCCCCCAGCACACGGCCCCCGGGAGGGAGCGAAGCCGGGCACGGCAGAGGCTCCGGGGGAAGCTCCGAGCCCTGGCTCCCACCCTGCAGCAGCTGTCTCTGCACTCAGGAGCTGCCACAGACAGTAATAATGAGATGGCAGCTCTATCCACAACGCTAAATAAATGTCATACCCTTTTCCTGGTTTAATAGCTGTTGCTGAGGCAACCAGCGGTATTCCTTAGCACCACACCCGGCACAGGATTAAAGGTGGGAAGTGGTCTGGATGGGCAGCGCTGTCACCCTCCCCAGACCCACCACCCACGGGTCTGCTCCTCCCGACTCCAAGCAGCGTCTTCCACTCCCCGGGAGCCTGTAAACCGGATAGCGAGAAGCTCGTAAAACCAGAAACAAAACACCACACATTCCCCCCCCCCACTCCGGCATCCCGGGAGGTGACCTGCAGGGACAGAGCGTGAACAGGACATGACAGCAGCTCCCGGTGACCCAGCGCTTCACCACCGGGCAGGAATCGGCTCCGTGACTCGATGGACCGTGGGCTCAGGTGTAACACACGGGATAAACGAGGCAGCTCAGCATAAAACACCGCACAAACTAATGGAGTTTAAGACGCCTGAGAAGAGGGAGCAGAGCGAGAACGCCATCACCCTGCACTGGGCACACACATTTGGGCCCTCCCCCCTTTTCCTGGTCGGGGTCCCCAGCACTCGCTGACCCCTGCCCTGCCAAGGAGCGCCGTGCTGCGGGAGGGCTCGTCCCATCCCCGCTCCCAAGGGAAGGATGCAGCGCCGGGAATCGCCCCTTTTTCCCTGCGGAAAATCCCAAGTTGTGGTGTGTTCTGCCCCCAGCCAGAGGCGATTTTCCAAGGATGCGGGGCGCTGGGATGCAGGGCACTGGCGCTGCAGGGATGCTCCTCCGCCCCCTAGGACCCGCAACCGCGCCCGGGTGGGCTCTCGGCCGACAGGGCTCTCGGCCCCGCTCCGGGCTGCTTTTTTGGGGGCTCTTAAACCCGCGGAAGCAGCAGCCGGAGCCAGCGGATGCCGCGGGCGGGCGGGCCCGGAGCTCCCCCCGGGAAGGAGCCGCCGCA
>VZTD01002541.1:498892-557573 GCA_013397725.1 Rhagologus leucostigma
GAGGGGCCGCCGCCGCCGCCAATCCGCGACCGGCACCGGCACCCCGGTACTCCCGGCACCGGCACCCCCGGCACCGACAGCCCCGGCACGTCCGGCATCCGCAGCCCCGGCACCGGGCACCGGCACCCCCGGCATGCCCCGTGCCGCCGGCACCGGGCACCGGCAACCTCGGCACTCCCGACTGTGGCACCCCCGGCACCCCTGACAGGGCGACCGGGTCCGGGCCGGTGCTCCCGCGGGGGTCTCAACCGGGATCTGTCCCAAATTGGGATCACAGCTGACCCCCAGGTCCCGAGGCAGCCACCAGCTCCCCCCCAGCTGATCCCCGTTCCCCCAGCCGGGTCCCCGCACTCCCGACCCAGCCCCGAGGTGCCCCGAGGTGCCCCGGGACGGCGGCCCCGGGGCTGGGTGACACCGGGACGAGGAGAGCCCTGGGGATGTCCCGGCACACGGGGATCTCTGGGGCACTGTCTGGCCTCGGACAGGGATTCAGGGCTCTGGGGGTCCCTCGCAGGGGTGAAGCAACCACGTCCTTTCAGGCGTGAGCCATCCAGGCCCGCTCCGGTGAGCTCCAGCACAGCGGGAAGGTGACAATGACCAGAGACCCCCACTGCGTCCTCTCAAAATCACAACGCCGCAGCCCCTCGGAGAGTGCCCTGCCTGCAGCTCCATTAACATCTCTTCTGTTTTCCTCTTCCCTCGTTTACTGTTCCAGGACATTTCCATAGAAACGGCATCCTGGCTCCTCCGCAGTCCAGTTTCCAATAACTACAAACCGCGTTAGTGCGAGGGCAGCGTTGCCCGGCCGTGCTGCACGGTGGCCACGGCACGGCCCCGCCTGGCCCCCGCTGCCATGGGGACTCAGTCCCGGCATGGGCAGCAGGGACACCGCCAGGCCCCCAGACTGAGCCCAGAGCTTTTCCTCCCGGGCTCCTGCTCGGTGGCCCTGGTGACAGCAGGGACCATAATCCCAGCGGTTCCCTCCACTGCCCAGGCTGGCAGGAGAACAGGAGGGAGCTCTGAACTCGAGATTAATCCGAATTCGGTCCCGTCTGTGCCTTCCAGGGGCCAGGAGGAGGCCTGGGCCGTATCCGTTGTAGAGGAAAACTTATTTCCGTGTACTCTGTTTGCTTCTCGCTGTTTATTCGCTTGTTAAATACCCGTTAGCAGAGGTGGTGGCAGCACAAACGTAACCGAGCGGCAGCTCGGGGGAATGTGATTCCCGGACCAGATGGGTCCCAGAATCTTTGGGGGAAAATCGTCTGAAAGAAGCACAGGGACAAGCTCCCCCCAAGCCTTGCTGGTTCATTTTCCTTAAAAAATTCTGCTTCTCCCTGGATTAAAGACAGGTGGGAGACGATTGGCGCCTGTTTTCTGGAGCCTGGAGAGCTTAAATGAGAGCACGTTGATCTATACTTAATGTGATTAAGTTACATCTCTGAGTATCATGCTAATTAAATTAAACTTCCCACTGCTGCCTCTGCGGTTTAAACAGGATAGTTGTTTTAAGACCACAATTCACTCCCCTGCATTTCCCTGCACGGATGAGCAGGTGGGATAAAAGCATTCTGCTAATCAAGTCATCGTGGTGTTTAGAAACAACTTCTAAGTCGATGGATATTCAAATTTAAATCTGATTTGGGTTGGATTTAAACTTTGCATTTTCAATCTGAAGCGGTTTGTGCTTTGAATAAGGAAAATAACAGGAAAAAGCAGAAGTAAAGGGATGAGGGAGTGCACAGACCGTCCCTGACCGCGATGTCACAGGTGTAGAAACAGGATGCTGGGAAGGAATTCTTCCCCGTGAGGGTGCTGAGGCCCTGGCACAGGATGCCCGGAGAAGGCTGCTCCATCCCTGGAAGTGTCCAAGTCCGGGTTTGATGGGGCTTGGAGCAACCTGGGATAGTGGAAGGTGTCCCTGCCCATGGCAGGGGGTGGAACTGGATGAGTTTTAAGATCCCTTCCAACCCAAACCATTCCACCATCTCCCCAAGACACCTCTCCCCCTGCCCTCCTCCCATCTCCAGCAGCTCCTTCCACCTTGCAGCTTCCAGAAACAAGCGGAGATTTCAAAGCTCGCCCCTCATCGGTTTGACAGCGCGGCCCTGACCCGCTGCCGCAGGAGCCGCAGCCGCATGAGCGGAGCGGCAGCGGCGCAGGGAGCCGGGGCAGCGGGACGGGAGCACCGGGAGCACTCACGGCTCGTTCCCCGGCGAGCGCCCGGGGCGATCCGTCGGGGATGGAGGTACCGAACCGACGGCACCGCACCGCCCTCGGCTGGAGCGGGGCATCCACCTGAGAAACGGAGCCCGGTCCGTGCCTGAGCGCCGGGAGCTCCCGGACAGCAGCGTGCGCGTCCCTGCGCTGCAAAACCCCTGCACAGCTGCGGCTGGGAGCGGCTGTGGGAATAGCTCCGGCCGTGGAAGTTCTTGCAGGCCCAGCTCTGCCCGCCCCGGGTGTGATTTAACAGCTCGGCGTGGGGGAAACGAGAGGCTCTTCAGGAGCTTAGCTTCAAACAGATGCCAGAGTTTGTCCAGCCGCTACTTCACACTTGGAAAAGGGGTCTCTGTCCGGTGCTCGAGGGATGCTGAGGGCTGCCCCTGCTTCCCGCAGACCCCACAGACCCCTGGCAGTGCCTGAGCCCTTCTGCTGAGCCCTCCTGAGCAGGGCCAGGACGTGGGCACAGGGCGGGTCTCCCGCTTGTCACGCCGAGCCATTCCACGTAAACCACTCGGAAGAAAGAAGGGTCAGCGGCAGAGGAAGAGCTGTTATCTATTATCTATTATTTTGCACCGTTGCTATGGCACCAGCTGCCTCAGTTCTGTTATTTATGCCTCGCGATGGTCTCTGGTCAGGGGGTTAAACCCCGCTCCCCCGGCACGCTCCGCAGGATTTCTCCCCTTCATCCCAAATCCCGGGGCAAGGGCGGCCCCTCTGGCAGCCCCCACAGCCTTGGCTTTCATCTCCACTCCCGCGCTGAAGGGCTGGAATCCAGGGCGCTGGGAAGTGCCAGGAGTGACACAAATCCCGGATAAACCCCAGCAGATTAACTGTGCCTCACCTGTCTGCTGGGGCCGGGCTCGGGGGGAGCCACACCGGGTTTAGGAGCGGGGACTGACGGAGGGGCTCTGCCGGGACTCCCCAATCTCCGCTCGCTCCACCCCAGCGCAGCGACCACCCTGAACCCCTCCCACCCAACCCCTTCCCTCGGGGAAAATCCTCATCGCTCCTCGTGACCCCACCAGCAGAAAACTGCTGTATTTCACAGCAGAGGTGCTCAAAGAACATTAATTTCGCGTTAAAACAACAATAATTTCGGGTTCCACAGCAGAGAGGGAGAAGTCCATGGAGCACAGCCCACCCCGTGCAGGGACTGACAGGACTGGACCCACTTTTAGGCTCTTCCAACCTGAACGATTCCACGATTCTGTGATTCCATTCTGTGGCAGCCCAAGCAGCCAGGGCCAGACAGACACACACACAAAATAAATGTGCTTTTAACTGGAGGTTTCTAACGGGTCTCCGTGTGTGTTCCTGAGGGATTAACAGTGTCCAGAGGCTTCCCGTGCCGGGCAGCTGCGTCACGTCGTCACAGCAACCCGCTCACCACGGCCCTAGAGCCGCAGCTCCGGCTCCATCTCTCCTGTAGTTTCTTTTAATTACAGATGGGAAGGGCTGTGAAAGCCGGGGCTGGAGGCCCCCAGAGCCCCGGGAGAAGCCGGTGACCCCGGGTTTGTGCAAGCCCTGCGCAGGCACGTTCCACTGCAAGGAGTTTTGCTGTTAAACTGTCACAGGGCAGAGCGGTGGCTTTGGGGACACTGCCATCCCCTCCTGGTCGCAGCTCAGCTGCGAAAGTTATTTCACTTTCATGTGGCGTATTCCCAGCAACTCACACCCCAGAGAGACCCGTCGAGCCCAGATGGATGAGGCAACCTTTAAAGGTCCCTTCCAACCCAAACCACTCCACCATTCCCGAATTTCCCCTGCAGGCACGAGTGCCACCTCCTTAGCAAAACACACCACGGAGAGAGAAATAGGGATTTGTCAGGAGGGAGAAGGAAAAGCAGTCCCATTTTACCACCTCAGCCCCAAAACTGTGTTGGTATCCCCTCCCCTGGGTGGGACCCACGGGGTGATGTTCACCCACACAAGGTGAGGCTGGTCCTCGTGGGGTGATGCCGGTCCCTGCAGGGTCAGGCTGGTCCTCGTGGGGTGATGCCGGTCCCTGCAGGGTCAGGCTGGTCCCTATGGGGTAATGCCGGTCCCTGCAGGGTCAGGCTGGTCCCCGTGGGGTGATGCCGGTCCCTGCAGGGTCAGGCTGGTCCCCGTGGGGTGATGCCGGTCCCCGCAGGGTCAGGCTGGTCCCTATGGGGTGATGCCGGTCCCTGCAGGGTCAGGCTGGTCCCCACGCTCGGGGGCTGCTCTCCCCTGCTGCCTTTGATCAGAGCACGGCTCTGGTTTCCCTGCCGGCTGCTCTCCGTGCCGTGGGTTTCCAGCGGGAGGTGGGGAAGCGCAGTCAGCCTGACCCTCCCCTCCTCGGATCTGTCATCAGCAACAGAAAAATCCTTCCCGGCCCCAAGTTACTCAAATCCTGCAGGATTTGCCGGGGTGGCAGGATGGCAGAGCAGCCCTGCCTGGGTCCCCCCGCCAGCCCTGCACCCTCGAACCCCCACACCCATCCCAGGGACAAGTGGAGCAAAAAGATGGATTTCCTCCTCTCCGTCATCGGATTCGCCGTCGATCTGGGAAACGTCTGGCGGTTCCCTTACATCTGCTACCAGAACGGAGGGGGTAAGGACACCACTGGGCTTATTTAAGTCTTCTTTTGGAGAAAAAGTGCCTTTTTCCTCATTTTCCGTCTCTCCCACCCTGAAAAATTCACTCTTTCTTTTCCTTCTTTTTTTCCAGCTGCTCCACTTCAGACAGGGCGGTTTAGAGACCGACCCAACTTCTCCCGACACCTGTCTCTTTTCTGTTTGTGTCTTTCTTCATTCAAAATCCTCCTCTACTCCCTCCATCCTCCTTCCCTGGGGTCCTTCCCTCCTTTCCTGGTCTTTCCCTGCTTTCCCAGTGGGGTTAGGGGTGCGCTAGCAGCTCAAGGATCACAAAGGGAAAATTAGCATGGTCCAAACTGCAAAAAAAAAGGATTAAGATCCGTAAATTCGGGCTGGGAGGTTCACACACTTCGTGATCCTGGGACTCTGGGAAGCTGCCCTTTGGGATGGCTCGCGGTTTAAAATCATCCTCATGAGCATCCCACCCTCCTGCTGTGGATCCTGGCTGGCAGTGCCGGACGCCACGAGCAGCCCTGGCTCTGAGGGATCAGTGGGGAGCGAAGACACAGGAACACCATGAAGGGAAAAAACCTTCAGTAAATGACAGCTAAAGAAATTGCTTGGAATGGAGCAGGATGGAAACCCCCCTCACGTGGAAAACGAAAAAGGAGGGATGAGAATTTTGTGCTGTTCGGGAAAGCGCAGCGGATTTAATTGCCAGAGTCGGCTTTCGGGGAACATCCTCAACTGCTCGGGAAAATTAGAAAGAGATAATTAGTTCCATACTCAAGGCAAAACTGTGGATCCCAGGTGCCCACATCGGAACGCAGTTATTTGCGAGTTGCTCCCGTGGGGTTGGGAGCAGAGCTGAGCCCCTGTGCGTGGCCGTGGTTCGGGTGGGTGGTTCCCACCTGCCCCACGCACACGGGAGGGTGAGGAGTTCAGGGAGCAGCTCTGGGGGAGCACAGCCCCGTGGAGTGGGAACACCGGGATGGGCAGCACTGGACTCACCCACAGCCCGGGCTCTGCCTGGAACGAAAACACTGAAAAGACTTGGTCCTGTCGGGCCAGTCCCGCCAGGCTCGTGGCGGGGCCGCAGGAGGGTGCTGGGGATATTTGGGATGCTGGAGATGACATGGATATCGGGGATACTGGCAGTGCTAGGGATCCTAGAGATGCTGGAGGTGCTAGAGGCGCTGGGGATTTTGGGGATACTGGGAATGTTGGGGTGCTGGGGATGCCACACCACGCACGCATTTGTCAGAGGGAGGAGCCGTGGGGGTTAAATTAACTAATCCCAGCAGAACTCGGAGAGCAGCTCCACTTCCAAACGCTCCGTGGGGTACAAGCGTAGCCCCGGTAAAAATGAGGATGTTATGAATAATGCAGATTACAGCGTTAATGATGTGTCTTGGGGTGGCTGCGCATATTCAGTCAGATTTTCTCCAAAACTCCTCTAGACCTGAGGGGTGCTGGGTGTCCCCTCCCCTGCGCCCCGATGGTTTGTGTGGCTCTTTGTTCCATCCTGGCCAAACGGTGCCTCCCCAGCAAGGGCTGGGACCCCAGCAGGGCTGTGCTGGGAGCCCGGGAAGCTGGAACACCGAGCAGGGTCTCACATCTCTGAGCTCCTCTGACCAGATCGTTTCCAGAGCTTCTCACAAACACATCCAAACCCACTGGGGCAGCGCCGGGAGGGAGGGAGGTGACAATGTCATGGTCTCCCATGGTAGCTCGGTGGTCACCCTGCTGTGCTCCCCATCCTGCAGGAGCCTTCCTCATCCCCTACACGCTGATGGCTGTTTTCGGGGGGGTGCCCCTCTTCTACATGGAGCTGGCCCTGGGGCAGTTCCACAGGACGGGTGCCATCCCCATCTGGAAGCGCATCTGCCCCATCTTTAAAGGTGAGAGACCCCCAGCCCAGGTGACACCGTGACCCCCAGCCGGTCCCCAAAGCCGTGTCCCAGGGCTGAGCCCGATCCTGCTCTTCCCAGGCATCGGCTTTGCCATCTGCATCATCGGCCTCTACGTCTCCTTCTACTACAACACCATCATCGCCTGGGCTCTCTACTACTTCTACTCCTCCTTCTCGGGCACCCTGCCCTGGGCGAGCTGTGACAACCCCTGGAACACCCCTGACTGCACCAACTACTTCGGGAAGAGCAACGTGACCTGGACCAACTTCTCCAGGTCCCCCGCCGAGGAGTTTTACACGTAAGCGCACGGATGTGGACGGTGCGTTCGAGCTGAGGGGGCGCCGGGAGCAGGCTCTGGGGTGGGAATGCTCCTGAGGAGCTCCTGGACTGCCTGCCCGGGGCTGAGCCTGCTCCCGGCCGTGGGGATCCCTCGCTGCAGGAGGAAGGTCCTGGAGATCCAGAAATCCGGGGGTCTGTACGACATCGGGGGGATCCGCTGGCAGCTGCTCCTCTGCCTCTTCCTCATCTTCACCATCGTCTACTTCAGCCTGTGGAAAGGGGTGAAAACCTCCGGGAAGGTGAGGAGGGCTCCAGCGCTGCCCTGCCAGGGCAGGAGGGACCCATCACCTGCTGGGAGTTTTGCCACTCACCCGACTGTGGGAGAGGGAATGTCACCTCCCCCCCAGCCCCGGCCCCTGAGGCCACCCCGAGTGAGCCCGACACGGGGGTTTGGGTGCTCGGTGGTGCCACGGGCTGACAGCTGCCTTCCCCCAGGTGGTGTGGGTGACAGCCACGCTGCCCTACGTCGTCCTGCTCATCCTGCTCATCCGAGGGGCCACCCTGCCCGGAGCCTGGAGAGGAGTCGTCTTCTACCTGCGCCCGGACTGGGGCAAGCTCCTGAGCACCGCGGTGAGTGCGTGGTGGGACCCCCTGCCCAGGGCACGGCAGCACCCAGAGCCCTCCCCAGGACACCCACCCACCCAATCTGGGCACGGCAGCACCCAGACCCCCTCCCCCAGGACACCCACCCACCCAATCTGGGCACGGCAGCACCCAGACCCCCTCCCCAGGACATCCACCCACCCAATCTGGGCACCAGACCCCCTCCCCAGGACACCAACTCAACCGTGCCCAGGGGTCTGGCCCCACCACAGGGCGATGGGGCCCTTGTTCCCACAGAAACGAGGCGCCCTGGAGAGGCCCTTGGAAATGTAAATCCATAATTGAATCACCCATCTCATTCTGGCCGGTTTTGTTTGTGCCGTGCTCCCCCACGGGCTGACAATGGGCTTCCTGTGGGTAATTACCAGGCAGCGCTTGAGAATTCTCATTAAAGGTAATGAGGGCCGTGCTGCCGGCGCTGAACCTGCCGGGCAGGAGCGGACACTGCACACTCGGGGCTCCCCACGGTCTATCCCTGCTCTCAGCGCGGGTGACTCCTGCTGCTGCAGGACCCCGGCGTGGAAACGAGCTCACTCCATCCCACGGCAGCTCCCTGGCTCCCAGGACGTCTCCTGGGGGAAGGGGACAGGCAGGAGAGGAGGTCTGGACACGTGTGCCAGCACGGCCCCACGCCTGTGCCGTGGGGTGTCCACGCCATGGGTGGGCACTCTGTGGGGAACCTCCCAGCCCCATCCCAGCCCCAAGGACCCCCTGCCCTGCCCATCCTCCTGTCGCTTCTCCCTCCAGGTTTGGGTGGACGCTGCTGCACAGGTTTTCTTCTCCTTGGGCCCTGGATTCGGAGTCCTCCTTGCTCTGGCCAGTTACAACCATTTCCACAACAACTGCTACCGGTGAGGGTCCCGATGGGCACGGCTGCAGGGGAGGCACATTCTGGCAGCTCCTGTGCCCCACAGCCACACTCCAGCAGCTCCTGGTCCCCACTGCCACATCCCAACAGCTCCTGGTCCCCACTGCCACATCCCAACAGCTCCCGGTCCCCACAGCCACATCCCAACAGCTCCTGTGCCCCACTGCCACATCCCAACAGCTCCTGTGCCCCCCTGCCACATCCCAACAGCTCCCGGTCCCCACAGCCACATCCCAACAGCTCCTGGTCCCCGTGGCTGCAGGCTGAGCATCTTTCCCCATTTCACTGATGGTTTTGGTGTGAGGGCCCAGGAGAGGGAACTGGAGTGGGGGAAGGCCAGGGCAGCTGGAGCGGGGTGAGGGCTGACCTGGAGGGGGGGTCTCTCCCTCTTTTCTGCCTTCCAGGGACGCGCTCGTCACCAGTGCTGTGAACTGCCTCACCAGCTTCCTCTCGGGCTTCGTCATCTTCACCGTGCTGGGCTACATGGCCGAGATGAGGGATGTGGAAGTGGAGGACGTCGCCAGAGATAAAGGTCCCCCCCCCCCCAGCAGCCCCTCCCCCGAGCAAATCCCCGCCCCCGGGGCTGTGCCAGGGAACAGCCGACCAAGCCAGTGTCCCCTCCTAGGGCCCAGCCTCCTCTTCATCACCTACCCTGAAGCAATCGCCAACATGGTGGGATCCACCTTCTTCGCCATCATTTTCTTCCTGATGATGATCACCCTGGGGCTGGACAGCACGGTAGGAGCGGGACAGCCCAGCAGGGACTGGGGGTGGCCGTGTCCCATGGCTGATGGTGGGGTGACAAGGGAGTTATGGCCTTAGGAAGGATGGGATGGGATGGGATGGGATGGGATGGGATGGGATGGGATGGGATGGGATGGGATGGGATGGGATGGGATGATGGGATGGGACATCCCCACTCTGCCATGCAGGGAGTGGATTTACTTGGAGAGCAGGACTGTCCCCACATCCCATTTCCCCATCCCACGCCAGCGTTTCCTTTGCAGTTTGGGGGCCTGGAGGCCGTGATCACAGCCGTGATGGACGAGTACCCCCAGGTCCTGGCAGGGCGACGGGAGCTCTTTGTCCTCGGCCTCATCACAGTCTGTTTCCTGGGCTCCCTCAGCACCCTCACCTACGTGAGTTCCACTGGCACCATCCCACCCTGTCCCCTCCTTTTTCACCCCCGCGGGGTCTGCAGCCGCCCCCTCCTCGTGCTGCTCCAGGGGGGAGCCTACGTGGTGAAGCTGCTGGAGGAGTTTGGTGCCGGCTGCTCCATCCTGGCAGTGGTGCTCCTGGAAACCATCGCTGTCTCCTGGTTCTATGGTAAGAAACTACCTCTGGCATGGCAAACATCCCGCGGGCACCCACAGGGGCGTGTGACCCCGCACAGGTGAGTAAATCCCGGGCACTGAGGGGCACAAGCCCGCGCGTGGCTCCTGGCCAGGCTGGGGTGGGAACGGAGGGCGCTGCGTCCGTGTGGAGATCCCTGTGCCCACGTCCCCAGCGGGATCCGGGGGCTGCGACGGCTCTCTCCTCCGGCAGGGATCCAGAGGTTCTCCCACGATGTCAAAGCCATGCTGGGCTTCACCCCGGGGCTCTTCTGGAAGCTGTGCTGGGTCGCCATCAGCCCGGCCTTGCTGGCGGTGAGTATCCGTGGCCGAATTATGGACAAGGTCATGGCTGTCCCTCTGGACACGCCGCAGGACAGCCACTCCCCTCTGCTGCCCAGCCCCCTGTGCCACAGCCACTCCTCTCTCACTCACACGAGGTGACCAAGCTGCCAGTAGAGTGGACAGGGCTGTGGGAACCTCGCCCTCCCCGTGCTGCTGCTCCAGCCACGGGCACTGCCACACCGCCCGCAGCCCCAGGACCTCACCGAGAAAAGGAGCTGGAAGTACATTTTCCAACCTTTTCCGCAGCTCTGGGGCAAAGCCTGGTGCTCACAGGGGTGCAAGTGCAGCTTTGTCTCATCCTCCCAGCACACAGCACCCCGGGCAGGGCCGGCCACGGGTCCATCTCCCGTGTGCTGGGCTGGATCCGTCCCTTTGAAATGCCAGCTCCCACGGCACTTCAAAGGCTGCCGTCGGCAGAGGGGTCTAATCTCGCCGGATCTGCAGGAGAAGAGGCCTTGTGAGGATTAATTATGGCTCTAAGCGCTTTGCCCTGGTTATTAAAGAGAGGAGTATTATCATCAAAGCAAACGGTTTTGTTTCAGCACGGGGCTGCGCAGCCCTCGCAGGCCACCGGCTCACGGGGCTTGCTAGACAGAGGCCCCCAGGCCCTCACCCAGCCAGGGGTGGCAGCCTGGGAGATGTCCCTGTGATGTCCACGCTGGCTGGGATTTGGGAGAACACGGGGAGCAGAGGGACTTGGATGGTGGTCATAAAGTCAGGGAATCACAGCACGGTTTGGGTCGGAAGGGGTCTTGAAGATCATCTTGTTCCATCCCTGGACCCTGATAACCTGCGGGATGAGCTGCCATCAGTGCCAGCGCTGGGGAGATCAGAGAATTATTTGGGTTGGAAAAGCCCTCTAAGATCCAAGATCGTTACCCAGCACTGCCAAGGCCACCACTACCCCACGTCCCCAAGGGCCACATCCACACATCTGTTAAATCCCTCCAGGGATGGGGACTCCACTGCTGCCCTGGGCAGCTGTGCCAGGGCTGGACAGCCCTTCTGGTGAGGAAATTGTCCCTGATGTCCAACCTAACCTGGCACAACTTGAGGCCATTTCCTCTGGTTCTGTCCCTTGTTCCCTGTGAGCAGAGCCCGACCCCCCCTGCTGCCCCTTCCTGTCAGGGAGTTGTGCAGAGCCACAAGGTCCCCCCTGGGCCTTCTTTTCTCCAGGCTCAGCCCCTCCAGCTCCCTCAGCTGCTCCTGCTGCTCCACACCCTTCCCCAGCTCCGTTCCATTCTCTGGACACGCTCCAGCCCCTCAATGTCTGTCTTGGTGTGAGGGGCCCAAACTGCTCACAGGACTCAAGGTCCCTGATGGCTCTGCTCGTTACAGTTCATAGTCATCAGCTCCCTCCTGGACCAGCCGCCCCTGGCCCTCTTTGACTACCAGTACCCTGAGTGGAGCATCTCGGTGGGATTCCTCGTCGGAGCATCGTCCTTCATCTGCATCCCCCTCTACATGGCGTACAAGCTCGTCTGGACACCGGGGTCCCTCAAGCAGGTCAGGAGCAGGATGGACAATCCGTGGCCCCTGGGTGGGCCGGGGTGGGCAGGGGTCAGCCCGAGGCTGGGGCTGGGGAACTGGGCAGGTGGTTGATGCATCCTCAGCATCTTCGCTCGCGCGGCAATTAAATCCCACCGGGAGAGCTGCCTGGGAAGGGCTCGGAGGAGCGTGGCTCCACGGCAGGAAGGAAACGCCCTGCGTTTGTCTGCCCCTCAGCGCCTCGCAGTCTGCATTCGGCCCGAGAAGACCACGCGAGCCCCACAGGCAGAGGTGGTGGGCATGGCCCCCGTCCTGTAGCGCGGCCGGGGGACACGGGGACCGCTCTGGCTCCCTCCTCGGCACAGCGACGGGGCAGCTGCCAGCGCCCTCCTCACCACGAACTGGCTCTTGCATCTCCACGAGCCCCCCGAGGGGAGCGGCACCGCCGGCACGTCCCGGCGGAGCAGAGCCCGTTCTCGCTGCTGGCAGGAGAACCCGCGATCCGCAGCGGGGAGAACGGCACCCACCGCTGCGGCCCGCGGGCTGGAAGCCAAGGGGGCAAACGCCCGGGGGTGGAGGAGCACCCCAACTCCCGGAGCAGACGGAGGAATTGCCCCCTTCCCTCCCCACCCCGTGCAGCCCCGCGGGTGCGAGCAGTGCATGTCTGTAGCTGTGCCGTGAGCGTTCGGAAAATAAAGCTGATGTCGATGCTCGGAGATGAGGGCAGGGAGAGGAGCCGGAGCTCGCCGTGCCGTGTTCACGGAGCGCCGTGCGTGCCCCAGAGCTCGGGCTGGGCTGGGGGACACGGCGGGGCTGTCGCTGTCCGGACACTCCTTGTCCTGCTACAAAGATCCAGAGTCCGGCGGAGGAACTGCCCGAGCCCAGGGGTGGGTCCCAGATGCTGCTGAAGCCGGGCAGGTCGGTGCCTCCTCCCACCTCCATCCCGGGGGAACCAAGGAACAGGCATCTGAAGAAGGAAAAACCCTAATATACCTTATTTTAAAACCAAATCCTGAGTCGGGGTGAGGCATCCCTGGGCTGGTGTGAACCAGCCACCCGCCGTGGCTTCCCAGTCCCGCCCCATCGCTCCCAGTGCAGCATCACCGTCCCCCGGTGTTTGGGGCCCATTAAACACTTCAAAGAACCCACGTTCGTGACAGCGGGCAACACACAGGGCTCGGGGGGGCACACGGGGCCGGGGAGGAGAAGAAGCCCACGGGGGTGCAGGGACGCGCGGGGTGGACACGCGGGTCCCCCCCGGCCGCTCCCGGTGCCGCTCCAGGGCCCCGCTCCCCCGGAAGGCCGGTCCCGGGGCGGGGCGGGCGGCAGGAAGGGGCAGGGCNGCCGTGTCGCGGCGCGATGGGGCTGGCGGCGGCGCGGGGCTGGGCGCTGTCCCCGGGCCTGGCGGAGCGCAGCCGACCCTACGCGGTGCTGCAGCATCAGAACCTGGGTGAGGAGCGAGGGGCACCGGGCACAGCCCGGCTGCGACCCGGCCGGGGGCTCGCGAGTTGGGTCAGGCGGCGTTTAATTAATGTTCTTTTCTTTTCCCGGCGCAGTGCTGCTGGGCAGCATCCTCAGCGCGCTCCTGCTCACCATCATCCTCATGGCCATCTGTGTCTACCGGCCCGTCCGGCGGCGGTAGCGGAGCGGGAGCCGCCGGGGCATCGAGGGAATGCTGCATCCCACCTGGTTCTCCCACCTGGCATCCACTATCCCAGCACCGCTTCAGTCCTGCCGCTTCTCCCAACTGGCACCCACCATCCCGGCACCGCTCCGGACCCATTAGGTTCTCCAGACCGGTACCCACCCTCCCAGCACGGCTCCGGTCCCGCCCGGTTCTCCCCTCCGGTCCCCGCCGTCCTGTCGCCGCTCCCGTCAGCTGCTGGGGATGCCCTGAGGTTGCGAGTGTGGCTTTTCACCCGTCTCTGCCCGTACTGTATCGCATGGCTCCATCGTGATGTGGTTCCCAACAATGGTCTGGCCGGGTGCTGGAAATCGCCCCCTCCCTCGGCCAACAGACTCCTGGAGCTCCTGGGGGCGCGTCCGCAGCGAACCCGTCTGGCTCGGAGCGGTGTGTGGAGCAACGCGCCTTCCTCCCAGATCGCAGCGTTTTGGCGAGGCTGATCCGACACCGTGCGCTCGAGAGCATCCCCGGGGCGTGCCGGCACCCGGGGCCTGGGATGTCACAAGAACAGAGCCGGACTGGGGACATTGTCCGAGGAGCAGCTCCACGTGCACAGTCACACCACATCTACTTTTTGCTTTCTGATTAGTTCAGCTCCTTGTTTGAACGCTGGGGGTTGGATGGGGCTTGGAGCAACCTGGGCTAGTGGGGGGTGCCCCTGTGAGGGCAGGGGGTAGAACAGGATGAGCTTTAAGGTCTCATTCAAAAACAGTCCAAAGGCAAAAGCTCAGTGACCCAGCCAGCGGTGGGTGGGGGGTCTGGTCTGTTCTTGTCCCTGAGCAGAAACACTGATGCAGGACCCGATCCTGCTGTAGTTTTCCCGGGCCAGGCTTCTCATTCCCAACATTATTTGCTTTAACTCCCGGCTACAACGCCCCAAACAGCCTCATGTCAAACCAGCCCTGCTGAGCCTGTTGGGAACTGGGGTGCAGGTGAGGGATTCCAGCGTGTGCTGGTCACTGTCCTCCTGGAAGCAGGAGCTTCCAAAGGTCTGCAAGCCAGGCAGATGCTCTGGAAGTGTTTGAGCTCCAGCCAGACCCATTTTCTGCAGTTTCAGTAACAAGTGTTTACACTGAATCCCACTTCCATACGAATGCTGCTATTTTGTTTTGCACTGCTACAAGTAGTAACTGGATTTTACTAATTGTTACTGTGATATTTAACATAGGGGTGTTTTGATTAGTAATTTATTTAGTTTTTAAATGTAACTTCCAGAACAATTGTTGTTGACCTGCTCTCCAAGCCCTTGAGCTGCATCTGAGGTGTTTTCTGTTCTGTTTGAAGGACACCGAGCGCTGGCATTGAACAGGGGTTTTCTTTTCTGTTTTGTTAGTGAAATGACAGAGTGAGCCTGGCCTCAAACAGATGGAGTTATTAATCCAAGAGTGAGGCAGCAGGGCAGCACTGTTCTATTGCTTTCTGCTCCTGCTTTTGCTCACTGATTCCTGTGTCCCTGATTTTTCTCGGTCCTTCATCGCTGTGAAGCCTGGCCTGCAGCCTGCGCTGCTCGTGGGGGTGGATGGTGAAGCTGACAGCCCCAGCTCCGCATTCCCGGGAGCAGAATTCCTGTTTGCTCTCATTCCTCACTCCCTGCTATGCCTCTTTGTACAAATAAAACGCTCAGTAAACAATCCAGGCTCTTATTTATTCACGGCTGTGCTGCTTGTTTTTAACTGGGCTGCAGCTCCACAAAGGGGTGAGGCCGTCCCCAATTCCCACCTCTGGTTCCCTCACAGCTCCTACCTTGTTTTTAGTGGGATGGCGGTGCTGGGAGAAGGTTTCCATGGGTGTTTGTCAGCAAGGAGCCATTAACAGTACGACTGAAGTGCATCCTACAACGGTTGTGCAGTTACCAGCAGCCCAGCTATGAATCAAAACTCAGCCAAAGCAATGTAAGAAGGGTTTCCAAATAAAATCATTGAAGTGCTGCTGTAAAAAGCCTTGAAACGGGCTCAGCAGCACAAAAAAAAAAAAAGCACATTAGTCTTGCTTTCAGGAGCCAGCAGCATGAACTTAGAGAACTTTTAAAGCTGGTTATAGTTTTAGAAGAAGCTACAAGTGTTTGTTACTCTTGAGCTTCTCTTTCCTACATCAGCCTTAAGCTGCCTCAGAGACAGAGGTTGGACTCTTGTTACACAACAGTCTTGGCCTTAAACATTAAACATACTTGGAACCCTCTGCTCTTGTCTTACACGAAGGTGCAGAGAGAAATTAATGAAGTGACCCTCCTGCCTTTCACCTGTGTTGTACTGATTCCCCCTTTTCACGACAGGGAGACTCCAAAACTTGGCTGAAAATGTCCTAAAAGGGTTATGTGTCTGATTCACACTAAACCAGAACTACCTTTGAGAATTTCAGAGATGATAGTGTCACTTTAATGTACCAAAATACAACAAGAAGGCAGGTAATTAGTAAAAAAAAAAATACTCCAAATACGGTGCTAGAAAAAAAATAACTGTGTGTGGTGTAATGGGCAGTACCTGTGGTTTTTCTTCCAGCCCACAGAGGGCATCCATCTTACACTGAATGGGTTAAAAGTCAGGCTTTAAGAGAAACAGCACCTGGCTGAGGGAAGCAGGGCCTTCTAGTTTTAGCTGGAATGGTACGAATGTCAAAGAAAGCAAAAAAAAAAAAACCCAAAAGCAAATCTAATTTATTTTACAGTCCCAGACTAAGAAGCAGGAGCGTAACAGAACTTCAACTGAAAGTGCTCAATGTTCTTTAGTTTAAATATAAAACCAGAACAAGTCAGCTTGAAAAATGCTATTTTTACCCCTCTTGTGACCTTTGAAATGCTTAGCAGAAGACAGGCAATGCCAGGCAGACGGGTTTGTAAAGGCAACAGCACTCTTTATTCCCACTGGAGGAATGCCCACGGCTCCATCTCCTACCTCCCACCCTGTCAGGAGCTCAACACGAGGCCTATTCCCTTTTTCCGACTGTGACAGTCACAGTAATCCCCCTTTGCAAAGAAAGAAATTCCAACCCAGCCCACTGCCCCCGTGCAGGACAGTCCCCATTCCTGCAGCACCCAGGAAGATGTTTTTAGGGATGCAAGCTGTCCCAGGGAACAAAACCAGCGTGGAGAGGCCAGTCCTAGTGCACGCTGAAGGAACTGTAATCATTTCCTATGTAAAACAATGGATTATTCATTTAAAATAGGGTTCCAAGTTACCAACTGCCCCACTGGTTATGATCAAGTCCATTTTATAGTGATTTTACATTGGTTAATTAATAGTTGGTCACCCAGAACCGCCCTGTTTAGCCTGAGGAACAGGAGCAGTGTTAGGAACAAGCTCAGAGCAGCTGTACCAAAGGTTCCTCCACTCCTGCCAGCCAGAGCAGAGGGATATTGCTCACATTTAACAGCTGTAAGGCTTTCCTGTGGCTGTTCATCGTGTACTTGTGGAGTGCACTCGAGAGTCACAGTGCGAGTACTGTAAACGCCGACAGAAGTGCAGATAAAAGAGCTACAAAGATCCTGCATGGTCAAAAACCTGAGGAAAGCTGGTTAAAACAGACCTAGGAATTGTTACAAGACCAGTTTGATGAGTGCAGGCCTAGTGGTTTGGTTTAAAATCAATAAAAATATTCAGGTAAAAAAATAGATGTATTCACATGAAGGACAAGCGCTGGGGTTTTAAAAAGCAACAACACGTTTCCCTTGCAGAATTAAAACTTCTCTTCCAACAAGGATACATTAAAATCTCTCCTGAACTCTTTTCCTGGTTGCATTTAGCACCCACACTCAGCCATGCACACCAAGAGATCCCAAAGAAGCACCTGTATCTATCCCTTAATTTCTTGCTGCCCTCTGACCACGGGAACGAGCTGGTTTGGAATCACTGCAGAAACTGCTGCTGTACTGGACAGATGGTCCCATTTCAGCATCTAAAATTTTACTGGCTACTTGTTTTGTCCTTTTTTCAGAAAGCACTAGTTTAATCTGGAGCTTGGATGAGCTGTTCAAGTATAAAATTATCCCTCTTAAGCCAAAAATCTCAGTAACTAGAGGAGAGATAACCACATCTAAACAAAACTAACAGAGAACATCTGTCAGCATGAAGAACTACCGTGTGTGTATAGGCAGGGAGAACTTTCTCCCATGAAACAGCTGGAAAAACAGGCAATGGCTTTGAATTATTGAGAAATAATGAAGCAGATGAGTATTTCTTTGGTAAGTAATGAAGTTTCCCTCCTGAACTCCCCATAAATCAGGCTTTCAAGCTTTACTGCAATCCTACATCCTGATGCAAAGCAAAATTTCCATCTGCTCTTCAATAAATAAGTTTAGATAAAAACATTTCCTTCAAAGCTAAGACTGCATGGTTGGGGAGCCAAATGTGGAGTCCTGTGATCTGGAACTCCCTCAAACAAAAATAAATCAGGTTTTTGCAGCTGATGCCAACTTAGAAGGCAGGTGAAATGTTTCCTTAAGCAATCCAGGAGTGGTCTTCAGACTGATAGCTCCAAAAACCTCCAGTTTTACACAGATTTGGTCATCCCTGCTTCAGGAGGTCACTTAGGAGCTATTTTTCCACAAGAGAGAGCTGTAAAACTTGCTGAAGCTCTGCATCTTCCTTTTCCCGACGCTGCTTCTCCTGTTCCTCCTGCTCCCGCACAGACAATTCCATGGCAAGCTGCAAGTCTTTCTCAAAGCTGGAAGTTTCACTGGAGCTGCTGCTGTGGGAGTTGCCTGCTCTCGTCAGAAAGCTCTCCTGCAGTGCCCTGATGGAAAAGAACAACTTTGAGAAGTAAAAGAGACAAGAGCCTGTCTCATGTTCCTTGCAATGATCCTTCCTGGCAACTGTTTTTAGACTCACAAACTTGAAAATCTCTCCCAGAGGGGAGAAAACAGTTTGAGGATATGAGAGCAGCTGTTCCAACACCTGTAAAATTCCCAATGTCAAACCTGGATTCCTTTGACTCTTTCATAGATACCAACAGTTATATTTTCAATGGGCCTCTAAAAGCATCCTCACCTGGTTTAAAGGACTTTCCATTTACAGAAGAACCCAGAGGATTCAGTTCTTGGTTTCTTTGCACTTAACTGCAGAAAGACTCCACAGACACCAGAGCCCATTTTTAAGTGCCCATTAAATCTATGTTTTTAAGGATTTTGAAAAGAAAGAAGAGCTGCCTTGAAGTGTGCAGTCTCTAATAACCAAACATTCAACCCAGAGGGATCAAATTCAGAGTTTTAAGAGCAGAAGAGAAGGATTAGGTTTGTTTTCAGGTAAAGAATCTGTTGTGTGCACAGACCAGTCCCACAGCTGGGAAGAACTACACTACATAAACCATGGAGGCCCAGTTTGGAGTTCTTGTTTCTTGGAAAAGTTGGAAGAAGCACAAGAAGAGACCTTGAGTTTTGTGCATCTGCTAGTCACATACACCCCCAAAAAATTGCCAAATTGCTTCACGCTACTGCTGGGGGTATTTTTGCTCTGTCACTGCATGGTTTGATGTGAAAAAAGGTACTTACTTCTGATACTGGATATTGAAGTCCTGGGAATATGCAACTGCTCCGTTGGAATGCACCCCAAAATCCTAGAGATGGGCAAAGACAGACAATTCCACAGCAGTTAGCACGTCTGCAGAGTCACTTACTGAAAGTAACCCTTAAACCACCCTTAATTCTTGTCACTGTTTTCCCCACGGACAAGTAGAGAAACGACACAGTTTCACAGGTGCAGGGTAACATGGAAACAAGGCAAAAGCCCCCCTTTAATGATTTATCAGAAGGCTTTTTATATGTTAGTTCACAAAAGCGTATGAAATGGCATAAGGTAGTTGGTTTTTGCCATCCACCCCTTAAGGGGATTGGTCAAGTTCTAAGACACCCATCTCTGGATGTTTTTCTAGTTAGAACCATAACAATTCTGCAAAACAACCTGCAGCTGCAAGAAGTTTATAAAACGGTAACATTGTTTTGAGTTACTTGCATGAGAAAGACAGAACTTTCACAAAAGTGCTGCAGAGAGCTGAAGGAATTCTCTGCTGAAGCTTTTTCAGCATCCATAAATTCTTCTTTGAAATACATGATTTTTATCTTCTGAGGTCTTAGGAAAACTGATCCTACACCGGTTTCCCTCAGCTCTTGCTGCACAGTCCTTGCCCAAGCTGCCACTGCACAGATCCCAGCACTTACTTTACTTCCACCAGATTCCAACAAGCTCTGCTGGATGGCAAACTGCATGATCTCGTTATCCTCATCCTGCACGTGGATGTTCCTGCCATCATCCTGGATGTGGTAGGATTTGGGGATCTCAAACACCGACTGGTCGACCTCGAAATTAGCACCTACAGAAGCCAAACGAAGTTAAAAATACACCGTGCCCTGTTTGTAAGACGTTGTAACTTCAAAGATTCTGATGAATGTTTTTGCAGGGTAGCACACGGCAGCTCCCCCTGTTCCATTCCCTGCAGTTCAGCTTCTCTCCCCTCTGTGCATTCCACAGACAGGGATGTAAAAAGGTGGGATCCCTGCGCCTCTCCATCCCTTACCTGCATCACTCTGTGCACCTCCAGGAGAGGTTCTCTCAGCTGTCCTGCAGCTGTTGACATTTTCAAAAGTAATTCGGGCATTCAGGACGTGAAACAGGGGAATTTCTGTAAGAGTACAAGATTTCTGTCAAAATGAGAACTCTTATTCACTTCCACATCAAACTCTTACATGTTTATGGGATGTATTCCACAACAGCTCCCTTTAATGACAAAGCACAGAGTAACTCACTTCACCAAGAAGGTGGCTTTAGTTATTCTCAACCTCTCTCTAAATCTCTTATTTTAAAACAAGATTTGCCAAATTGAAGGCACTCAAGGCAAGAGGAAAGGGGCTGACAACAGCTCATTCTCACTGAAATGACACTGTCTTTAAAATGATATTTCTGAATTGTTCATTCAGAATATGGATTCTGTGGATGCCAGATGTACAAGACAATGTTTTAGGTATCATTTAGAGATAGTAAAAGATGAGTAAAAGGCTAATGTGGTTTTTGTAAACAATATATTGCAAAACCAAAGGAAAAAATGGACAAGATGCTACAATAAAAACTGCTAAACATTACCAATTTTGACAGGAAATCCTGGTGGAAATTCCAGTGTGATGAAATCCCTAAGTCTGGCAAAATGAGCACTGGTTCTGGCCATCAGGTCGATGATCGGAGTGACTTGTTCCATAAGAGACAAGGGGAACTCTTCACTCATCCACAAGGTTGCTTTAAATCTTAAAGACAAAACAGGATAAAAACATCCTAAATTCACAGTTTAGGAACAGATGCAAAGCAAAACAGGCAGTTGGGCAGTGGCAGGAGGTTACTAACAAGTTACAGCACCAGCCAAAATGTTTGCTTTGACTCAGTGGAATTAAAAATAGATTATAGTTGAACACTTCAAGATCTCTCTTCTGATTAACTGTGAAAGCTGGAGGAAAAACCACACTGGATATTTGTAAAAATGGTTTCCAGGGATTAGATAAATGGGAAGAGACTACCTAGAAACAGTTAAAATGGTATTTCTCACTTCTGTGTTCTAGTGGTGACTTCCTTTGGTCTTCCTATGTCTCTGCCTTTCAAATCAAATTCTGGATTGAAGTATTCCTCCAGAGTAATAGCAGTGGGATTGTTGGTTGCAGCATACTCTGTTGTCCTGGACGTACTCTAGAAGGAAAGAGAGGGAAAAAAACAACCCAAAAAGTACTGAACAGGCAGTGGCTACTACAAGAAACTTTTAATTTACCCTTTGTGAAGTAACTCATTCCCTATTTCAGACACAGTGACACACAGCCATAAATACCAGCTGTTACTAGACTGGTTTTACTGAGCTTAAAAATCTCCAAGCTTTTTAGAGACAGGAGAAATCAACTTAGATACTTCAAAGCTGGAAACCAACCAGAAATGCACACACGAGCCACAGCATTTCCAGGCTTCAAATCCTTTACTAAAGTCAAACCTTTGATGGAGAATTTGAACTCAAAATCTCTAAATCCCTGTAAATGTGCAATGCCATCCTGACAGAGAGCCAGCAAATCCATTATCCACTGTCCTTCAGCAGTTTAGAAGCAAGGGAGTTTCTAAAGCCATGTGGAATCATGGAATGGTTGGGGTTGGAAGGGATCTTAAATTTCACCTATTTCCAACCAAACAAAAAAACATCCTCAGGGGGAATGAAAACCTTGTAATCAAAGTTGCTGTCAAACTAAGGAAACAAGAGGTGATCCCACGCACCAGGAATTCCTACTGGCACAATGACCTGTGCTGACACCAGACACTCACCTGAGCACCACATTCATGCTCCACTGTCCCCAGGAATGATTCCAGAGGGCTTCTGTCAGCTTCAAGTAACAGGAGGGAAAACAAAAACGGCCATTAGTATTAATTAGCAGTAAAACTGGCACTCAGGCCAGGCTTCCAACCCAAAGTGAAGTTGTTCAGATCTCCTGTGAGCTTTACCAGGCAAGCCCAGGACCTACAGCAGTCGGTATAAAACAGGTACAACACAAAGAATAGAGCAAAGATTTTCAGGGGGTTTTCTGATCAGCAGACACCTTCATGAGTCCCAGTGCCTCACTGGCCCCAGGGTAGGAGAATTTCCATATAAAGTTACTGGCTGGTCACCCTTTACTCTAATTCAAATACCAGAAGAAAAGAGTGGACCAAAACAAACAAAAATTCCAAGCAAACGAAGCCTCTGTGAATCTTGTATCCACGGCCAAAGTGAAGTAAGGGCAGGAATACATTACAGAGCAGAAAAGTGCAGCCTTTTAAAACTGTCACTAAACTTTCAACAGGTTTGAAGGGCTTTTCTTTCCTCCAAGTACAGCTGGGATAAAGCCAGGTTCATTTGTAGGTTAAGAGTGAAATAATGAGCTGCCTCAGACACAGAACATGTCAAAGTAAAGCAGGGCAAAGTCACCAAGAAGAGAATTTCCTTGTTTGTCTGCTCAGTTCTTCAGTTACACAGAGGAGATGACAGAGAGCCAAAGGGTTCTATTTATTTCCAATTTTCCCATGGGGAAGATACCTTTATATCTCTTCTTCTCCTCTTCTGTTAAATGTTCTGTTCTGATCCGTGTGATCACGTTCACGTTGTTTGCCATGTAGACCTTACAAAAAATACAGGGACAGAACCCAAGAAGCATCATAGGTTAAAAAAAAAAAAAGAGTTCTCCAGTAAAACACCATGTATACAAAACTAACTGAACCAACCTCAACACCAGACAGGCATTTCCAAGAGATTTTAGGAGGGATGGAAAAGGAAAGTCTGGGAACACTATTTCTAAACAGAGATTAGTTATAAGACCTCAGAAATGAAATTTAGTGACAGTTTAGTTCTGCAGGAACACTAACGAACTCCCTGCCCAGCTGAATAGCCCTGCAGTCTTACCAGGAAAAAGCTTCAGATAAATGTAAAAGCTACTCAGCACTTACTCTTCTGGTGACTGAAATTACAAAATGTAATTTATCGCACCAATTCCCAAACCTGGAGCAAACACAGAACCAGGGAAATTAAATCTTGTGATTCTGAACTTAAATTCCTACCACAGTAAGGATGTAAAGCCACCTTCAAAAATATTTTGCTGAGGTGAAACGGAGGTCAAAGTGTCAGGTGGAACCATTCTAAGCAGCTGTGACTCAGGAGCAGGGCAGAGTCCAATTCATGAATTCATGATGCCACTCAAGGCTGCTGGTCCCTTGCAATGCTGTTATTACAGAGTGCTCAGGGCACTTCAACAGGTTCCTCAACTTTCACACACTGAAACAATGGCAGCGTTCAAGTACGAGTTAAGTGCCAGCCTTTGGAAGGGAAGGACTGCTGGCAGCTTTGCTGAATCTTCTTCTTCCCTCTTTAATCTCCCTTTTTCCCCTATATCTCTTGGTGACATTCCTGCACACAGGCTCCATCCCTCCCACAAGCCTGGAAGCTCCTCACTCCAGCCCAACTCTGCTGGCAACACAATAAATGTCCCAGTAGGAATTTTAAGACCTGAAATAGTCAGGAAATACAGGAAAAGCACAAACCAGACTTCAATTTGCTGCAGGACCTGTCAGAAGAACAGAACAGGCTTTACCTTGGCTTCATAACCATTGACACCTTCTGATTTTTCTGTCCTCCATACCCAGAATCCAGATGTGGTTCTGACAAAAAGGGAACACCACAAGTGTCTACACAGCTGCATTTCTACACAGCCCCCACCTGGTTCTTCTAAATCTGATTTTAAACAACATTTGACAGCCTATTAACCCCAGATACCTGGATAAATAGTTTAGTAATGAAGGAAGACAAATATGTATCTGTTAAAAGACACAATGTACACGTTTATTTAAAGTATTCATGTGAGAGTTGAATTATTTGTTACCAAATCCAAGTTCTTGTCCATTAGTTCCAGCACGTGGATTTGAGTGAAATGCAAATTTGCAATGAGCAATTGACTCAATCTTAGAGGCCTTTTCCAACCTTAACGATTCTATCTCACTAATATGAGAAACTGGAAGTTTTCTGCCAATTATTTCTTTCAACTGGGAGCTTTTTGCCAAGCAATAGTGGCAAGCTGACCAACCCAAATTTCTTTATCTAGTGGTTTATGAAGCTTAAAGTAATTTCAGACCTAGCCCTCAAAGTTTTAATTATCAAAGCTTTCGAGAGCTCGTCATTAAAGCTTTTTTCAAACATAACACCAAAACGTTTATTTGCTAAGGAAACTCTCTGTCTCACCTTTCAAAAGCAATGTTTTTGGTATCAAGGCACGTGCTGATGATTGGAGATGTGAGACGTCTCTCCACATCTTTCCTCTTGGGCGTCATGGATCCCAACGTCAAACGCTTCATGTGCTGGGAGATCTCAAACCTCTCCGTCGTGACAAACTTGTCGTCGTGGTTGATCTCGATGAGCTCTGCCCAGCCACCAGTGTCTGGTGGAAAAGGCACAGTTCAAGTTGAAAAACTCAGCAAGTGTCCCAAGGTGAAAAGCTGGGGGTATATCGTGTATCAAATCCGGGTGTTTTTGCACTCAGCTGGGATCAAACTTGGAGATGGAACTAAAATTATTTTTTGTATGTGGGGCAGCAGAACAGAAGGAGGAAAACTGAGTAAAACACTGAAATTTTAGCCCTATCACTGAATTTTTACCTCAGATTTGCTCAAAGCAAAGAAGTTAAGCCATCACAAAACAGTATCTCTATGAGACACGAATATAAGCATAAAACCTTCGTAAAACACAAGAAGCCTTCTCGTGTACAATCAGGATTTCTCACTGTGCTCACACAGTATTTGAGGATCAGTAACGCAGGCAGGTGAACTCTTTACCTTCTCCCTTGAAGATGACAGTCCTCCTGCCCCTCTCCCAGCTCATGTTCTCGAAGCCCAGCAAGGTGATGTCGACGCGCAGCTTGGCCCGGCTCTTCCAGATGCGGCACACGTCGCTTGGGCACACCCTGGAAACCAGGGGCACTGGGAGAAACGGGAGAAAAGGAGAGGGGAAAATGTGCAAGAGGTGCAGCACAGAGGAAATGAACTCAAGCACGGGCATTGCTCACTCCTGGGAATGTCATTCCAGAGGCGGTGAGATACTGATCCTCTTTAGCTTTCAGAACAACCAGCTTAGGGCAAAACCTGCCTAATTTAAAGATGAATATGGAAAGGAAGACTGCATTTGTTCAGACTGAAAGATGTGAAATGGCATAAACCCCATGCCTGGCAGTCTAATAGTTTGATATTTGAAATATTTAGTCAGCTGTGAGGCCTAGTGGTCATTCCTTTCAGGGAAAAGTAGGTACTTCCCAAATAGCCAGTGCATCCATAGATGACATACAATCACTTCAGTCGTGGATGGCCAAGGACAGGTAAAAAAACCCCAAGAAAAGTCTTCAGCAATTGCAACAACAGCTAAATTCTCCACTACTAAAAACCAACCAACCAAATAAACAGGAAACAAAGAATAATTGTGCAACAAAAACACAAGAGGTCATTTTGAGAGGGAAGAGAGGACGATTCCGGGGAGCGGATATTTCCCTGCCTGCGTTGTGGGACATTTGTAACTCATTTTCGCAGCTTGGAATTGGTAACAAGGAGCAGGATTCTTACCCCAGCTAGTGAACTCCCATTTCATTTCCACATAAAAGTCAGGAGTCTGCAGAAGGAAAACACTTGATGAATACCTCATGAAATAAGTTTTACTCTGACATTCAGTGCAGCATTTCCCATGAACATTTTACATAAAGGAAGAAAAAAGAGGAGCAGAACTGCAGAAATAAATGATGAGCGAATGCTAAAACTGAAATTGAAAGTAGCAATTGAAAGTAGCAGTAACAGCCACTGCCCTGCCCCTGCTGCTATCTGGGGAGCTGTTCTTCCTTGTTTTACTGGAGAGGCAGTAATGCCTTCAAGATTCGGCCTCCAGTGTTGGAGTTCATGACAAAGGATTTAAATAAAGTCGAGGAAAAGCCTCCATGTCCCTCAGCACGATGGAACATGCAGGCTGGAACAAAACACAACCGCCCAGCTGATTGCAGTAGTTCACTTAACTGAACCACTTGAATGAGAATTCAAGCAGTGATTTCAGTCTGGTGTGAGAGTTTACATTTCAATAAACAATTACCTCGTTAATTTTCTGCAGTAACTCAGGAACTCCTCCGAGGGTCATGGAGGTCTGCTGGTAGTCCCGATGCTGCAGGATCAACTGGACCATCTCTGGATCCCCTGTGCTGACAGCCTCGTGCAAAACTGAAAGAAACCCAGCCACAGCCTCGTGTCAGTGACCAAAAAATCCATGTAAAAACAAAGAACATCTGCTACTGAAAGTATCACACCCCAGGTCGTCCTTACCCGTCCATCCCTGCGCGTTCTCCTTGGTCACATCTGCCTTGTGCTGCAGGAGGACCTTGGCAGATTCTATGTAACCCAAAGAAACAGCCAAGTGCAGCAAGGTCCGGCCCCGCGGATCCCGCTGGTCAACATCCTGTCAGTGTCCGAGAGAGAAATAACGCAGCTCATCAGAGCTTACACAAACAAAGGGCCAATCCAGGAGTCAATATTCCCTGCCATTCCCACGGATCCGCTCCCAAACTCTCACTGCACCTCCCTTCTGCGGGGCCATCTCGCTTCCCCACGTGAATAAAAGGAGAAGCGGAACGGGGCCTATGAAATGACCCAAAAACTGTAGGGCAGGAGTTCTTGCTGATGCTTCTCATTTCTTTTTCTGTCATTATTTCCCCTCTGTCTCCCTCCAGAAGGGTGAGGAGGAGATGGGAGTTCTCGTCCGTGTGCATCACCCCACGGACAGCAGAGAGCCTGAGACTCCACAGAGGGCTTAAACTGTCCAACAAAATGGGGGGGAAAAGGGGAAAAAAAGGCAGCAGGGCATACAACACAGATTTTGGACAGCACTTTTGGAAAGGACAGAAGCAGATGGTGTTTCACAAAGCACACACAGCACAATGAGGAGTGAGGGCATTCTCTACAAGTCACTAAAACAAAAAGTCAACTACACAGGCACAAATATCCAAAACATGCAAGCACAACATACTCATACCTTACACATTTTTCACTATTAGCTTAGAGATTTGAAACAGAAGAGCATCTATAACTAAAGGAAAAGGGGAAAGTCAATAGCAGAATGAGAAAGGAAGGTTATTATGCACGTTAACAGCGTTATCTGACAGCATCAAGTCAGAAAAATCTCACACAGAGCGGGGAAAGCTTCGGTTTAACGCATCTTCATTTCTGGGGTGGAACATTAATTAATTTGCTTCCCCACCTCCTGCAGCTCCAACACTGCAGCACCAACAGGTAGAGGGCTCCAAGGGTCCCTCCCCACTGTCTCTGTTGCTGTTCCCTGGTCCCCACATGCCCGACCCAGTCTGCCACTCCAGCTGCAGCTGGGAAGTAGCTTTGATCCCTTCACGCATCCCTCCGGCAGCAGGAAGCTCATCCCAAAGAAGCAGGAGGAAATCTATCTTTGGAATACTTCAAAAAAAAAAAGAAAAAAGAAGGTGTTTAAAAGCAGGTAAGGGAAGTAAGAGACAGACACAGTCCATCTTCACACGCTGCTGCTTTCCACAGGGAATGGAGGGAGGAAGCAGCATTCCACAGGTGGGAGCTGCTGAGTGATCCCTATTTAAGGACAAACTCTCACAGGTGCCAGAAATAAACACACAGGAGCAACGTGCCAGTGAGGTTAGAGATTTTGTTAATGCATAAGATGACATAAATTAGATAAAAAGTGACTGCATTCCAAAGATTCTCCCAAACCAGGGCAGGAACATGCTCTAAGCAGGAATTAGTAAGTCAGGTGCACCGTTAGAGCTGCAGGTGACAGTCAGGAGGTGGCATAGCTGGTCTTGGGCTCATGTACTTGCGGTGTCAGGTATAATTAATTAATCAGCTCTGCTTATTAACTGTACCTCACTCTAGCCCGTGTCAGAGCTTTTCCACAGCAGCTCAGCCAGAAAGATTTTCGCTGCTCGAGCTCTGCTGCAGCTTTCAGGCTGTTTCCTTACGTCATCATGTCCCAGAGAGGGGACAGCTTTGTGTTTTCTACTCTCCAGCATGGAACAATGATCCATTTTTTTTTACCAGAGATGCTGAAAACATTCCAACCACCATAAAAACTCTGCCCCCAGTCTTGGACAGCAACAAATCCACGAGAACTGATGGTGCTCAGCAAGGTAGGGGCTGCTGTGTTCTCTGGCAGCAGCAGCCACCTTCAGTGCACATTGACTTCCCATTAAGATAAACACTATTTATTGCTTTAATAAATAAATTAAAGTCCATCACAGCTGCTCTTCTTAAGCGACTCCTAACTCTCCCAAAGAGCTACTCTGCAGCTGCACTGGAAGACTTAGAGCAAAGCTTTACAGATGGGAAGCCAGCGTTTAGCATCTGACATAAAAGTATATTCCCACACCTTCTTCCATCACTCCCACACCACAAATAAACAGCTAACGAAGTGCAGGGATCCCTCAAGCCCAGCGAATGCCAGGGTGCTTCTCCCTGGCACAGCAGTGACGGAGGGGCACCAAGCCCCGCACTGTGGCACAAGCTCTTTTGGGGCCACCAGCCCCCCCAGCAGCCCCCTCAGGGCCCGGGCCCCCCGTTACCTGGTCCTGCAGCTCCTCGTCCAGCCGCCTGTAGTCGTTATTCCAGACCAGGACGTGGAGGGGGAACGCGCTGCTGGACCCGCCAGGGGAGCTCATCCCGGCACACACCTGGGGAGGGCCCCTCACTCTTCTCTCTCTGGATTCTGGAGACCCCAAGTTACTCAAGCCCTGACCCCTTCAGCTTCTCGTCTCTCCTGGCACCCACCCGACCCAGGTGTGTGTGTGCGAGCCCGGGCCACAACCCTCTATGAAGCCGTCAACCCGCTCCAAGGGGAGCCCCATGCAAAACCCCACCGCGGGGGTCTTCCCTGCTCCTGGTGGCCCTCGCAGCCCCCCGCTCCAGAGGGTCTCCCCCCGGCGCCCCCTCAGCCCCGCTCCCGGCGGTCTCCCCGATCTCGCCCCCTCAGCCGTCCCCGTCCCTCTTCCCTGTCCCTCCAGGGACGGCTGGGACGAACCACAGCGCGGCCGGAGCGGGGGGCTCCTCGCGGTCCCCCGCACTCCACCGCCACCGACAACCGCACGGAAAGCGGAAGCTGCTCCCCCTCCCCCTCTGCGGGCGGACAGATGGAACGTCCCGCCCGTAGCTGTCCCATTGCCTTCCGCGCGGGGGAGGACGCTCAGCGCTGGCCGCTCTCACCCCGCCTTCGCCTGGCCTTGGTTTCGCTCTCCCGCCCGCCATGGCGGGTGAGGGCAGGGCTTGCTGCAAAGTGGCCTCTTCCGCCAGGCTTCCGAAACCCCGTCTCTCCCATCACCCCGCCGAGAGGGCGCAGCGGGCGGGCGGGCGCGGCCCCGGGCGGGAGAGCTCGGTGCTGCGCCGCTGAACCAGAGCTCAGTCTAAGGCAGGCCCTTGCCAGGAGTAAAGATGGCGGCGCGGGCAACATGTGGAGCGGCGCTGAGTGGCTCGGCGCGCATGCGCGGGGCCGGCCCGGGGCTGGCGGGGCCCGTTACCGGCCCCGCTGCCGCCGCTGCCGCCAGTCCCGCGATGGCGAAGCGTCTGAGGAGCAGCGAGGTCTGCGCCGACTGCAGCGCTCAGGGTAGGCAGGGCACCGCCACGAGCACCGCGCGGGCTCGTCCCGCGGACCCTTCTCGGGCCGGGGGCCGCGGGGACGCCGCTGGCCCGGGGGTGTCACCGCCCTGGAGCGGCCGCTGCTGCACCTGTGAAGGGCCCGGGATGGTTTGGGTGAGAAGGGACCTTAAAGCCTCTCCCGTCTACCCCCTGCCATGGGCAGGACACCTTCCAGGAGTCCGGGTTGCTCCAAACCCCGTCCAGCCTGGCCTGGGACACTTCCAGGGCTGAGATATAACTCCGTGTCCGAGTGTCCGGGTCCCGCTGGCACCGCCGCCCCTCCCGGGCCTGAAGGAGGCTGAGGGGGGCAGAGCTCCGGGGAACATCCTGTAAACACCCAACGGCAAGAAAGGAAATGTGGAGCTCCCCAGTTTAGGAAGGAGGAAAGCTGACAGAAATCCACCTTCCAGTCACGGGGCGGAAAGGTGGGAGGAGGGCGTAGGTTGGGGATGTGTCACTGGAAGGGACCGTGGCTGTTTTGGGGGAGTTGAGAAGGCGAGAGCGGGGCTGGGATCGGAGCCGTGCATTCATTCCCGTATTCCCAGGGTCAGGGAGGTGTTAAAGTAGGGCTTGTCCCACGGCCGAGGTTGTGTGTAGGTGTCCCAGGCTTCCAAGGAAAGTTGTGCTGAGGTGTCTGGAGACGCGGACACGCTCAGGGAGCAGCGTCTGCTCTGTGCTGACACGTCTCCCACTGCGGATCCGTTTGGAAGCTTATGGAAACAGATCTTGTCTTTAGAAAGGCTGTTGCATCTCCTGCCCATCTGTAGTTCTGCCGCTCTTGTATCTGGTCCTGCTTTATTTCATCAGCTCCGTGTGTTTGTCCTGTCTGTATCTTTTCTGTCTCTCTAGTTTTTGCTGTTTGCGTTCTGGGCAGGTTCTTCCGATATAATTAATTATTATGCTCGTGCTGAAATGAATTAAAGCACTGTGATGTAGATAACACTTGAACTGGCAGAAGACAGGATGTGGGAGAGGGGAGAACAACTTTTATTAAATCTGACTTACGTTTAAAAAAAGGGTAAAAATTCCAAATTAACTTCCAGGAAGTTACTTTCTTCTTTTTACGGAAGGAACTCTTCCCTGTGAGGGTGGTGAGGCCCTGGCACAGGTTGCCCAGAGAAGGTTGCCACATCCCTGGAAGTGCCCGAGGCCAAGTTGGACGGGGCTTGGAGCAACCTGGGCTCCTGAAAGGTGTCCCTGCCCACGGCAGGGAGTGGAACTGGGTGAGCTTTAAGCTCCCTCCGACCCAAACCAGTCTGGGTTTCTGGGATTCTACTTGTATCTTTGTAGAATTTTGGTTTTACAATAAATGGAGCTGGCATCTCTCAGGCAGGCAGTTGTCCCTATCACACAAGGAAGCCTATCTATGCTTTCACACATCAGGGGTGTTCTGACTCTGAGATAAAGCTGAGTGAATGTTTGTGTTCCTTAAGCTCCTCAGGGTATCGGAATCACTGTTGGGGTAATCCTGTAACCCGGCCTTTTATCGTGACATTAGAGCACTGCCAGGTCTTTACTTATTTACTAGAAATCCACTGGTTTATCCACGTATGTAAAGAAATCTTAATTTAATCCTTCTGTAAATAAAATGAATCAACCCTTTCCTTTCCCGAAACCAGAGGGTTTGTCAGTGGGTGCATGGGGGGCTGTGTCAGGAGACCTGGGGGCTGCAGCCTCTGCGCCACTGTGGGTGTGCCTGGCACCTGCATTAATTAGTGCTTCCCCTGGAACCTCAGCAATGCCCCTTTTGTCTCTGTGGCAGAGTACAGAAGGTTTTCTTTGACACGAGGTGATCTTACAGGAGCTCTTGTGTTGCACTTCCTATCCTGAGGCAGGAGCTCACTTCTCAAACCCACGGCCAGGCTTGTCTTCATCTCACGCTTCCTGTTTTGAACCACCCTGCAGGTTCCTGAAAGCGCCCGCCCGGCCCTGCAGCTTCTCCCCGCTTGTGTTTTGTGTCAAAACCATCGTGGGCAGCAGGGCCAGGCAGTGACACCCCTGGGCTGGGCACTGGGGCCCTTTGAGTGCTCTGTCCAGCTCTGTGCCCCTCTCTCCGAGACAGACATTGAGGGGCTGGAGCGTGTCCAGAGAAGGGAATGGAGCTGGGAAGGACTAGGTCTGGAGCAGCAGGAGTGGCTGAGGGAGCTGGGGAAGGGGCTCAGGCTGGAGAAAAGGAGGCTCAGGAGGGACCTTCTGGCTCTGCACAACTCCCTGAGAGGAGGGGACAGCCAGGGGGGGTCGGGCTCTGCTCCCAAGGAACAGGGACAGGAGGAGAGGGAACGGCCTCAAGCTGTGCCAGGGGAGGCTCAGGTTGGACATCAGCAGGAATTTCCTCCTGGAAAGGGTGGTCAGGCCTTGGAGGGGGCTGCCCAGGGAGGTTTGGAGTCCCCATCCCTGGAGGTATCCAAGGAAGGACTGGACATGGGACTCAGTGCTCTGGGCTGGGTGACAAGGTGGGGATCAGCAACAGGTTGGAATCAGTGATCCTGGAGGTCTTTTCCAACCTCAGTGATTCTGGGATTCTGTGTATTTTGGTACTGGCTTAATCATATTCTGATTGAGTCCATAATTAGGTCTCTCTTAAAAATGACTCAAATTCCAGGACAGGCACTTCATTGCATTAAATTTAAACCTGAAATATCCAGGGGCATCGGGTGTTGAGGTGGAGGTAAAGAAAACCTCCAGTGCTGACTGTTGATAATGCAGAGCAATGCTCACAAACAGCCTGGGAATGGGCAAGGGGGAGGATCCCTCAGGATCCCATCCGTGTGTGATGAGGTTGTCTCTAACGAGAAGGGACCAGGCTCATTAATCTGGAAGGCTGCCTCAGTTTGGGTCATTAGGTTGCCATGAATGCATCTCACTCCATTGCTATTCCTTTTCTTCTTGGAAGTGAAAGTTGTTAAATAATGGAATGATTTTAAAAGGAGTTTATGTGCTTGTTGTTAATTTTGTTTTTTATAATTAGTTTTTCTTCTCTGAAACACCTGCTTTAATTTGGCTCTGGACTTGGCTGGTTCTGGTGGGTCAGGAGATGCTCCCATCCCTCGTGGCTCGGACAGGTTTGCCTGCATTGCCTGCAGCACACCCAGATCATCAACTCTGCTCAGAAACCACGGCTGTGATCACATCTCATTTGCAAGGATTCAGTCCGTTTGTTGCATGGGTCAGAGGAGACTTTTCCATGATGCACCACTGCTCAGATGTGTTCTGACAGGACTCAGAAGTTCTCTCATCAGATACCAGGCTCGCCTGGTACTCGCTTATTTGGCCTCAGACTCATCTCTGCATTTGAAATTAAGATTTTTCCGAAATAAAAGAGATCTTGATTTTCTTTTTTGTTCTCCTGGGATGTGCCAGGTCCGAAGCTCTGTCTGGCTGCTCAGTTGTCTGTTCCTGCAGGGTTCTGGCACGTTGAGTTTCACGTGTCACTGACAGAAATTGGAGTTTCTTCTGGAGACTGAGCTCTGAGCAGCCAAGGGACCTGTTTGGTGTCCTGTGGGCATTTATTGTTTCAACCTAATGTGCCATTCCTACTTGATTTTATGCCTTTTGATGTCTGAAGCTACAGCTCATATGTATTATTTACTACTTCACTTCCCATCAGTTTTCTTTCTGGGCTGCTTATAAGATGGTTCAGTTCGGATCTGGTGAGAGATTAAGTTATTTTGCTTGAGAATTTTGGATTTTATTGAGCCTTTGACTTGACACATAAGCATCCTTTTTTATTATGACAGTCTTGAGTGTTTTTATTATTTAAAGTGGAAATTTAAAAGGCATTGTTATATTGAAAACTGAAAACTGAGTAGTAGGTGAAAAAGCCTGAGTGCTGTGGCAACTTTATGTGTATAGCTTTGTTTTTTAAAAAGATTTTTTGACAAGTTAAAAAAAAAACCAACATAAAACCAAAAAAACCCAGAGTTTTTCCAAAGAGCAGGTAGGCACTGTTGTTAGGAATACTTTTGTGGGAGTCCACAAAATAACAAGGAAAGCACTTCAAAGTGGTGATGAATTCAGTGTCTTGTTATGTTTAGAAAGGAAAGTATTTTCACAGGAAGAACTGCAAGCAGTGGAGCTTTTTCCCAAGTTTCCACTGCAGATCTCCTTGCTGTCCTTGGAATCCCACATCCCCCTTGAGTGCAAGGACTGGTGTTTCCCATTTTTCCAGCATCCAGAGCCCCAGCAAGGCTGTAACATTTACAGGCTCACACAGTGGCTGAGCAGGGAAGGTTGAAAGGCAGAGCTGCTCATTTTAGACTCTGCTTTTGCAATCCAAGGCCATGTTGCTTCCTGTGTTATAATGAATGGCTTCTTTTGCAGATCCTTGCTGGGCATCCATAAACAGGGGGATCCTGATCTGTGACGAGTGCTGCAGTGTGCACAGGAGCCTGGGCCGTCACATCTCCCAAGTGAGGCATCTCAAACACACCCCGTGGCCTCCAACACTGCTGCAGGTAGAGAGGAAAACTGTTTTCCTCCGTTAAAACCAGATATAGTGATTTTTAAAAGTGTAGTTTAAATCACTAAATTTTTGTTTGAGAGGGGCTGGTCCTTTTAAGCTTTGTTTTTCTAAGTTATTCTCGTTTTGTTTCTCTTGTTTTGCTGGGCTGGACCACTAAAATCAGAATTGTCTTTGCCTTTTGAATTTGATGCCTTTGCTTTGGAAGGTCACCTCAAGTTTTCTTTCACAATTCTGCAGTGCATGTGTTTCAGCCTGAATTTTCAGTGTAATGCAAGATTTTCTTGTCACTGGAGCTGCTGTTAGGAAGAGCAGAGAATTTTAAGGGAGTTCTCACTACATTCCACATCATAACCTCCTAAGCACATGCCCAGTTTGATATCCCAGTAGGTTGGGGATGCTGGCACACAGAGTGGGAATGTTGGCTTGATACCTGTTTGAAAATAATTACAGATAATTGATTAGTGCAGCCAGCAGCAAAATGTCTGTGTATTCTGGCTTTCAGATGGTGGAAACTCTGTACAACAACGGTGCTAATTCCATCTGGGAACACTCCCTGCTGGACCCTGCCTCCGTGATGAGCGGGCGGCGCAAGGCCAGCCCGCAGGATAAAGTGCAGTAAGTGGGAAATGCAGAATTGTTATGGTAGAGAAGTGGGGTTGTTTTATTCAGCAGTGACAGGGCAATAAGGAATCCGTAGGAACCTGTGCGTGTTGGGTCGCTGGAAGAGAACAAGGCTAAAGTAGTTACTTTTTTCTTTTATTTCCAAGTATTAATTATTTTTTTAATTTATTGCAAAAATGGGAATACAGTGCTTGAGTTCTCTGATTTATTGGTTCGTCTTGAATAGTGAGGAACCTTTGCTTGCACTTTAGTCAAAGGACTTTTCTTTGCCATGTGCTTCAGTTAACTGAATGCTGCCAACAAAATGGACTTTGAGGAATTAAATAATACTTGAGAGATTTTTGTCCCTGACTATGGTGCTTCATTTTAAAATGTAAATAAGTGCACAGAGTAAGTATAGATCTTAAGTTGGCATGGTTTTAAAGTCTGTATTTCTTTTAAGAAACAGACACCACATGCTGCAGTCTGCAGATATTTGATGGTTGTAACAGACGTTTTCTCTGTATGGTCAGACAATCTGCACTGAGTTGTTTTTTAATGAAAGTATTTTTCCATGCCTCACTTTGCCACCAGCAACACACAAAGCTCTGATTCAGTCTTCGTTTGTGAATTTTTCTTTTTTCTGGAGCGTCTGTATTACTTATGAAAGCACTGATATTTCTTTCCTTTCCCTTCTTGTTGCCTGGATTTCTCTTTGCAGTCCCAACAAAGCAGAGTTCATCAGAGCTAAATATCAAATGTTAGCATTTGTGCATCGCCTGCCGTGCCGGGAGGACGACAGTGTCACTGCCAAGGATCTCAGCAAGGTCAGTGGCTCCTGGGACAGCACAGGCAAATCTCACTGACTTCCCTTACTTGCTTTTGGCTTAACTGTTTCTGGTTTTCTGCACTATTACATAAATAAATAAAGCTTGACTTCAGCTCGAAGCCCCTTTTTTGTGGTTATCTATGTGGATGCTGGAGGTGATGGTTAAGAGACATTAATTGAGGTGAACTTGGAGAAAACCCTTTACACGAAAGAGCTGTAGTGAGAACTCTGCAAACTCTTGTTTCTCAAAGCATGGCTGAAAAACAACTGCTGAATCACAGTTGTTGCTGCTGTATGAAATATAATTCTGCTTCTTTTTCAGCAACTCCATTCCAGTGTGAGGACAGGGAATCTGGAGACCTGTTTGCGACTGCTCTCCTTAGGAGCTCAAGCCAACTTCTTTCATCCTGTACGAACACTTTTTTTTCATTATTTTGATATACAATCAATTAAAGTTCATATTATTTATACTCATTTCAGCTGATTCACGTTATATTTCAATCTCCTACTCACAGCTGTTGGTTAAGTAGATGTTTTCCTTAATCTCTTGCAGGAGAAAGGAAACACCCCGCTCCACGTTGCTGCTAAGGCAGGACAGACTTTGCAAGCAGAACTATTGGCAGTTTATGGTGCTGATCCTGGCACACAGGATTCCAATGGGAAAACTCCAGTTGACTATGCAAGGTGGGAGTCTCTGATGTCCGTAAATCACATGATGGACCTGCTGAGATACATTTCTGTCCTGAAATACTTTGTCTGTTAAATGCTAATAATACTTTTTCCAGGAAGAGTGAATGAATGAAAATGAGGAATAAGTATTTTCATCAGATCACAGCCTGTGTTCTGGGTGCCTGAGACATCAGCTGTGATCCCAGTGACACAGGCTGTGCCATTCTAGCAGCTCACAGGAAATTAATCAGACAAGAGTTTCTGCAAGTTCAGGCTCCAGGAGTGGGGATTGACTCGGGAATTGCTGTAGGAAAGGGCTGGGTTGGGGCACATGGGGTGGAACCAGGCTGTGAGTCTGTGATGGGTTGATGCACTCAAACACACGCAGTGCTGGCTTGTACTGAATCTGTTTCTCTGCCCGTTTCTGTGTGTCACTGACTGACCCCTGTCCCCTGTGTGTGAACAGGCAAGGGGGGCACCACGAGCTGGCAGAGCGGCTGGTGGAGATCCAGTACGAGCTCACAGACAGGTTGGCTTTCTACCTCTGTGGCAGGAAACCAGGTGAGCACAACACCTGCACTCTCAGACCCGTCACTGTCAGTTACAGCACAGTTCAGACTGTGCTGTGTCATATTTGTGTCAGTGGCACTGCACTTTTTGTATCTCTTCCAAATACTCTAATGTTATATAAATTACACAGGAAGAACCAAAGCAAGTATAAGACGCAAGATTAGGGATGATGCTTTTAAAATTTGGATAAAAGCAGGGTTTTAAATAGACATAAATTTAAAATGAAATTCCTTCCTGGTTTTCCACAAATACATGTTTTTTATGTACTGTAAAAACTCTTCCAAGTAGTTTCCTCTAATTAAAATGCAACAGCAGGGGAGTGTTCTATTAAGTGTGTGCCTTTTGAACACAAGGACACTTAGAGATTTTTAACCATAAAGATACCTGTGTTAGAACTTAATTTTCTTTTTTTTTAAATGGAATTTCAATATAACTAATAAGCCTTAATTGGAATCTTTGATAACACCTGGAAATCGTGGCAGGAGCCTTCTTTTATAACTTGCTAGTTGCCTGTAATTGGAAATTGAGTAATTACACGCAAGATAAATTATTTAATGTTGCCTGATGCTTATATTGTTGAAAACTGTAGGCCAGTACCAACCTATTAAAGTGCAATTTGTTTTCATCTCTAGAGCACAAAAATGGGCAGCACTTTGTTATACCTCAGATGGCAGACAGGTAAGTTGCTGATTCCATCACATGTCTGAAAACATCAGAGTAAAAAAACCCTAATAATTAAGTTTTCTTTCCTTTCTGAAACACCTTTTAAGCTTGTTGCCATTCTAACTTTTTTATGTGTGCCTTTATTAGTCTTGAAAGCCTTTTTTCCTAGAAAAAAATCTTGGGATATCAACAAATCAGAAAATTATAGAAGTTGACTGTATTTGTTAAAATACAGGGAGAAGGTGAGACATTTCTATGAAGGGAACAGGGGAGTTCCTAGGAAACAGATTGTGGAAATAATTTAAGGACCAACTGAGTATTTTCCTGATTTTTGTAATACTTATGCTTTTAACTTTTGGTTGTGATTAATGAAATCGTATTTGTGTAAGAAGCATCAAGTACTAATTTTAAGTCCCTGTTCCTCTTTTATTGCTGTGCAATTGGAAATAAGACGGCTGTAAGTACACCACTGTCCAACCTCCTGCTTGCAAAATTGCTGTGAAATAACATAAAAATTGTGTGGGTAAAAAACTGTGGGGTATTCATATTCCAAAGAATTTTTGGTATTACTTCGTTTTAAATGTAAAGATTGTTGTGTAAGAGAGCATAAGAATGTGCTAATTGTGATATTATAGTAGCAGTATTAGTTACGTCAGCATGTTAAAAATAATGCTTAAAGTACTAAAATATTAGGGAGTTTAAGATAAAAGTGACATTTTAATCACTGAGTTACCAAAATGTAGAGTTTTGATATGTAGAAGCCATGAAATGCTGTAGATGTAATGATCACTTCTTGTTTTCATAGCAGTCTGGATGTGTCAGAACTGGCAAAAGCAGCCAAGAAGAAGCTTCAGTCTGTAAGTAAAACTCCTTTTCTAGATGTGGCAAACTCTGCACTTCATCTTTCAGGCTTCCTAACACAAGTATCTCTTGACCCATCTGCTGTAGGAACAGCTTGAAACACACAAATATTTTGTGAGCCTTCACTGTTCATTGAAGTCCTCGTCTCCAGTGGCATTTGGTCCCTCATCCCCACAGTGCGTCTGCCTCACCCCAAACACAAAAGGTCTTTTTGTGGTCAGATGGGAGAGGAAAAAAAAGTCCATTAACCAGGAAAGGAGAAGTGTAGAACAGAATGGTTGTCTCTGTACCTAGAAATAGGGTGGTCATACATGTCTGCTCCCTGTGCAGGCTGAGAAAGGAGCATTTCTATGAATTAGAGAGGCTGAAGAAAAGAGCAGAGCTGTGCTCGTACATTTTCTCTGTTATTCTCTGTTACCAGAGATCTCACTGGGTTTCATTTCTTTTCAAACTGTAATTATTCTCTTCTACCCTTAGCTAAGCAACCACTTATTTGAAGAACTTGCCATGGATGTGTATGATGAAGTTGACAGAAGGGAAACAGATGCAGGTGAGTGAGGCTTTCTGGAATGAAATAAAACAAATCTGGATTGTTACTTTACGTACAAGATGCCAATCCAAGCACATGGTCCGTTCAAGTGCTTCTGTATTCAGCAATTACTGCTGAGGGGATTTGCTTTGTCTTGCATTGCCTGAAGGGGATGTTAATTGGAAAAATCTTGTGTTTTTCACAAAATGGAGAGCCCTCTGGGGAAAAGCTTTCCTCTGAATTGATTGTGTTTGTGTTTGAAATTGCAGTCTTTTATTTGACAAAGAAATACTGTCAAGCAGTACAGGAAGGTTATTCCCTCTTTTTTGTTTTTTCTCTGGAGCAGTTTGGCTTGCTACTCAGAACCACAGCACGCTCGTGACAGAGACCACAGTGGTCCCTTTTCTTCCTGTAAATCCTGAATATTCCTCAACCAGGAATCAGGTATGAAATCTTCTTAATTCTGTAAAAATAATTTAATAGGCCAGCTAATTAAATAAGCCTAAGCAATATTGCTTTGCTGCATTTCATTATTGTAGAAGAGTTGCATCTCCTTGGAAAGAGGTTAAAGTAATTTCACATTTACCCCTTAAATCACGCTTTTTCCAATAAATGTAGTTGAACAGTCAGCTCCAAGTGTATGGTCTTAGTTTTTCCTGGGAACTCTGCTTTTCATCTGATACAGGATGTACTTTTCTTACCCCTGCATTATTCTGTATTTAGGGAAGGCAGAAACTGGCTCGATTTAATGCCCACGAGTTTGCTACACTGGTTATAGATATTTTAAGCGATGCCAAACGAAGACAACAGGGGAATTCTCTCACTGGTTCCAAAGGTGAGTGGGCTTTTGTTGTCAGCTCCTTTGCAGGCACTTCTTCAGTAGTTTAATCACTCCCAGAGCCTGTCAGCAGTCCTGAATTAAGACAGAGATCTATTGTTTTTATATATTGTTTTTTTTTCTGGAGAGAAAATACAAAAGAATCTTCTCTAACTTTTAACTTTTCCCTATATTTTTCATTTGAATGCTGCCACCCGTTTGTCCCATGTAGTCTGTTGGGATTTTTTAATTTGTATGAATTTTATTAAGCTGCTAAACAATTCTCATCACTTATTTTAACTTGCCCAAACACTTAGAAGAAATGAAAAGACAGAACCATAAAACTTCGAAGTTTGGGACGGGAATCATTCATACCTCTTAGGTGGATCTAAATTAATTTTTTTCCAAGTATGAACTTCCATTTCTTCTCCAGACTTACTATTATGCGTTTAATGTGTTGATCTGCAGAAAATGTGGAGCTGATACTCAAATCAATTAGCAATCAGCACAGCAGTGAAAGTCAGGACAACGACCAGCCTGATTACGACAGTGTTGCTTCAGATGAAGATATAGATCTGGAAACAAATGCAGCTAAATCAAACAGGCAGAAGGTAGGCTTGAAATAGTGATACACCCCCAGGTAATCCGCGTTAATTATCGGAAAATGAATATCTTAATTTCGTAATCATGCCTCAGTCTATGAACTTCCTAAAATTAAATGTTGTTGCTTAAGGAATTTTTGTTGTTAAAAAAAAATACCTCTCTAGAAATGTGTATATCTGGAGATAAGATAGAGATTTAATTGCATAGATGAAATAACTGAATCTGCCAAAAAGCTCTGAATCAGTGATTCCATGGTATTTCACAAACATTTACTGCTTCCTAATGAAGACATACTCACAGCAGACCAATAGTGTCCAAGTGAGTTAAACCATTCCTGGAGTAATGCAGAATGATATCAAAGGGCAGTAAACCTTGTGGTTCTACTTTCATCTTCCCTGGGATGTGCACACTGGATATTTAGCAGTCTGTCTTTTATAACTTTGCAGTTCTTTATTGCATATTTTTAAAAAATCCTTATAAAACAGTATTTTGTCACTGAAATGTTGAGGCAGATGTTTTTAGAGGAGCTAAGAGCTAATTGACATCAGACTGCTTTTATAGAGGACTTCAAATGATTCTGGTTAATGGATCTTATTAATTTAAACTCCATTTGAACTGTGATGCCTTTAAAGTAAGTGCATGAAAAGCTGTTGAAATCTCGTGGTCTTGTTTTCTTCTTCTTAATGGTGTAAGTATTTTTCTCTTCCTTTTCCTAGAGCTTGGATTCAGACTTGTCAGATGGACCAGTGACAGCCCAGGAATATATGCAGGTTAAAAATGCCTTGGTGGCTTCTGAGGTGAAGATTCAGCAGTTAATGAAAGTGAACATCAACCTGAGTGATGAGCTGAGGATTATGCAGAAAAAGGTAACAGCCGCAGCAGAGGGAACCCCTCCAGCTCTTGGGGTGTCTAAAGTTGTCGGAATAAAACTGCTGGAACTGAGGGTGAAATAATCCAGTATTAGGACAGTGAGAAAACTCATTTTAAAGTGGAGCTGCTTTGAGATCAGATATGAGACTATAAATATTTCTTGTGCAACACATGCTTTGAATGTTGTTTTTTCACGGTGCTGGTGGTGATCTGACCCAGCAAGTCATGAGGATGATTTGACTTATGTCAAAACTTTGACATCAGTTTTCCAAGTGACAAGGCAGTTGTTGCAAGTCTTGTGTGTTTTTGCTGTCTTGCTTCAATATAAGCTGCTTTAAACAGTGAGGAAGCAAGTGCCAGCACACATCTTATGTGTGTGCACTTATCTTTATTTTTGTGGGGTAAAGGACAATTTATATCTGAGTTCACTATCCTGTCTGCCACAGTGGCTAGAAAGGGGCTGGCTGCTTACCCTCAGATTAATCCCTTTAACTAGTGTTGAAAATCCTGTTTTCCAAATAATTACAATCCTGCAAGAGTGACGTGTAGAGAAAGTTGTTCAGGCTGTAGGGTGGACCCACTGTTTTGGGGCAGAGCAGGGCTTTTGGAGAGTGGTGAGACTGCACCTGAGGCTGAGCTAATTCAGCAGATTGGAGTATCCTTGTCTGTTAAGTGCCAACATTCTCTTTTATTCTGTTGGAATGGTGAACACTGGGAGATCTTGGGGTGTTTCCTTGGTCTTTCACCAGCTTGTACTGGTTGAACATTTCTCTTGCATCAGTTGAATCAACTTTTCACTTATGTTGAGTTTCTTTAAACAGATATAGTCTATTTAGGGTAAAAAATAAAACCTTTGGGGCCTATGAATTAATGAGGCTTTAGGATATTTACATGATGCAGTAGAAGGGAGATCATTGCTGTGCTGCAGTTTTTCTTCACTGCATCTTTTCTTTCCGATGTGTTAATATAGCAAACTTACTCCAAGTCCACAAAATAATCAGAATTGGTGCATTTTTACTGTCCAATAAATACATAATAATAAAAAGCTTTAAAATGCTTTCTTGTTGGCTTCGTAGATAGCAGTAGCTGATGCCTAATTTTCATAAGCTAAACTCTCTCCTTGCTTTGCAGAGCAAGCTCGAGTTCCTTTGTGCTGCCTCTGGTGTCTGTGCTGCAGTTCTGGCATTGTCAGATTTCATGGGCCTTATGTTAAAGTCTTCTAAGTCCTTGTATTGGCTGCTGGAATGGATCCCTTTGCTTGGAAAACTGTTGTGTTGGCAGTCCTTCCCCCCACAGCCCCATGCTATCCCAGGATTCCTGTGCCAGTAGAGCAGGCTGGAGGGAATGGGTCGTGTGTTTTGGACTACGACAGCCAATTTTAACATCTAACTTAGTTTACAGCCCAGCAGCTGTTTGAAATCAGCACGTGAATATTTCCAGGTCTAGAACAAAGGTGTTTTTATGCTTATACCAAGCAAGTCAAGTAGATTTTGAAATAGAAATGAACCCCCAGCTAGCAGTACCTGAATTTTCTAGCAGAGCTGCCGAGCGAGTGTCACGTGGTCACTTTGCTTTTGGCACTTGCTCTTAGGAAACCAAGTCCCACTGCTAAACATTTCTTTCAGCTCCAAACGCTACAGAGTGAAAATACCAACCTCAGAAGACAGGCCACAACCAATATCTATCAGGTGCAAAGTGGTTCTGAGTACCCAGACCCCAGCAGCAATTCCTCCCTAAAGCGGCGCCCGTCGGCCCGGGGCAGCAGGCCCATGTCCATGTACGAGACTGGCTCGGGGCAGAAGCCCTACCTGCCCATGGGGGAGGTCACCTACCCAGAAGAAAACATCACCAGGCTGCAGCCCTTCCCTCCACACGTGAGTAAAACTGCTGCTGCTTCTGCATTGCCTCTCATGTTCAGCTTTCCTGTCTCTTCCAACTCTGCTCGTTCACTCAGCTTCTGCCTCAGAGGGGAAAAAAAAACAAAGAGGGAATAAGAACTGTGAGAATTGTTCATGTTTGCTGTATTAACATGTCTGCAGGAGCCTGATGATTTGAAAAGCAGTTCTGGAATATGTAAACTGGAGCTTTTGGCTTCTGCTCAGCTGGTTTTTTAACCACACTATATATATATATCTATCTATCTATATATCTGAAATATCAATATGTGATTGTCTGAAAACCAGGAAAGGGGGTAAAATAGTATTTCAAGAAGGTAGGTAAAGTTCATGTATTTCTGGAGATCTACAGACAGGTACCAATTTGTGGAACTTCAGAACCACCTTGCAAAAATAAAATAAAATGGAAAAATTTTCCCCAGACCACCAGTTTCTTATTCTGAGTTTGGAACTGGAGGCTGGAGATGGTTTAGATCTGCCAGTCAAGCAGATTCTTCTGGTTTAATATTTTCCTGTGTGATGTGGAGAGGGAGTTCTCTGTTAGCCAGAGGGATTTTGCACTGAGGTGTTCACACTTTACAGAAGTGACCCAAGCAACACACACTAGTGCATTTAATTAACAAGTGCATTTAATTAACTAGTATAATTAATTTTTTGTTTCACCTTCTTAGATTGCCCTGTGGGCAGGAGTACAGGACAGTATCTTTTAGACACGCATTTAAAATGTGTGGATTTTTGACAGTATCTTTCCCTGTTGGTAGCACTGTCTTGTCTTTCCTTCCAGTTAAATCATTAAGACCTTTAAAATGTATTTTGAAGTTACCTTTGGCATGAGGGAGGGCAAATGTTCCATGCACATTCCACAGAAGACAGTTGAATGCACCAAGGGAATCCATCCCCACCTTCAATTAAATTAATTTAAACTACGAAATCTGGATCATTTTAAGTTATATTGTCATGTTGATGTGAAGGCAGTTCTGGCAGCAGGAAATGTCAGAATTCATTTGTGTGTGACAGTGTTTGCAGAATGTGACAGTGCTTTGTATAGGTCCTTTGGTCATCTTGGGGGAGATCTGGATAGGACTAGCTGTTCTGAAGCATGATTTGTTATGTGGAGTTAGTTAATTTTGCATGTGGTGAATTTTTTTTATTCTCCGTGGAATTTGGCACCTCTGGAATCTCAGTATTAGAATGAGCATGAATTCAATTGTATTTTAAAAGAATTAAGTCCACTCAGCCTAAGCCAGATTCTCAACATCCTTCTTCCTTTATGTCATCTCCATGGTTTTAGGAATGTTCCTTTAATTTCAGTTAAGAGTTTGTTTGTGTTTTGGTTTTGGTTTTTCCCGAGTGTTTTTCTCTTTCCCATTTTTAGATCGGGAGGAGTGCGTTTGTGACCTCCTCTTCATCTCTACCTTCCTTCCCCTCCACGCTTTCCTGGTCGAGGGATGAGAGCACACGAAGGGTTAAGTACCTTCCCAATCGGTCTTTTCCCTGGAGGAGGTGCCGATCTCCCCAGAACCACATCCTCTCTCTTCCCCCTCTCACTGCCTGGCCGTCCAGCCTGCATGGAGCAGAACTTCCTCCCTTCCATTCCTGCTGCCACCAGCTCTGGGCACTTGCCTCTCTCTAACTTCACATCTTCAGCCTTTAACACCATGCACAGTTCTCCAGCTCACTTGTTCAGCTGCACAACAGCCCCAAGACAAGCTGGCTGCTGTTTGGACAGTGATTTTCCAGGCTCTTGCTGATATTTCTAAGCCAATGTACAACTCTCCTGCTGACTAAAAGCACTGCATGAGGCCCAGCTTCAAAGCTGCTTTCCTTGGGGGCCAGTGGCTTGCACCAATCCAGGTGGTCCTGATTGACTGTTTGCCTTACAGATACCAAATTTGGGGTTTTAAATGTTTACTCTGGCTTCTCCCTGCCAGGACACAGAACCTGCTTTTTAATTCCTTCTGTCCCCATTTTATTTTGGCTGTACAGTGTTTGGACATATCAGTCCAGAAAATATTAGATTAGCAAGTAGGGGTAGATGATAAAACTTTCAAGGGAATATCCTGCTTGGCCAAATGGAAATCTGGGTTTGGCTGCAGTGCTGTCTGGTACTGGAAACTCGCACAGGGTTTGGTTGGTTGTTTTTATTCTACACTGATTCTGTATTAGTGATTCCATAGTATCCTCTTCTTGTAATCCATCACTGTTTGTATTTCTGACCAGATGGTAGAGCTTTGCCACTATTGGTGTTGTCTCTGTACACCTGGGAGAGGGGAAAGGTCAGGCTCTACACAGAATAGTTTCTTATCTTCAAAATGCATGCCACTTTTACAACTGATCTTTACCGGCTGTCCTGAGAGAGGAGTGCTCAAAAAAATGCTGGTTTTTCCTTCTGTGCAAAGTAACTTTAAAATTGAGGAGGTTTCGTAACTCCAGGTGCTTCAGTTAAGAATTGATGGGTTTAACATCAGATGAGTGCTTAACAAATGTGCTGAATCTCAGCCACTGAAAACCAGTTCCTGGTCACATTTTTGGTCTGTCCTCAAGTATTATTTGGTAAGCAGATTCCAAAATGTTTGAGTCAGGGATGCACACTGGAGGTGTCTCTTACAGCTTAACACTTGAGATACCCTCATAGTGACTTCAGGGTTTCTGTAAGAGCCCCAGGGCTGGTTGTTGGGGCTGTGAAGGACTCTGAGCTGCTGCTCCGTGATCAGAGTGACACCAGCGTGGTGTATTTGACACCAGACACACTGTGCTGGGCACCTGGGTGAAGCTTTGCAGTTTTTAGAAGGCTTGAGGAGGCAGATGTGTGGCTGATCCTGGAGCCTGGCTGGGGATTTGGCCTCCAAGCTCATTTTGGTATCCTTTTCTTCATTCAGCCTTTGCTCTGGGATCAGCCTCCCAGCTGGATCAGCCTCCTCACTTTGCAATGGGCCTACAGAGCTCAATCCAGCCTCTGCTTCCCTGCATTCTTCCTGCTCTCATTTCAGCTTCCACTTTGGAACTGGCCCCTGCCCTCCTTTTGACACCGTTCTTCCATGGCCCTCTACTCTGATGGTTGGGCCTCCTGCCCTTCTTGCATCCTGTGCTCTGGGGCACAACTCTCACTTCTTTGGTCTTCCAACTCTGTACCAGTATTAAGCATTCAGTGGGCTTCAATTCCTCACACTTTGGCCTCACACATGTTTTGGGCTCCAGTTTGCAATGGGCTTTAACCACTCTCGTGTTGGCCCCCAAATTGTAATGAGCTCCAAGTCTCATCGGCTCTGTACGTGTCCTTGGTCTTCCACCTGCAGTTTGGACTCCCCCATCTCTGTCTCCTGTCTTTATTTTGACTTTCCCATTGCCACAGTCTTCAGCCCTTGTTTTGGGCTCCCATTTTGCAGTGGCCTTCCCAGGGCCAGCCTCCCACCAGTTGGTTTCCGCTCTGCATTCAGCCTCTCCCCCATGGTCTCTGGCCTGTGTTCTGCTGTCTTGGTCTGGTCTCTTTTTCTCTGGAGTTCTCCCCCTCTCTAGTGGTTCTTGCTCACTCTTGAGGCTCCTGTTTCATGGTGCTGCTTCTCCATTTGGCCTCTGCTCCTGGGGGGCTTCTCAGTGTGTGCCCGTGGGGCAGTTTCAGTGGCAGGGAAGGACGCTGTGCTGTGTCTGTCTGTCTGTCTTGCCGTGCTGGGTGCTCAGGGGCTGGTGGGGCTGTGCTGTGCTGGCAGTGCCCATGGCCTCGGGTACAATCTGAGCCTGGCATGGGGAGAGGGGCACAGCAGCTCCAGGGTAGCGGCTGCTGCAGGAGCTGTTGTGCAAAGAGCAAATCCACGTGCACGGGACATGGCTCTGGCACAGCCCAGGGCTGCTCTTTCCCGCACAGGCTGAAGTAAATCTGTTCCTTGCAGGCCTCGAAGCTGGAGAAGCAGAGCAGCGTGTCTGAGAGTGATTATGACAACCCCACCACCCCCGTGGAGCTGGAGGAGCCGGGGTAGGTGCTGTGACAGACCTGACACAGCTTGGGGGTGACAGGAGACTGTTCTGTCCCCGGGCCAACCCCTGCTTTGCTCCCCTGCAGGTCGGGCAGGAAGGGCCGGCAGCGCAGCGTCATTTGGCAGGGGGAGGGGTCCATCCCTGAAGACACAGACTCAGCCCCCAGCTCCAGTTTGCCCAGTACAGAAGATGTGATTCGGAAAACTGAGCAGATCACCAAGAACATCCAGGAGCTGCTGCGAGCGGCACAGGAGAACAAACATGACAGGTAAGGAGGGAGTGCTGGAAAAGCTCTGCAGCTGGTGAGAAAACAAAGAAAATTCTTCAGGTGTTTTCAGCTGTAGTACAGGTGAAAGTGAAATACAGCCCCACTATTTCACACCTGTAAAATGTGTAGGTCTGTGGTGTTCCCTGGTGTCCTTAGTGCCACAGGGCAAGTTGGGGACAAGTGACCAGCCCCTTGTGAGTGGGTTCTGGCTGCAGTTCTGCCTGCCCTGCCCTTAACTTGTGAGTCCTGCTGCAAAACAAGTGCTGAACGAGACACAAATCAAATGTGTTGTAGAGAACTCACTGCAAGTGTTTCTTGGGTCTTCACCCCTCTGTGTCCGTAGGTGAGCATACCCCACAGAATGTGATAGTAACACCAGGTCTTGCTTCAGGAGAAAATTGTGAAAGGGGGAGAATTTGGCTTTCCTGCTGAGGTGTTAGTACAGATTATATACCAGCAAAAGTATTTTGAACTATTGGGTTTAGACACAGACCCAGCTGAGTAAGCAGAACACTCACTAAGCACACCAGGCTGCAGCAGCTTCAGCTCCCTCAGGGAACTTCTGGCCCACCTGAACAATTTCCAGAACAGCTGTGGGTGACTAAAAGTGATAGTGCCTTTGCTGATCATCAGGTGCTGCACCCCACACAGCTCTTTCAGAAGGCTGTCAATCAGAGTTACATATTCCCAGGTGTGAGCACATTTTGGGGCTGGAACACTCTGGGCTCCAGCAAACCTGGCTCTGCTGCGGGCCCAGCTCGGTGCCCTCTGTGCCTGGAAGAAGCAGCAGTGGTTTGTGTTGAGCCCTCACTTCCTGCCTCGCTCAGAGGAGTGCACAACAATGGGGCCACTTCTGTTCTGTGTTTTTTCCTTCTTGTACTTTGCTATTTTTAGCAGGGCCGGCGTGGCCTCTCCTTCTCATGCCGGGTGACGACTTCTGCCGTGTTTGTGCTGAGCTCATTGCCCTTGGTGTAACCTTTTCCAGTGCAATCTCTCTGTTGCTTGTTTCTCACAGAGAAGCTTTAAATGAGTTTAGTTTTTATGTATATCACACTATACAGTATGTGAATTTTTTCTAAATCATTGAAGGAAACAACGCAGCATACCTGGCTTTCATTCTTCAATTGATCAGGTTTTTAAAAAACGTGTTATTGCTGCATTTTTGGTTTCTGTACCACACGTGGAGTGGGGTGTTTGCCTATGCTTACATGAGCGTTATCTTGCAAAACACTGAACTAGGAAGCTGCTGTTCTTTGTTTTCCTCTTCCCTGGCTTCCTTAACACAGGGGAATGCTTCCTTATCAAAATGAGATACTTGAGGATGTAATAACACATCCTCCAAGCTCGTGCTGGGAATGTTGTAGAGTAAAATCATGTGCTGCCTAGATAACTGGAGAGTAAAAAAAAAAGTGCTACAAGAATATCATCTATTAATGAAACCCCTTCTTCCTTTTGTTTCTCACTCTCTCCCATCCCTTTTCCTGTGCTCCATGGGCTGAGCAGGCCCTCGGAGCGTGGGGGCACATCCCAGCTCAGACACAGCCTCGGCACGCGGGTCCCCGGGGCTGAGCGAGCCCCCCTGCAGCCTCTGACCAGCCAGCAGCCCGGCCCTGCCTCCTGGTACTCTGGCCTCTGTCCCTGCCTCCCAGGCACAGTGTCCTTTCTCCTTCTCTCTGCTGCCCCTTTCCCTCCCACTCCGGCCGCACTGGGGGTCGTGGAAGGCGATGCATGAAATGCTCCAAGGGATGAGGGAACTGCAGGCAGCCCCTCCAGGCCAGGAGTGTGGCACAGCCCCTTCAGTTCCCAGTAGTGATCGGTGGGGAACAGAACCACAGCCTGGAGCTGCAGCTGGCTCTGGTGTAAAGGATTCTCCCGTCTCTGTTTCGTTTATTGTCTGTCAAGATAAATTAAATTACAACAACTTGGTTGGATCACGGAATCACAGAATAATTTGGGTTAGAAGGGACCTTAGAGCCCATCTTGTTCCATCCCCTCATGGGCAGGGACACCTTCCACTAGCCCAGGTTCCTCCAAGCCCCGTCCAGCCTGGCCTTGGACTCTTTCAGGGATGGGGCAGCCACAGCTTCTCTGGACAACCTGTGCCAGGGCCTCACCACCCTCACAGGGAAGAATTTCTTCCTTTAGGAAGAAATCTTTGAGGTTTGAAGGTCCCTTCCAAGCCAAAGCGTTCTGTGATTTTATGAACAAAACACGTGGTTGCTGCTTCTTTGCACCATTGCAAAAGTAGCAGGAGTTTCAGTTCCCAAGGTGGAACATTCTCACCTGACAGCTGAGGCCCCTCAAGTGTTTATATAGCTGGGGGTCAAATGAGATCATTTGTATCCCAAATCCATGAAAAAAGATGTGTATTTATATGGTATCTTCCAACCTGACCAAAATATTGTTTGTTAATGCCTAAAATAGAAGTGAAATTTAAGTGAGAGGCTCTTCAAAACAGAACTGCCCAGGTTCAAACCTTGGCCAGCAAATGTCAGGATTGGAGGAAGAGATTAACACAATTTACTGCTAATGAGGGATTCCTTTTCCAAGCTGTCACTACTTGAATATCTTCCTGATGTCTCACTGGAATGTGTGTAAACCCAACACAGTGTCAGAGCGTTTCACAAGCTCCCAGTGAGTGTTTAGACATTAAACTAAAGCCATTCCTCCAGGCCACGCTGGAAACTTTGCAGCTGACCTAGAGAACGTACGTGTTGTTCACCTGGGTGTCTCATTCAGGTTATTCTCAGGGCTTTCTCTGGCTTATTAGTGAAGGGTTTAATCAGTAAATTGACTTTTTAACGAGTAGGGTGGTCAGTGTGGCTGCAGGGAGCAGATTAATCATTAACTTAACAACAGAAGGGGAATTGTGGTGAACTTGGAAGACCTCTCTCCACTTTTAGTTTATTTGGAAGAACTCATGTGACTTGAGACACGTGGAAATACTCCTTTTCAAGCAATTTTCCTGCATTGCCAAAATGACCCCAGTGTGTTGCTTCTCTCTCAGTGCATTTGCAAGTGACTGATTTTCTTGCACCTTTGGTGTTGCAAGAAGATCAAATAAATAATGACTGGGGGGGGGGGGGGGGGGGNAGATCAAATAAATAATGACTGGGGGGGGGGGTGGCGGGCTCGGGGGCTCTTTTTGCTTGAAAGGGCACTGACCTACCATAACCCACACATGCTGAATAGTTTTCTTGAATGCTTTGTGGTTTTTGAGATTCTCTTGCTTAAGATTGGATCATGTGAACTAACTTATGCTAAAGTTGAGTCTTTGAAGCATAAAAATGAGTCTTTTGAAATGAGACTTGTGAGAGAGCACACTAACACTTCACTATTCACAGCACTTTATGGCAAGATCTATTTTGAACAGGCCAATTTTCATTTGTTATATAAATCAGAAGTGAAATCTATGAGGATTCATGGAATCTGCCTTTGTTTCATTAACTAACTCATCAGAATTAGTGAATGTTTAGCCTAGAACTCACAGACTGTGAATGTAGTTGGTAGTTTGGGGATGCATGTGCGTGAGAACTCCGCCTTGTCTGTTTACTGGGTATTAATTAATCCAAGAAGGCATCTTGGTGTTCTGAAGTTGCACACAAATGGAGACTTTCCTGAGAATGTTTTATCTAAAAGGTGGGGGCAGTTATTCCTTCAAACTCTGAAGAACAATGAAAATCTAAGAAATAATTTTGCACTATTGGTTAAATTCTTGCTTCTTCTGAAGCCACGTGGTTGTTTTTAGAATAACAATCACTGAGCAGTGAACTGGAAGAGGGAAGGGAGTCTCTACACAATAAATAACCCAGGGCATTTTTTTGCAGCTATATACCGTGCTCCGAGAGAATACATGTGGCAGTGACAGAAATGGCAGCCTTGTTCCCAAAAGTAAGTACCTGCCACCATCAGAATGGTTTTGGCCCTGTAATTTCCCTTCAGAATGAAAATCAAAAATTATTTTCCTTAAATGAAAATATTAGGGAGAAATGATGGGGTTATGATGCATCTTTGTGTTTATTAGCACGGCAGCTGGGAAGGGCTAAAGTATGAGTGCAGGCCTTTAATTGAACTTAAAACTCTTAAGAATTGCACAAAACTGGAGGTACTTGGATCTGGCATGAAGAGCTGTGTGGTTATATGGGAATTTCACCAGACTCATCACCCCCTTTTCCATCTGAGTGCCATTTTCTGGATTTCTTTCCTGCAGTCATGTTTAGATCTGTTATCCATCCACCAAAGCGATCTGTTTGCTCGCAGCAAATTTAGGGAGTGAAACCCCCGTGGCTGAGTACTTGTAAAGTCTTACCCACCTCTCCAAAACTGCGAGGAAAGAGCCGAGGCTGTTGTCCCGCCTGCACCGATCGTCCCGGACACGCCGTCCCCTCCTGCCAGCCAGGACGTGGGCTGGGACAGTAAACAGGCACCAGAAATGTGCATGAGTAACTTCCTAAGGGAGGGCATGGAGCAATATTCCCTGCCCGCTGCCTGGCAGCCGTTTGGAATCTCCCTGAGAGGAGAAATTCCGCCCGCTGCCACGAGAGGAAGGCAAGGCCTGGCCGCAGCCGTCCCGCATCAAAGAACCCTTGTGAGCGCTCCCGGCTAATTAAAAGCTTGTGTTGTTCTGCCTGGTTCAGCTTCTGTTTTCCCTTCCCAGAAGCCCAAGTCGGAGCTGGTGAGGACTTCCCTGCGCCTGCTGACATCCAGTGCTTACAGACTGCAGTCGGAGTGCAGGAAAGCGCTGCCCGCGGAGCCCAGCCCCGCGCCCGACATCCAGCTGGTGACACAGCAGGTCATCCAGTGCGCCTACGACATCGCCAAGGCTGCCAAGCAGCTGGTCACCATCACAACCAAAGAGAACAACAACTGAGGCACTCGGGGCTTTTTACTCTGGGGTTTTTTTAAAGGTTGGATTTCAACATATAGGTGTGGAACTATGCGCATTTTTATGAGGAAAAAACTTAAAGGGGCAAGAAACTTTTTTTTTTTTTTAAACTCAGTATTATTTTTGCATGTTTTCTAACAATTTTATGATTAATTTAACCCACTGCCTTACTTTGTGCCTGTGTTGCCAGTGTAGTTATGGATAATAGCATGTTGCAAGTAGCTGTCGAGCCACTCTCATGTCCCAGCACTGTACCGAGCTCTTGTAGATGTTTCCTTGGGGCCACGTTCTGCTTTCAGATCCTGCTGGTGGAACTGCTCTGACACCACTGCACGGATGGGAGGGCAGCATCTCCGTCCCTCCGGAGCCTCCCCTGCTGGGATCCCGCTGGCTGAGGCTCCCCAGGCTCCGGGACCGCTCCCAGCAGGAAGAAGGTTTGTCCTGGTAACGGGGTACAAGCCCAACGTTCTCTGTTCCCATATCAACTGTTGTGCAATATGTTTTTTAGTCTGCTAAACCAGTAGTAGTTGTGGGCATCCAAGCTTGTTACGTGTAACTCTACAAGGTCTTTGTCACTTTATCTGTTTTGGAAGGAATTTGAAACTTAATAGTTACTTCTTTTAGTTGTCACTATGCCATTAATATATATGTTTGATGTTACTTTAGGGCATTAGTGGTTAAAATACTATCCTTTGTTTCTGAGTTAGTAATTCATTGTTAAGTTTCCTGCAGAATTTTCCTGTCACCTTTGAGGCACCGTCTTGTTTGCAGCAGCATTTCTCAGTAACTCCAGATGCAATTTCACTAAAGATTTCTGTGCTCGTTAACAAAAAAAGGAAGTTAGAAGAGTGCCAGTGCAAAAGCAGCTGTGTCTGCCACAGCACGTAACCTCTGTACCTCAACATATCCAAATGTGAAAGCATTTCTTGTATCTCCTAAGTTTTTTTATGCAAATCTTTCAAAATTTGACAACTTGCTGAGTAACCCCTGCCAGGCTGCCTGGCCCCAGTGGCCATGTGTACTCCAGGTTTCTTCATCCGTAACAGTTCACAAAAGTGTGTCAGTCCATAATTTCAAAAATGAGAATTTTTTTGGGAGTCTGAATTTCAGGTGGTGCAGGAAATCACTGATTTTTGCCTCTGCCTGTGTCCCATTTGGAAGTGTGTTGTCACTGCCCAGGAGCCAGCCAGGGTGTGTTTGTGTGGATATATCCAAGCACAAGTGCCGTAGCACTGCTGGATTCCTGGTGCTGTGTCTGGCTCCCAGAATCTGAGGGAAGGAAGGAATGGAGAGAGGAGATGACAAGCCAGTAAATTAATGTTCTTCACTGTTGGGTTTTATTTCCTCTCTGTCCTTCTGAACCCCAGAAGCAGCTCTCCCCTGACGACGCAGGCAGGCTGGGATTAAAACTGCAAATGACCTTTGTGAAACCTACTTCAAAATCATGCAACTGGCAATTCATTAAAGACATTGAGAATCTTTTAGGAACTTTTCCTTAAATTAGCATGGCTGAATGGCAGCAGATGGTATTTTTCAGTCTCTCAGGACACGTCTGTGTGCTGTTCTTTAACATATCTTACCTGCTTTCCAAAGCAGGGTGACACTGAGCTATGGTGTAATTTATCACTTATTTAAACCTGCCTTTGATCCAAAACCAAGGGGCACTTTAGGAACTGCGAGCCCCTGCTCCAGCTACACTGAAATCAGAGTGGTTCACACCCCACAGGAACCCCCAGCAGCAAGTTCATGAACCCTCCACTCACAGCACTGCAGTCACAGAGTTTGTAGCACCTCAAGTAACAAAGGTGTGTTTTTCTTTTAGGACTAGATCTCCTCTTGTTCCCCTGTAAACAAACTTGCTCTTCCTTTTACAAAATGCTGCAGAGGAAAGGAAAAGCTTTGTTGCCTTTTTCCAAACCTTGTATTTATCAGTGTCATTCTGTCTGTACAATATTTTGACTTTTAATCTTTTGTTTACAGTATTACTATAAAATGCTAAAACCCTTTCAGTGTGTGAAATAATGTGGGGTTATTTGACTGCTGGTTCTCTAAAGATCTTTGGAAAGCTTTCTGCACTTCAGCAAAGTGCTGAGGTGGCTCCAGTCTTTGTCACAGCCCTGTTACAGCTCCTTGTGCACTGTGACAGGACTGATGTCAGGCTGCTGTAGTTGATGGTAACAGCAAGGAATGAAGTGCAACAATCAACTCAATCTCCTCTCCTCCCGCTGCAGTAGTCTGCTCATGTAAAAAAAAACCAAATCCTTGTTCAGGTTTCAATTATTCATTATTTATGAAACAAGTGAAAAACAACATTTAATGAAGTCTCCAGCACCTTCTGGAGAGGAACTGGACAAGCACTGCTGTCACAGCACTCATCTGACTGATTTACAGTGTGCAGTATGAATTAACTCCTCAAAGTCCAGTGGGCACCCAGGCACAGCCTGATTCTCCAAGGTGGGAGAAACACAGCCTGTGGTGTTTCACAGCTCCTGTTCCTGGGGAGGCACAGATTCTCTCATGGCTCAGGTCCACAGGGGCCTTTTATTTGCTGGGTTGCCTCAGCCTCTCACGTACTTAAGTACATGAGCACAACTCCAGAATGCAAAGTGAAGCAGTTCGCTTCTCTGAAGGTGCTCACACCTCCACATTCTTGAAGATAGGTGAAATTTGCTCCTCTTCAGCTGGGCCACAGCTCAATGTTTTCAGAAATCTACTGAGTCAAGTCTTGGTCTCACTGTAGGCTATTCCAGAGGCACCATTATTTCAGGAGTTCCTTGAGTTTTTTGGAGTTTTCTTTCTGTAGTCTGGAGCTGCATCTCCTGCTCGTTCCTCAAGTCCAAGCTGCTCTTGGGTAACTGTAGAACTAATGGAGTCAAAACAAAGACCAGCACTGGTTTATGGGCTCTGGAATTAATCCCCACACCCTGTTCAGCAAGCACAGGAGGTGATGTGCTGGGCAGGGGCTTTAGGCAGGGTTACTCAAATCTGATTTTAGAGCCAGGCAAAGCAGGACAGACACCAAAGACACTGAGCAGGGGAGCTGCACTGTACCAACTGCATTAATAGAGCCAATAAATCCCCTTCAGCACTGAGCAACATTTGAGGCATCTGCTTCAAAAATTCTTGAAAAGATACAGCCTAATCTATCAATATCAGCAAAAGAGAAAAGAGAGAACTGTAGAGCTCTGTGAGGGGAAGGAACAGCCCAGTGTTGTGCCCTGGCACTGTGACGACTAAAGTGCAGATCAGAGACAATTGATGCTGTCACCCTTTGTGATGGGCTCGTGTGTCAGAGTGACCCCTGTGCCAGGGTGCCCCAGGTGTGACCTTACCCTGCTGTGCCAGCCCTGCTCGCCCTCTCGACGCTCCAGCTCCTCACGGTGCTGCCGGGCCCATCCCTCCTGCTCTTCCTCCTCCTCTCTCAAGCTGCGCTCTGTCCCCTGGGCACAGGAAATCGGGTGAGATGGGGCAGCCTCACCAGCCAGGTGTGCACTGGGGAGCTCAGCCTACCTGTGCCTGCAGCTCCCTCCTGCGGGCTCTCTGCAGTTCCTCCTCCTGCTCCTTCTCCCGACGAGTCCCTTCCTTCGCCTCCTCGAGTTCTTTGATCAGCTGCTCTCGATACTTTATGGACTCTGCTTGGGCCCGTCTGTTTAACTCCATCTTCTCTTGGATCTGCCGCTGTCTGCCTGCGAGGACCTGCGCGAAGGGAGGGGATGGAGGGAGAAGATGGTTAAACAGTTCCCAGAAAACACACCAGACAAGCAGAAAAATTCCACCCTGGCATGGAGGGCTCTGACTCTCCAGAGGGTGGTGGGTTACAAGCAGAATGATGGTTTCATTGAGCCAAGGGAGACACATCATCAACAGAGGTGTCATCATCACCTCATTCATCAGGCGATCTCTGGCCGCCTTCTCTCTTGCCCATTCTTCTTCCCTCTTCTCCCACATTTTTTTAGCTTCTTCCCTAAAGGAGAGAGGAAGAATTATCTCAGGGGTTAAAAGCCCTGTATACTCCACAGGCACAGATGAGCTGTCCTGTGCTTTAGAGGAGCACTTGGGTTTCTCTTCAGGTTTGTTCCCCGGCAGTTGGTGTGTCCACCCCACCTCTGCTTCTCAGTGACCCTCTGACCCGGAACATTCAGCACACATGGACTCTTGAGGTGAGGTTCAGAGGTGGGCAGACTCACCTAAAGATACTCTCGAGCTCTGCTTCCCTCTCCTTTTCCAGCTGGAGCTGTTCCTCGATGACCCTCTTCATCCAGGCCACGTCTGCCACCGCCCGTTCCCTCCGCGCGATCCGCCGGCGCTGATCCTCATCTTCTTTCTCCAGGAGGGCTGATAAGATTTGCCTGTCTGTCTCCTGGAGAAAAACCACGAGATTAACAACCATCCACCAGCCTTCCAGCCTGTGCGCAGGGCTCCTCTGGGCATTGCTGGTGACAGGGTGTGCTCAGCAAGATGCTCCATCTGCTGCTTCCCTGTGAGCTTTGTGCTCCTGTGCACTGGCTGGAAGGGGCCTCCTGATCTGTAGGAATCAGAAGAAACACACACAGAACAAGTTTTTTCACCACACGGCATCTGTAAAGTAAAAATGAATCTCTTACCAGCTCCTCCTGTATCTGCTGCGCTCGTCTCCTTAACTGGATGTCACACTGATGCCTCAAAAAGCGACTGAAGGAGGGAAAAAAAGCAAAATTTAAAAAAAGCCAGTATCACACTGACTCTAAAGCACCACGTCATTGTACAGCAGCACTCAGGGAGGTACATCTGTGACAATGAGGAACCTGCTACCAGGAACAAAAAGCAGTAACAGCACCAGTGCCTCTGCTCCTTGGCTGCTGTGGGCGAGTGCACCAAAACCCAAATATTTACATCCTAGCACTGCTATCTGGAATATCTCCTTGAGCCCCAAGTACTGCTGTGGACACAGGAACAGATTCTATCCAAAACAAGCTCCACTTGGTGTCCTACCCAAGCTCTTTCTTCCTCCGGTGCTCTTCCATTTGTTTCCTTTCTTCTTCCAAGTTCTCCAGCTCCCACTGCTGCTTTAATAAATTCTCTTGTTCCTTTTTCAGCTTTGTTGCCTAAAAAGGAAAAAACAAGCAGCAAGAGAGAGTACATCAGAAAGCTACAACATCCCAGAGAGCACACTTGACCGGAGTTTGTACCCTGTTCTGCTCCTCTGCAGGCAGGGAAAACCCTCCCTGCAGTGCAAACACGGAGAGAAGAGGTCAGGTCAGCCTTGCTGTATTTCCAAGTGAAGCAATGAATTCTCAAATGAGGAGAAAGTCAAGATTACCTTTGTCTCCTGTAATTTCAGTTCTTCTATCTGCTGAAGCAATGTCTCTGCTTGCTGCTTCTCCTCCAGCCAATGCTTCTCTTCCTTCTGTCTCGTTCTCTCCGGCGCTTCCCCTCGCGCCGTTTCGTACCCGTTTTCGTAACGTTCCTTCTCCTCAAGTTCGGTCACCTCTTCCTTTCCCAGCCAAAAGAAAACAGCATTTCAGGTTAGCCTGACACAAAGAAACAGCTTCTGGGTCAGAAAATCCACAGAGCAGACTCCTGCAAGATGGATGGCTTTGTTAACAGTGCCCTTCCTAGCAGCAGCTCCCGTGGCACAAGTGTCACCCCTCCACCTGCACAGACATTTCAGAGTCCTCCCAGAGACCAGAACACCCCCCATACCTTGCTTTTTTGCATTAGCTGATCGCCCCAAGCCTCTTTCACATGCTTCCTGTGCAGCTCTGAGTCCACCTGGAGACACAGCAGATGCAGCAGGGCCATCAGTGCCAGAGGTTCTGTCCCCCAGGATCTTCTGGACTCTCCGGAGCACCAGCTGGCCCTGAAATCCCAGCAGGATCTGCCTCTGCAGAGGTGGGCTCATCTGAGTGTCCAAGGTGCCCACCAGGTCCTGATCTGAGGGTCATTGTTACATGGGAAACACCACAGTGACGGTGACACGGGGCTGCAGCACTGGAGCAGCAGGTGGGTAGAATAAAGAATGAGGAAGCACCACAGCCTGGCAGGTACAGCTGAGATATTTATATTTTTTATATTACTTATATTTTATGCACCTGAGATATTTACATTGTGAGCACTGAAAGTTTGCTCAAAGCCTGAACAGATTTCTGACGTTTAAAAATATAGCTTTGAGGGAGCTTCTTAAAGCTATTTAAACTTAAACCCTTTCACTTCTTTCCCTTCTGTTTATCAGAACTTGGGGCTGTTGCTGTGATGCAAGATGAGTGACAACAGTAGAGATATGATGACTTCCAAGTTAAAAACTGGTTTAATAAATGCAAGGCAGCAGGGACTAAAGAGAAAGCAACATCACCTCTCGGAGCTCCGCGTTGTTTTTGTTCCAGTGCTCATGCAGCAGCGGCTCAGCAAACTGGGAACACAGAGCTGGCTCAGGTCACCATACGCGAGAGCTCGGTATCCCAAACCCCTCCAAGTCTGACAGGGGTTCAGGGCACCAAGTGCTAGCAGTTCCTGGGGAGCCCCCAGCAAGTCCCGCTGGCACAGCCGAAGCACGGGAGCGGCCCTTCACCGGACGAGCCCTGGGACGCGGGACGAGCACTGCCGGGCCGCTCCCTCACCTTCCTTCTGCACTCTCCGGGGCCGTCCCGCAGCTCCTGGCTCCGCATCCCGCCCCGCCGCCGCTCCCGCAGCTCCGCCGCCAGCG